>JAKCPI010024322.1:0-361983 GCA_023213315.1 Euborellia annulipes | reverse complement strand
AAAAAAATAAGGAGAATAGAAATGTTTTGACTACGAATTACCAAAGATAAGATTTACTGTTACAAATTTTCAATGGAAGTATAAGAAGTCTGTTACACAAACTATTTATCAATTTTACATTCGGGAATGTGAAAAGTTCATATACTAAAAAATCTCGTGTGACTGGTCGCACAGCACACAATTTTTTCTTACCTTTGGTAATCGAAAGTTGTGTTCTGTGCTTGTCACATCAGATTTTTTTGTGTCGAGATCTTGACAGTACGGTACATTTGAATTCAAGATTTTTTTTCACACAGTCTTTTCGGCAACTTAGGCCATTTAAGACTTTGACGATAACCGTTGTAAGTAATATATATATTGGGGGTTCAGGCATTTCTATTTAAGCCATCTGGTATCCAAATGGCTTAAATAAAATCATCGGACTGCCTGGGTCCGAACCCGCGACGTTTGGTATAGGAGGTAGGCACTCTACTAGAATTCAAGATGTAAAATTTATGAACTGGAGAAAATATATATATTTTGTTACCATGGTAACCATTTCGCCTATCTTTCTATGAAGTAACATTACAAGAGCAAAGTGGCCTTCATAAGATTTCTATGAAAATGAGAATATACATTATAAAGAGCATCTAAAAAATGATTGATTTATGAATTTTAATCAAAATCGTTGGAGCGAATTTTGAGAAAATCGAAAAAAACTGAAAATGTACATCAGTAAAGTACTAGTACTCTGATCGATTTTGTTCAAAAGCTTATTTTCACGCCCTAGGGAGGTGACTAACTTAAATATGGTCTATCTGTCTGTCTGTCTGTCTGTGTTCAATTTAAAGCATGAAGGAATTGAGCTAGGAGGTTGAAATTTTATATTTATGTTAGGTACCTTCCGAAGGCGTGAAAATATGCTTTTAATCAAAATCGGCCAAAGAGTACTAGTACTTTACTGATGTACTTTTTCAGTTTATTCGATTTTCTTAAAAATAGCCCCAACGATTTTGATTAAATTTGAAAAATCACTTATTTTTTAGATGCTCTTTAAAATTTATATTCTCATTTTGCTATTGACATCTTATGAAGACCACTTTACTCTTATATTCCATTGAAAAGATAGGACAAAAAATAAATATTTTCTCATGTTTATAAATTTTACATCTTGAATTCTAATATATCGGCAGAAACTTAATATATCTCTACACAAAAAAATCTGATGTGACAATCACATAATACAACTTTCGATTACCGAAGGTAAGAGAAAATTGTTTGCTGTGCGTCCAGTCACATCCGATTTTTTTAACTAGCATATATAATTTAGAAATATTATTTTTATTTTTGTTTAAATCCAAGAGAAAGAGATGAGTAGGATTTTTAAATGGGTTTTAAAGGGAGTTCGCAAACTCTCATAAGAAATAAGATGATCATTTAGAAGAAGTTTGTTCTAGGATCAGAGAGAGCTTATGTTCCAAGGAGAGCAAGAGAGAGAGAGTTAGTTGAAATGCACGGTACGAGACTCGCTTGATTTCACATTTCGTGTTTAAACTAAACAGCTTCCAAATGATTACTACACTCACTTACTAGCCGTTTCAAAAGATTTTAAACATACTCTGAGAAAACAATTACGCTTCCGAACTTATGTAAGGATTTTGTTCTATTTATAATAAAAAATTATAAATCTCTTGCAACTTTCTAAGTATCCAAATAAATAAAAAAAAAAAAATTTGGTGTTACAAGCACAGAACACAACTTTCGATTACCGATTTTCTCAAAATTCGCTCTAAAGATTTTGATTAAAATTCAAAAATCAATTATTTTTTTGATGCTCTTTAAAACGTTTACTCATTTTGTCAAAAATTGTTTTAAGCACACCCTTGAACTTAACATGAAAGATAGGAGAAATGGTTGCCATGGTAACAAAATATAAATATTCTCCATGTTTATAAATTTTATATCTTGAACGGCAGAAACTAAATATATATGTCGACACAAAAAATCTGGTGTGAGAAGCACAGAACACAACTTTTTCTTTCCAAAGGCTGTGTGCTGTGTGACTAGTCACACCAGACTTTTAGCCGTTAGCCTATAACCATAAAAAAATTCTTTTGGTTCGGATAATATAACAACATTTAAAAGAAATCTCAAAAATCTAAGCAAGAGAGAGAACGTTCCCTCTGGTATGTGTTTCAAGCACACTTGTTTTGTTTTTCTCTAACCAGGGAAGGGGGGGGGGGAGGGGGGACAAAAACAAACCCACGCATCTCCCAAAACCAGAATGATCTATTGGTCCGCTGAAAAAAAATAAAAAAAAAACGGACAGTCAGATAAAAATGAAATATGGAAAATAAAAAAATGAAATCAAGAGAGAAAAAGAAACAAAAACATCGCAAACCCGTTTTTAACCAACACTAATCTTGTTAGTTTATCTCAGTCTGATTATAAATTATAATTCTCCCCCTCCTCCTCTCCCCCGACGATTTGGGTGTATGTGTATATAATACAATGATATTCTAACATAGTAGACGCTTTTAAATTTAACATCATGAATTTATACTCTGTCCATTTGTTATCTACAAGTTGTTAACCAGATTAATATTTAAATATTTCTATTTATTTATTGACTTCTCTTGCTGTTTATTTTTTTTTCTCTATTCCATCCTCCCCACTACCCCCTAATGTCAATCAATTTTATGTTAAATTAATACGCGTGTTAGATTACTAGTATTTAATCTAATTAAAAATTATGATGTAATAATTTAATCTTTGAATAAGCAAAACAACGTGAAGTTTATTAATTCGCAGACTAAAAAAAAACATTATACGATAATAAGTATGAAAATCAAGAAAATATTTAATTTAATTTAATTCATTGATAAAAATAAGTATTTTACAATTGATGGGATGTGTTAAATATCTATGAGATGTGATCTGGAGGTCAGCAGCCTCTGTTGAATAAAACAGACTTCTTAAACAAAACGTTTCGGCTAATTTAATTGCGCCATCTTCAGTTGTCTTAGCTGTATAAAAAATATTTACATGATACATCAATTTAAAAACAATCCATTGTTTTTAAAAATAAACTTAACTACAGTCTTCTTGGAAATGGGACAACTCTATTTCCAAAAAGACTAACTTGTAAGTTTTTTTTTTAATGGAAATGTTTTAAAATTCATGTATCGATTATCTTAAGTCAATGTAAATATTTTTTATACAGCTAAGACAACTGAAGATGGCGCAATTAAATTAGCCGAAACATTTTGTTTAATCAGTCTATTTTACTCAATACTTTCCTGGCTGTGCCCTCCAATCACATCGATAAGAAATTTTTCGTGAAACAAATCTAAAAATAAATAAAATTAAAATTAAATATTCCTAATAATATTAGTGATTTTAGCTCATTTACTACAGTCGTCTTATCTCAGACTTTAGTCCCAAAGTATTAACCTTTTTTTTCGTTTATTATTTGTTTTTGCATTGTCTACCCGTTGAGATATTTAAGTACTGATCTCTAAAAATAGTATTTTTGAAATATGAATGAGAAATAAAAATGCTGGAGGTTTTTGAAATACCTATATTATTCCATCAATAATACATTTAATAAGTTAATATTATTGACCTCAAGAGTTCGGCACGTATTATTGTAGTAGGTGGAAGATTTTAGAATGAAATTTTATATTTATAAATATGTAGTGATATGTTTTTCGGGCCATAACTATGGGGGAGCGGGAACCGAAATCGCTAATACATAATTATAAATAAAGAGAAATATATAGATCTCTATAGAGAGAAATATTTATTAATTTATTTCTTCCTTGATTATATAAATTACCGACTAAAACAATTTAAATTAGCAAAACTAATTTAAATTTATTCATTTTTTTTAGATCTTTTTCGGCGTCTGAGGTCATAAGACTACATGCTTATTTACTCAAAGTAGCGAATTGAATTTATATACTTGGGTATATATCAAAATTAAAAAAAAAAAATTAAATTAAAAACAGTAAGTTATAGACATAACTTTAAAAGATTTATTAAAAATGTTAATTTTTAATAAATCTCTGAAACATATAACCAACCTACATGCAAGGAGTTGTTAGTGGATGAATGTATAATTAATAGTGAGGAGATCAAGACAGCAAAAGCAAAATAAAGAAAAAAATTTTTATTTTTTCTTTATTAAATGAAACTGTTGACTTTTTGACTGATTCTTACGGCCTTCATCAAGACAGCTTTTTCGTTTGCCTCAAGCTAAGAGGGACTCTTGGCAATACCTCACATAGGTACGAACAGTCATCAGTTGACATGACTTCTAGTTCAAGAAGCATGTTAACTGACGAATGTTCGCACCTATCACTATGTTAGGAGTTGACATGACTCGAACCAGAAGTCAGTCAACTGACAAATGCTCATCTAAGTCAGGAGTTGCCAAGAGCCCCTCTAAGCTCGAGGCAAACTAAACATCTACCTTAATGAAGGCCGAAACGTCAACAGAGTCGTTCAATAAAGTAAAAAAAAAATTTCTTTATTATTATTATTACATACTCTTTTTAATTTAATTTTTTTTAATTTTCAAACATATAGGTATAATATCCCACCTACATCCTACGGCTGAACTTTATATATATCTTATACCAGTGGTTCCCAACCTGGGGACGATCGCCCCCAAGTGGGCGATTTGGGATATCAGGGGGGCGATAATAGCGGGGGGCGATGAGTATTCAAAGGGGGAAAAACTATTAGAGTTAACTAAAATTTAAAAGAATAAATCAAAGAGAAAGATCCTTTATTACAGGATAGTCAGGAAAGATGAGGAAAAAATATTGTCATAAAAATAAAATAGTCTGAAGATAATTCCAATCTAGAATTGAAACGTCCCAATCTAGAATTGATTAATAATTTTTGTCATTTTTGTTTTCATTAAATAAAGATTGACCGAAAAAAGATCCATTTTTGTTATTTTCTTCATAAAAATAAAATTATTATTAGATTTTTAAAATGTTACGCCAGGAAAGAAATCAGACAAAAATTTAATTAATCTTTATCTAATTTTACTAACTACCGATTGTCTTGAGGAAGGATGCAATTTGCGTCCGAAACGTCGGCAATCGAAATTAAAAATTAAATAAAGATTGATTAAATTTTTGTATGATTTCTTTCCTGGCTTCCATCCTACTCATATTTGAAAATTTCAACGTTTCAGTCACTATTTCTGCAGGTGTTGTATTTTTTCACTTTGAAAAGAAAACGTTATCTGAGGAATTTGAGTGATTCTTTGAAATAAAGTTCTTTTTTGTTAAAAATTTTAAATCATGCAATGAAAATGAAAAGGGGGGGGGGGGGCGGGTGATAGGTGATAGACAACCTCCAGAAAGGGGCGATGGGACAAAAAAGGTTGGGAACCACTGTCTTATACTATTAAACGAGCAATGTACGTTTATTTGATTGTTTGTTTATATGTAAGCATATCAGTTCTCGAAACGGCTCTAACTAGTTTTTTCAAATTTTAAATATATACTATTTGCGCTCCCAATGTAAAATTGTGCTAGGTCTCGTGTTTGGGAAAATTCGTGTACTACTGTAGTACTTTACTGATGTACTTTTTTAGTTTTTTCTAATTTTCTCAAAATTTCCTTTAACGATTTCTTTCAAATTTTAAATATTTTCTATTTCAGGCATAGAAAACAAATTGTGCTAGTTCTGGTCTTCGGGAAACCTTGAGTACTAGTACTTTACTGGTGTACTTTTTTAGTTTTTTCCAATTTTCTTGAAATTCGCTATAAAGATTTCTTTCAAATTTTAAATAGTTTCCTATTTCTCCTATACAAATCAAATTACGCTCGAGTACTAGTACTTTACTGTTGCAATATTTTTTTAGTTTTTTTCAATTTTCTCGCTTTAAGATTTTTTAAAATTAAAATATTTAATAATTGCTATACACAAAACAAATTACGTTTGATCTCGTTTATGGGAAACTTCGAGTATTAGTACTTTACTGATGTATTTTTTTAGTTTTTTCTAATTTTATCAAAAAAAGAAACGACCGAGCTCCGGCTCGGTCAACCCGGAACTCTATATACATATGCGTGAAAGTTATTTTGCCTATTTCATTTGGCTACTCTAATATAGTTAGTTTATTTTTAGAATCACTATTTAATATATATATATATATATTTAAATAAATCAATAAATCCTTGAATACAATTAAACAAACAACCTTTGAACTATTTGAAGTATCTTTTATCATTTCCAATAAGTTATTTCTTCTGAAATATTAAAAGATATTTCTGTTTTTTACATCATAAATATTCAAGTAGACCTATCACAAAAAATTGTATGATTCATAATGTCTCAGATCTTCTTTTTTTATTTTTAATTACAGACAAACACAGTGGGAAGGAGTAATAGATAACTTTAATAAATAAAAATATCCAGAAATTCAAATGAATATAATAAAAAATGACAGTTTTATGAAAAAATTCACTTTACCTTATTTACATTTAAGAAAAAATTCTTAGTTAAGAATTATAATATTTTTTTAATGTAAATAAATGTATAAAAAAAAATTATTACGTGGTAAAGTCGAATTAAAATAATAGAAAAAAATAAACTTAGAAAAAGAATATAAATAATAACTAATTAACAAGCCACTTCGAATTGTATAGCTTGAGCGTAACATACAATAATAATCGAGCGACTTATTTCCGGCTGAAAATTTTTTTATTAAATAAAATGCTTGTTGACTATTATGTACCAATAATAATAAATCATGATAAAGAAACCTAAATAAGCAATAATATTGGCAAGCTTTTATCAAATGTCAAAGTTTTCGTCTTCTTAGTGCATATTTATAGATTATTTTATAAGTTATCAAATAAAGTTCATTAAAAAGTTTTACAAATAAATTTAATTGTATTTAGTTATTTGATAATCATATTAATATTTAATTAAAAGGCTATATATTTTTAATTAAGTCCAATTTAGATAGTGTGAATGTTTAAAAAATCTGGTGTGACAGATCGCACAGCACACTTTCGTTAATTGAAAATTGTGTTCTATGTTTATCACATCAGATTTTTTGTATCGACATAGATTTAATTTTCGGTACATTATTCAAGATGTAAAATTTATAAACATGCAAAATATCCCAGATAGCACACATTCGTCTTATGTATGTACATCCTATGTCCCGCCGCGACCTGTCGTTCGTCTTATGCAGATACATTTTGGGTCGCAGGACCTACGATGTAGGTACATTTTATGGAGCTCTTCCTACATTCCATGCGTACATAAGGTGTCCCGTTTAGGTCCTGTCTATGGCCCCGTGCGACCCGAACAGTACCTTTGTGCGTACTGCCAGGACGAATCTTTTTGGTCCCGTGCGCGACCCAGGAATATGTTTTTAATATATTCTACATCCAAATTTGGTCCTGCAGATTCTTATTTATTTTCATCTTATTTTTGCGTTATGTTAAAAAAATTAAGACTCCATTTGGCATAGGACATTATCATGCAGAGGGATTAACACAGTAAAAACTTAAATTATAAATAGTTTTAATTATTTTAATTTTTTTTTTTATTATTGTTTTTATATGGGAAAACTTTGAAACAGAAACTCCAAAGCACAAAAGATAAAGAAAAAACACATTTTGTATAACAACTTTTTTTTTATTTGAGGAATAAGAATTTAAAATTAATAAATAATAATATTGAGATGATGGCTGAACTATTAGCAGATGTGAGTAGAATGGCAGCCAGGAAAGAAATCAGACAAAAATTTAATCAATCTTTATCTAATTTTATTTCGATTGCCGACATTTCGGACGCAAATCGCGCCCTTCCTCAGGACAATAGACAGTTAATAAAATACAGATGGGCGTATTTTTTTTTTTTTTTTAACAATATAAAAACACAATTCATGGGTGTACGATTCATTGTTTCTTGCTGACCTGAGGAAGTGCGCAATTTGCGTCCGAAACGTCGGTAATCGAAATAAAATTAGATAAAGATTGATTAGATTTTTGTCTGATTTCTTTCCTGGCTGCCATCCTACTCGTATCTGTTAATAAATAATAATTATACAAAAAGATAACATTATAAAATAAATAAAATATACCGGTACATAATATTGCTAGATTCATAAAATGGTCTAGGACTTTTTTTAAACAAAGATAAACATACATTTGGAAAAATACTGATTAAATTTTTATAATCGTTGTTTTCTTCCATATTTCTTCCGGTTGATAGAAAAGACATTTCTATTTTCTCAAGGAGATTTGTTCATTTCAGCCTGCTTACAAAAGACAATTGATCTAAAAAAAAAGAAAAAATTATAAAATTATTATGATTCTCGCACCGGAGTCCCGGGTTCGCTTCCCATCCCAAGCGAGAAAAATTTATTTCATTTGATTTGACTACAAATCATTTGAAATAAATAGGGATGGGGTCTAAAGGGCCTTAGATGCCGAGAAGGACCTTTAAAAAAAAAAAAAAAAAAAAAAATTATTATGAAACAATTATTTAGATATTTTTTTGACAAAAAAGTTTATAAAAAAAAAAAAAAATTTGTCAACTCATGAATTTCGTTGGAACAGAAATTGAAAAATACATCTTCTCAGGTCAAAAGCTGAATGCAGACTAAAGCTAGAAAGCGGTCAGTTTTAGCAGGCAGGTAGTCTATCCCTTTACAAAGGGCATTGCCATTTTTGAATACAATGACGCTGGGTTTTTCCTGGGTTTTTCCAATTGTTTAATATTTTATTTTTTTTCCATTCCAGCCATCTTTTTGTCAATTCTAAGCCACTGTCCGCATTCCATTCGTCTAAATTTTAATAGCATTTTAATTAGGCGATTTTCTAATATGTTATTACAATCATCATATAAATTGTGACAAGATTGCATTTCTTCTTGGTATATCAAACGAGCTCTTTTATAAACATGCCATTATAAATTATAATTTCTTTCCCAAATACAGGGCCAAAAATTGGGGGAAGATTTTAAACCACGCGGTAAGCCCATTTTCTGCAGATTAGTCAATCAAACAAGTATATGCAAATAAATGTTCCAATACCTAGAAAAATTGAAAGATTTTGGAAGATGAAATAAAAAGACAAACTTGTTTTCGGTCCTAATTTTATTTTATCTTCTATCTCTATTACGGGCTTTCTCCACATTGTCTTTAAAGATTTTATTTTTATAATAAATAATATAAATAATAAAAAATAAAACCAAACTTACCTTTTTATATAGGAATCCTAAAAAAAACAATTATTTGTTCAATGTTCATAAAAAAAAATTAAACAAAATATTTATACAAAAATTTAAAAATTTGATAAATTTTATTTTATTAGGATTAGCATTCCAACATATTAATGGATCATAACTTCACATTTGTTTTGGTAAATAAAATTGATAAAAAAAATTTTTCTTTGAAAAAATTCTAAGTTTACAGCCGGAATTGGTCCGGTATGCGACCTACACTTGTATTTTTTTTTTCTTTTTTTTTTTGAAAAAAAATTCTAAGTTTACAGCCGGAATAGGTCCGGTATGCGACCTACACTTGTATTTTTTTTTTTTTTTTTTTTTGAAAAAAAAATTCTAAGTTTACAGCCGGAATAGGTCCGGTATGCGACCTACACTTGTATTTTTTTTTTTCTTTTTTTTTTTGAAAAAAAAATTCTAAGTTTACAGCCGGAATAGGTCCGGTATGCGACCTACACTTGTATTTTTTTTTTTTTTTTTTTTGAAAAAAAAATTCTAAGTTTACAGCCGGAATAGGTCCGCTATGCGACCTACACTTGTGTATTTTTTAAATATATTTTTAATAATTTCCAAAACCCTTGAAAAAGAGAAATAAATAATTTGAAAAAAAAAATTAACATTTTTTTAAAATATTCTATCTCTAAGCCGTATGAGGAACTGAAAAAAATACTTTGAAAATACAAAAATATTTTTTTGAAAAAAATTCTAAGTGTATGTCTGGAATAGGTCGGGGCGGGACATCTTATGTACATACATGATTGGACGTATCCGCCATGTTAGCCCGCTTTACTTACCATTTAGGTCCAGGTACGTCTTGGCCGTAAACTGGAACTAAACGGTAGGTACATAAGACGAAGTGTGCTATCTGGGATTTATATTTTGATTAATTTTAATCAAAATTGTTATAACGAATTTTGATGATTGACAAAGTAGATCAGTATTGTTCTACTAGGTAAAGTACTAAGATACTTTTTGGCTGATTTCATTTAAAATAATTTATTAAGGTGCGCGTCTCGGGATGCTAATTTTGGGAGATTCCAGCGACCACAATTTTGAAGCTATCGACCTCAATTTTTTTTTTAAATTAAAGCTATTTAAAATATCTACAACTTATAGAAGCCCTTTTTTTGATTTTCAAAAAAATAAAATTTTTTTTTAGATTAATCGCATTAAATAAAAAAGATATTTTTAAAAAATTCGCTCTATATCTTGTAGATAATTAAATTTGTAGTCATTGTGTTGAAAAATAATTAATTTTTTACCCTTAATTAATTAGCTAGAATCTTTCAAATGGAATGAAATAAATCCCTTGTATTCCTATGGGAAAAACTAACGCCATCTCTTGCCGCCTAGAGTAACTCGGTAGTGAATCGTCTTCTAAGGGCTGTTCGAGACGGGCTCCTTAAAATGAATAAATAATATTTTAAAAAAATATTAATTTTAATAAATTCTCTGAAACATAGAACCTAATGTTTTGAATTTTATTCTTAATTTTCATAAATGTTAATGTGTTTCAATTAAATAAATATAAATAGTATGATGATGTGGTATATGGGCAGTCAAGGCGAAAAATAAAATAGGAAATCTATATTCTGTTGACGTTCTGCGAGTGCCGATCGCACTCTTCATCAGGACAAAAATGATGTCATATTATCATGTCAGTTAACATGGCAGTGTAGCAACGTTTTGAATTTCAAGAGAATATAAATTGGTAAAAACATTGCTACACTCCCTGCAACTAAAATGACAATTTGACATCAATTTTGTCCTGATGAAGAGTGCGATCGGCACTCGAAACGTCGACAGAATAGAGACTTCTTATTTTATTTTTCACCTTGGCTGCCCATATACCACATCCTCATATTACAATATCCATCCATCAAAAAACAACTATAAATAAGTTTATTTATAAAAAGTTTCTTAAAAAATTACTTTTTGAGATTTTTAAGCCAAGACTGTAATTGCAGGGAGGGGGGGGAACTACCCCTTGAGGATATTAAATTACTTTTATTTTTATTAACTCTTTAACTTTTCTATCAGATCTGTAACTAGTTTTGCTTATAGACTAGTAAAAGGAATTCAGAGATCATAAATCATATTTCTTTAAAGGATTCAATCAATATTCATCTCGTAAATATGTAAATATATTAATAATATTCTTTTATTCCAGAAGCAATTAAGAATAAATATCGTTAAAGTTTTTTTTTTTCTCTTATTACTTTCTCTTACCTATGTATATATGTAATATATATATAGAGAGAAAGTATTGGATTCATGTCAAAAAATTCGATGTCGAGATTTTGATGGATCTTCACGTTTTGAGGTCCCCTGAATCCAAAAAGTGGTTTTCGCGACATGGTCTGTCTGTGTGTCTGTCTGTCTGTCTGTCTGTCTGTCTGTCTGTGTGTCTGTGAACAAAATATCTCAAGAACGAAAAGAGCTAGGAAGTTGAAATTTTATATTTAAGTTAGGCACCCCCATGGGACGTGACACGAAGCTTTTGAACAAAATCGACCAAAGAGTACTAGCACTTTACTGATTCACTTTTTTCAGTTTTTTTCGATTTTCAAAATTTGCTCCAACGATTTTTTTTAAAATTCAAAAATCAATTATTTTTTAGATTCTCTATAAAATGTATATTCTCATTTTGTGATTGAAATCTTCTGAAGACCACTTTACTCTTGTACTCCATAGAAAAGATAGGAGAAATGGTTGCCATGGTATCAAAATATAAATATTTTCCCCATACTTATAAATTTTACATCTTGAATTCAATTGTACCCTACTGTCGGAAACTAAATACATACGACACAAAATCTGGTGTGACAGCACAGTACACAACTTTCGATTACCGAAGGTAAGAGAAAGTTGTGTGCTGTGCGCCAGTCACACCAGATTTTTTTTCTTTTCAATTACAAGGTTGTTTGTTTTTCAAATGTATTCATTGATTCGTACACCATTCATCATTTTTGAAATTTGATTTTTTTTTTTTAATAAATAAATAAATAATCTTTAAAGTCATTAGCATAGATAAGTGATTACAATATAACACCAGTGATTTTTTTTTTCTTTCAAAATTTATAGTCCCTTTCTATAATTATTATTATTATTATTTTTTTTAAGTTCAATGACTTCTTGTATTTATATTCAGGCATTAGAGTTATAGACAAATAAATAAATAGATATCTTGAAATTTTTCATAAATTTTTTTGGCAATTTTTACATCACCGACAAGTAATCATCACCTAATAATATTGATTCAAAATTCAAGATAGACTTAGTTTGCTTAATTAAAATTAAACTATAGAGTCTACTCTACTATATCTGAACTATACGTAAGCTCTAGTTAAAACATTGTATATACATGTATATGTCGTAGACAGATCGTGAAATTAGACAGTTCATGAACTGTCTAGACATTTCATGAACTGCAGCCAGATCGTGTAATGGTCAAACAGCTACATGATCTGGCTAAAAATTTTAGACAGTTCATGAAATGCAATTGGGCCTTAGACAGATCGTGTAATGCTCGAGAATTACATGAAATGTCTAAAAATTTTAGGCAGTGCATGAACTGCCTAACAGCAGTTTTGCCGATCGTGTACTGTTTGTAAAGCAAATAAAGATCTCGAAAAAAGTCAATTTTTTTCAATATTATTATTATTATCGATTACTAAATTTTTCAAATCTCCCTCACTTTGTAAATCTTGAGTTAAGGTGCGCGTCTCGGGGTTCTAATTTTGGGAGATTCCAGCGGCCACAAATTTGAAGCTATCTACCTCAATTTTTTTAAAAATTAAAGCTATTTAAAATGTCTACAACTTATAGAAGCCCTTTATTTGATTTTCGAAAAAATAAAATTTTTTTTAGATTTATTGCATTAAATTACAAACAGTACACGATCGGCAAAACTGCTGTTAGGCAGTTCATGAACTGCCTAAAAATTTAGACATTTCATGTAATTCTCGAGCATTACACGATCTGTCTAAGGCCCAATTGCATTTCATGAACTGTCTAAAATTTTTAGCCAGATCATGTAACTGTTTGACCATTACACGATCTGGCTGCAGTTCATGAAATGTCTAGACAGTTCATGAACTGTCTAATTTCACGATTCTGTCTACGACATATATACATATGAAAATTTTTATTTTTTTTTAACTTAATTAAATGGCCGTCGGAAAAACCATTTGGCCAATGGCAAAGTAAGTATGTTTCAGATATAGGAACCCAAGAAAAAAAAACAATTTTTTAATTGGGGCATAAATCTGACTTCTTATTCTCCGAGATCCTTATGCACTGTTACAAATTGTAAATGTGACCAGTGACTCTGATCTTGGTAAACATATGAAAATAAAATAATAAATTAAAAACACCATATTATAAGTTTCAAGCTTAATAATATCCATGAGTGTCGAAATATTCATTAAGTGTTAAAAAAGTTGATTTTTAATAAATCTTGGAAACATAATTTAGTGTTTTTACTGCCAAAAATTAAGCAAGTTACAAGGTAATTCTTTTTGCCACAGTTTGAAGTTTGACAACAATTAAAGAAATTTTTACAAAATTTCTTTTTTCCTAGCAATATAGATTGCTAATAATTATGTTAATTTTTCTGTATTGTAAACCTGAAGATGACAATTTTCAACTGATGTATCCGAACCAGTCGTTTGTTTAAATTATACATCTTGAAAAAAGAAAATGTTTAAAAATTTCTTTAATTATTGTCGACCTTCTTATCAATTATCTAGTAACTTCCCTAATTTTTAGCAATGCGTATTCTTGAGCTGTTTTAAAGAATTAGTGTTTTTAATTTAATTTAATTTTTTTTTTTCATACATACATTGAATTAAATACTAATGAAAAAATTCTGTGCCCTTCTTCAGGTACAATTCAGTTAAGATTACAAAGGATTAATTAAAATGAGATTGTGGCACATATAACAACCTTTGTAATCTTAACTGTATCTGAAGAAGGCCACAGAATGAGTGGCCGAAACGTTGAAATATTTACAAATAAACCACAGTTAAACCGAAAACAAATCCTTTTATTAATTTTTATTTCAAATTTAAATTTATAATCCTTTATGGAAGTGAAATTAATAGGCTGCAGAATACGTATATTAGTTGCCTACTGAGCTTATTTTCATTATGAAGGGGACGTAGAATTGTTTCAGGTAATAAAGGTAGTTTGAGAAGAAGACTTTAGTGAGTGAATTAGTCATATCGGTTGCCTATCCTCCAGTAATCAAACACGAATACACCCACCATTTAAGCTGATATTTTGACTATATTTTCTAAAATCAATAAATACCATGCTTCTACTCATTGATTATCTTTTTCCAATCTCCTACCCATATATCAGTTAATTGCACTTTTGAAGAAATGATATCATCTTGCGCATGTAATCCTGGATAGGTTATGGTCAATGGATGATGATGTAGGTGGTGCAGACGCTCGTTGTTAACCTTGCTGCACATACGGTCCATGGAGAGACTTCCTCCCACAAGGTTCGGAGATTGATACAGCACGTGGGTTGCATAAGGTGTAGGTGTAGCGCCACGCCCCGCTTTTGATAGAGACATCGGCCATCGCCATCTCCATTGCCATCGCCATTAGCCTTATCGCCTCCGCCTCTCTTTTGTCTGCCACGTGCTCTCTACCACAAACAAACAAACAAATGCCCTTAATCACCTACAATTATAGATTAAACTTAAATAAATGGCTCGCGGAAAAATTCCTTCAATCACGTATTTATCTTTAGACTATTATTTAAGTGGCCCCTCTTATAAAAAAACATGATTATACATCAATTTAACTGTCATCTAATAATATGTAGTTGGTTGGCGATTGTTATTTCACGATTTTTTCCCTCAATGTTTTCTCACACAATCAACGAAAGAAAATCACGAAAATATGTGGTAAAACATTTTCATTCATGCTTAAATTCAGAAATATAAATTTTTTTATTCTTGATAAATATAATTGACATAGCCAGGAGGGAGTTAGGCTAAGTGGAGATTAAAACCCTTGAATTTAGACTGGCCTATTTGAGAAAAATACAATTGAAATGAATGAAATAATTTTATTTAATAAATGATACATACTCGTAAGTAGTATCTTTACTTTCTCTTACAAATGTATACGTTAATATATATAGAGTAGAAAGCTATTGAATTCATGTCAAAAATTCAATGTCGAAATTTTGATATATATCTATCTCATATAATATCTCATGAACGAAAAGAGCTAGGAAGTTGAAATTTTATATTTAAGTTAGGCACCCCCCTGGGACGTGACACGAACCTTTTGAACAAAATCGGCCAAAGAGTACTAGTATTTTACAAATACACTTTTTCAGTTTTTTTTCGATTATCTCTAAATTCGCTCCAACGACTTTGATTAAAATTCAAAAATCAATTATTTTTTAGTTTTTCTTTAAAATGTATATTCTCATTTTGTCATTGAAATCTTCTGAAGACCACTTTACTCTTGTACTCCATAGAAAAGATGGGAGAAATGGTTGCCATGGTAACAAAATATAAATATTTTCCCATACCTACTTATAAATTTTACATCTTGAAAATCGAATGTACTCTACTGTCGGAAACTAAATACATGTCGACACAAAAATCTGGTGTTACTAGCACAGAACACAACTTTCGATTACCGAAGGTAAGAGGAAGTTGTGTGCTGTGCGATCAGTCACACCAGATTTTTTGTTATCAATATTGATATTGCTATCTTTAACTTCCCGACCACAGTGGGAGGGAGTTCTCAGTGTTCATCCTTGCTCCGTTGAAAGAAACATAATTTCTGCATAATTATCAATGTGTAGCAGTATTTTTTTGTCTTCATTTTTTTTAAAATAAACTCACAGTCAAATAATTGCATCATAATTTGGTAGGAAGGTTCTTAATTATAACCTGCCTTATTCACCAAAAATTGTCTGTCAACGAATTAAAATTTAAGATTAAATCAAGGTTGAGGGCTTTTTAGAGCTAATTATTATGATTCATATTAAATAAAAAAAATAAATAAAAGGTGTGGGGTGAAGGTTAAGAAAGAAAGAAAAAAAATGTGAGATTTTTTTTTGTTGTATTTTGTAAACATAGAGTATTTTAAAAACGATAAAAAAAAAGTTATAGTAGTTTATCCTTGTTCTTTATTTTATTGACAATAAAGTGTGAAAGAAAGACAGATAGACGGAGATAATTTATTTTCAACACAGACAGACACACATTCACAAGTGAGACACGGACATATGTCTTGACATATGGGAGAATAAATTTTTCCCTTTAAAAATTTTCCTAATAAGCGACTATCAAATTGCAAATTATGGAATTGATTTGAACGGGGGTTATTTTTTTTTCTCTCTTCTTTTTATTTCCGCCCCCCTCACACGTACTCTTCTTTTTTTTTTATTCCTCATACTCAATTCAAGCTTCGATCGTTACTTTTTTTTTTCCACCCTCCGTCTCTACTACCTTCCAACCACCGCCGCCATTTTTACGTCACTGCAGGTACATTCTGATAAAGTTATCATCCATTGACCTTTGTTAGAATGGGAAAAGTAAAAAAAAAAAAAATAAAGATAAAATATAATTAAATTAGAAAAACCCGAGGACTAGTAAATTGTTCTCTTAAATTATTATAAAATTCACTTTTACTACCATTTTTTTTTTTTTTTTTTTGTAAAAAGTAACCTGTTGACTCTCTCTCTATTTTACACCTTTTTTTTTTTAAATTGAAGTGTTTTGAGTTTTATATTCCCATTCGATGTGGTTGTTAAAATTATAATTCATTCATCCATCTTTTTTTTTTTGTGATTCATAAAACTCCCTAAACCAGAAGGATATAGGTCGTTTTCTAAGTAACAACCAATTCTATTATCTTAAATGATATCAAATGGCTCCCTTCAACTTCATTTTAGATCCCTTTTTATAGTAGAATGTGGGGGAAAATAGAGAGAGAGAGAGAGTGGAAAAAAATCTAAACCTCGATCTCTCGATGTTTTCACAACGATTCTTAATTAATTATCAAAATTTATTAGTGAAGGAGAGAGAAGAGGCCATTAGTTAAAGTAAAATATTAGAGATACTCTACAGCCACACACAAATCATCGAGCAAAAACCATCTTCTTCTTAAATTAACCGACTCGATATAAATTGTTGAACAGATATTTTCAAATAAAAATAGAATTTTTTTTTTTAACAACGAGATAAAATTTAATGAATAAAAAAATGAAATTAATTATTATGATTTAGAATATCATGTTGCGTTATTTGATGCTACTAGTTAAAAAATTTTTTATTGGTTAACATAAATATTAAAACAAAATCGGCAAAAAAATTTGCTAATATGAAATCAACGTATCGTATCGAAGATTTCAAAATAAAATTTTTTTCTTTTAATCTTTGAATTAAATTTCATTTTTCTTTTGAAATCGAAGTTTTATTCTTTAATTTTGAATTTTATTTTTGAGTCTCCAAATGGGTAATTCCATGTCAAATCATCCAGTAACCCACCATCTCAGATTTCAAGAAAAATTTTTTATTTGTTGCTTTCACCATCCTTATTGAGCATGCAAAATTTTATAATAATAGATAAAAAGGACCAGACAGCCAGGTAATCAGTCACCACTCTCTGTTAAGGAAACAGTTTCGGTTTTAATTAATTAGATAAGGCCATCTTCAGTTCAATTGTTTTGCTGAAAGCATTGTGCAGTTAGAAAAATTAAATTTTTTTTATATGTTTACTAACAATATATACTGATACAGTATGAACTTAATACTCAAAACTCAGCAAAATATTCACGGTAAAATGACAGACCATTGAGTGAAATAATGGAGTTGTCAATTTATGTGTATTTGTATTTGTACAAAATACAATACAAATAATTTATGTATAACAAATACACAAAAATTGACAACTCCACTATTTGACTCAATGTTCTGTCATTTTACCGTGAATATTTCGCTGAGTGAAATAGTGGAGTTGTCAATTTTTGTGTATTTGTTATACATAAATTATTTGTATTCTATTTTGTACAAATACAAATAAATACATTTAAAATAAAATATACACATAAATTGACAACTCCACTATTTCACTCAATGTTTCAATATATTGTTTGTAAACATATAAAAAAATTGTATTTTTTTAACTGTACAATGGCCCTTGGAGTAGTTGGTAGCGTGCTGGCCTTCTATACCAAGGGTCGCGGGTTCGGATCCCAGGCAGTCCGATGATAAACTTCAATCTGGAGCATAGATAGAGCCAAAGCGAAATGAAAGATGAGTTTCTTGCTAGTTTAGTTATTAATAAATTTCAACCTTATTTAAATCCTACTTTAAATGTGACAGGATTACATGTATCGTAAAAAACTTAATGCTTCATTTGTATTTCATTAGTAATTAAAATTGTATTAATATCTGTACCATAGAGAAAAATAATTTCAAAATTTTACTAAAACTCCAACAAAACCAAATCTTCCTGATTTGGTTGGTATAGGTCTATTCTTTTTTTCTGTTAAGTATAAAAAAGAACTAACAAAAAAATTTCACTGAGAGGTCATAAATAATTAATTAAAGATAAACAAATACAATTAAATTACATGAATTGAATTTTGTTGTGCGTTGTCTGTCTCAGTGCAACAAAACACTGCGTTTGCAAGCAGACAACAACAAGAGAGGCTGTGTCTGGTTATACATCAGTTGAATCGATGAAGAAGGTGGGGGGGGGAGAGGGACTAGCGTGACGCACGGGGAAATTAATCTTCGTGAATTTATCAAAAGCGAATAAATCTTTACTCTTTTACTAAGAGAGAGAGAGAGAGAGAGAGAGAAACACTCCATTACACGCGGGCAAAAGAAAAAAAAAAACTTTTATAATAAATTTCAATGATAAACTTAGGTTTTTGTAAATTTCTTTTCAATGTTATTCAAAAATATACATAAACTATTTATCCATTAAAAAAAAATTTATTATTTTTTTAAAAGAATAGAATAGAGAATTTTTCAGAGGAAGCAAAAAAATATTTTTGAATCTTATTTAAGTGATAATTTATAAAATTACTTGAGGTTGTAGGGAGCGAAGTATGAAATAAAAATTATCCTTTCTGAGGAAGGAAGTGGATACCACAATCATAGGCGTCGGAACTGGGGGGGGGGGAGGGGGGGGGCAAGGGTACATTGCTCCTATAAAATGCCATGGGGGGCAATGTCTTCTTTTATTTCATATGAATCATTTTTAAAAATAAAATCTATTAAATTAAAGAAAAATTAAAAGAATAAGGAATTCATTTTTTTCCAAAATATACAATATAAAATTTCAACCTCCTAGCTCAATTCCTTCATGCTTTAAATTGACCCAAACACAGACAGACAGACAAACCATGTCTCGAAAACTACTTTTTTGTACTCAGGGGACCTCAAAACGTGTATATCCATCAAAATCTCGACATCGATTTTTTGACATGAATCCAATATTTTCTATCTATATATATAGGTAAGAGAAAGTAAAAAAATCAATTTCAATCCTGAACATTAAGCCAAAAGTCACCAAGACAATCAATACTTAATTTAGAAACTTAACGCACTCATTAGTCTATATAGTAGACCTATACATAAATATTTATATTATGATTAATTATCACTATTAAATATTTTTCTTGCCATTTGTATTAATACGTATATATTTACAATAAAACTTGAAAACTCATCAGTCCCGAAGAGAAGAGGGGTGTGATGACCGACCCGAAATGTCGTCAGTAAGAAGAAATATAAAAAAAAAATGTACCATATTTTATATTTGGTTGAATGCAATCCAACATATTCTATTAAACATCAACAGCCTAAAAATAAACTATAATCAAATTACTATTAAATATATTAATAATTTTGTATTATTTTTTTTTCCTCAATATTTGTTAAATTATTACTTAACAAGGTGGGTGTACAAGCCCAGTAAAAAAAAAAAATTATTTTTCACTTCTAAAATTTTATGTATTCCTCTGAGAAAACTCCCGGTTTGCTTCGACAACAGCTCCCGTTGAATTATAAACATTTTTATTCATATTTAATAATGAATTAAAAACATCCTATCATTTTTAAAATGGCTTCTATCTCCTTTTTTGAAACTAAATATGTATTTAAGATGTCCTGGAAGTCAGAGCAGTCAGAGGACAGCTTTACTTTTCCGAATCATTTAATATCTGCTATCCACTTAAACGGTCTACTCTTTAATCTTTTTTTTATTTTAGTCTTTTATCATCTCTAATTATTGAATTTTAAACCAGGACAATGACTTTCGGGACACCTTAAATACATATTTAATTTCAAAAAACAGGAGATAATTTTAATGATAGTTGCCACCGGTTTTTTAAATGATAGTAATAAAGTAAAAAAAAAAAAAATAAGTTAACATCTTTTAAAAGTGTTTAATTTAATTTTATATCATCCTGTAGTATATTCACGATATAATTATATGGGATAATCGTGACAAAAGACAACAAACCTTCAATTGAACAAGAAAATAATTTGAATAATAATAATCTTAATTATGCAAATTAAAAAAAAAAAGAAATAAGCAGATGGCGAACAAATCACAAGGGAGCTAACTAACTAACTAGAGCTAACCAATCATCCTGTGATAAACGAGTTATGAGTGGTGGAAGGGGTTATAATTCCCACCTGATTGGCAGGTAGAAGAAAACCAAGAGAGAAATGATAATTATAGGCAGAAAACAGGTGAGAATTCAGGCTCTCACACTCTATATCACGCATGCATGCGTAATGGCTTTGCGTTATAATAATGCAGTCTGAGTTAATTAATTTAATGCATCTTGCATTATTTACTTAGATTGGCATCCTCTGAGATGAATGGCACTCAAGCGGATGCATTAGACTAAGTGAATGGCTGCCGGCTTAATGTTTGCGTTTAACCCACCGCCAAGATTAGTCTCATTTGATTTAATTAATACGCATTTAGATATTAATATAATATGCACAATACAGTCGGTGTAATAATAAACTAGAAAAAAGAACTATAATATACCAACTCAATGATTTCAAAACTTTTAAATAAAAAATAACAATAAATTTAGTGTAAGGGTATTTTATGGCTGGTGGAATTTGTATCAGGAATGAAAGTTAGAAGAAAACGCAGCCAAAATTTTTTCTTTAAAAATATATTTTAACAGCTGAAGTTTCGGTTTTGGTCAAAGCCATATTCAGAGCTATAAACAACGAAACATTTTCATATAAATTAATAAGAGGGTAAAAATGAGAAATGCAGCTAAGGTTATTTCTTTATTTGGTCAATTCACACAGCTGACGTTTCGGTTCCGTGTTTGAACCATCTTCAGAGCTTGCGAAAAGTCATTATGAAAGTGTCATAGTGAATTTTATACATTGTTGAAAATTCTTATATAATATATACACAGTGTGAGACGACCTGGTACATAAATGAATAGCTGCATTTCTCATTTTTACCCTCTTATTAATATAACATCTCAGCTATAAATTATTTATGCAACAATTATCTTTTATAAATATAATTTAACAATCATTTTTAAAATTTTTACAGAATGAAAATCATACCTGTTATTGGTCATTATGTACATATATTTTGAATTGTATTTGGTATTAATTTAGGATATAACATCATGAAAAAAAATAATAAATTGTATTGGTTATAGAAGAAGAAAAAGTTTTTCTCGAAGACTTTTTTTTCCCTAATGTTTTGAGACATTTTTTAAAACACCTCTATATAAAAGTACGGTGGTGTTATAATCTTTTTTTAAAATTCACCGTCCTGTTTAGGTAAATATGAATGTACTCCAAAATAAGCCTTTTAAAAAAACAGATTTTCCTCTGTCTTAAGTACTTAGACGGACTTAAAATCGAAGACATGATTAAGTTCAGTCGCATGCCGAGACAGAGCAACATTATCTTCTTTATTTTTAACATTGGTTTTGTGTTGTGAAATTCTTTTGTGAAGATACTGGCACGTCTGCCCAACATTGTATTGGTGATAGAAGAGGGAAAAGTTTTTCTCGAACCGAAGACTTTTTTTTCCTGATGTTATATCCTAAATTAATACCAAATACAATTCAAAATATATGTACATAATGACCAATAACAGGTATGATTTTCATTCTGTAAAAATTTTAAAAATGATTGTTAAACTATATTTATAAAAGAAAATGTTTCGTTGTTTATAGCTCCGAGAATGGCTTTGACCAAAGCCGAAACGTCAGCTGTCAAAATATATTTTAAATGAAAAAATTTTGGCTGCGTTTTCTTCTAACTTTCATTCCTGAAACAATATTACTCTCTCTTATAATATAATTGAAATACATAAATATTAGATTCATTCATGTGTATTTCAATTGTTAATTTACTGGACTAAACTAAAAGTTTCGTTAAAATAATTTTGAGTGTTGATAGAGTATGGCAAATTGTCGAAAGACTCTCCTAAGAATGGATTAGATGTAGAAAAAATAAAAATATTTTTATGACAATTTGTGAAGTGGCTGTTGTATTTCAACAATAGGTGATAGAGCAGGCAGCCAGAAAATAACCTTCTACGAAATGAAACTTAAGAGAAGTGCAGACAGTTAATTAAATCCGAAACTGCCCAAATATGCAATATAAAATTTGAATCATAGTGCCAAGGAGGCATGATTCGGATAGAAAATTTGTTTTCCGGTACTTACATTTTAGCAAATAGAATATGCATAGGAAACCGGGCTTTACTAATAACACAAACTTAAGATTTACACAAAAAATTGATGTTAGAGAAGATTTAAAAAATAATTTATTTGAATATTATTAACAAGGCATCTTTACCAAAACACTCTAAATTTAAAATACTTCACTTACTTGTTGGTCTCGTATTATATTCTTAAACAATCCATTTATAGGCCTATTTATTGATATAAAATCTTATTAAGCTTAATAAAAATTATCTAAATAAAAAAAAAAGAGACCAAAAGGGCGAAGTCTCCCCATGTCTAGTCGTAGGGCGCCCTGAATTCGATGATTAAAGCAAGATGGATCTCTAAAATTGTCCTTCCTGCTTGATCCAATTCCTTCTTCCCTTTCGTTTCCATTTCCAATTTAATATATTCATAAAACGGCCCCCTCTTCACTTCCAAACCTTTATGAAGATCTTCCCTCTTCTCAGTACTCTCAATGCCCTTTTCATTTCATATTGTTGTCTTTTATGGTAATCTAAAACAAAAAACAATCTTAGTTTTAAATTGCAAAGAAAATATTTTTAATATTGATTAATTACAACGTTTCGGCATTCCCTTTTAGGGCATTGAACCGAAAATTAATAAACTAGAAATAAAATGTTGATGTTGCGAAATGAATTTAGATAGCGATCATGCTAAACCAATCTTTTATTAGGCCTATCTCTTTAATCTTAATAAGAAATCTAAAGATTAAAGCGATATAATCATCATTCTGCTGATTTCAATTTTGGAGTCAATTTAATCCCTAATCATAAGTTGTATAATTGATTAAAATTTAGTCTATTTTTAATGAAATTTGATCAAATTTTACTTGCAAAATGATTACCGGTATTTTCGTCGTTTGAAACGATATATATACAGAGCAACACTACATATCTAAATTTTGTGATATACAATATTAATATTATTTCAAAGGATTATTTCCAGTGTGGGGGGGGGAGAGGAGAAGAGGCATTATTTACATTTATTTACCTCCTAAAATATTTCAAAATAATCATAGTGGCAAAAATTCGAAATTCAACAATTCGAGAAAAGGCGTTTGAAAGTAATGTTATATATAGTGAGAAAGTATCGCGATCATGTCAAAAATTCGATGTCGGGATTTAGATGCATCAAAATATCCATGGATATAATAATACACGTTTTTAGGTCCCCTGAGTCCTAAAAAGTGGGTCCCGCATATTGGTCTGCTGTATGTGTTTGTGGGCATTTTTAAAAAATGAATACAAATTTTAAATAGATCAACGGTTCCCAACCTTTTTTGATGTACGGCCCACTTTTTCCGTAAAAAAACGCTGAGGCCCAGAGTATAGTAGGGTATACTGGGTATAGATGTGTGCGTGTATTGAATGATTTGAGAAATTTACAAAAATAAGTAAGTAAAATGGGTTGGTACAAAATTACTTAAAAAAAAAATGATATTATTGCATTTACTTTGTATTAAGAACAAAAAGCAATCAAATAGTCTGTAAAAAGTCTTATTAAGAACAAAAGCAATCAAATAGTCTGTAAAAAGTCTGTTTTTGGCAAAAAAAAACTCTTTAAAAAGTCTCTGTCAAGTTTAAGAATTAATAATATGAAAAAGTAAAAGAAATACAGCCTTGAAGCACTGTACAATTTCTTTTGATAACTCGGACAACTTGTATATAATTTTATTTAAATAATTTTCGAGACTTATTCATCAAGATATTGATATTCATGAATACCTCAATTCGGATTTGACTAAACACTAAACTACTCACATATTTGTTAAATATAATTTTATATAATCGAACTGAAAAATACGATTGACAAATAAATATGAAATGAAAAAGAAATATGCTGAGGAACTTTGACAGATGAAACAATTTAATCAATCCGTATTCGTTCTATTAATTATGTATTATTTGAGGTAATTTTAAGCAATAAAAGATTCTAAATAATAAATTTCTAGTTTTATTGTAATTTGAAATTAATTTAGTCCCTTGTAGACGAATTTAGTCCCTTGTAGACGAAAACAAAGGGAATGCTTAAGTTTTAGAAAAATCTTGAAAATTCTCAAAGTTCAAAGGCGATGGAAAAAATATGACATCAATGGATCAGGACCTCCCTAATATGCATATTAAGATAAGAGAAAGTAAAAATTAATTGAAATTTGTTTTTAAATATGTATTTTAAATTATAAAATTTTAATATTAGAAGCCATTGGAAAATAAATTATTTTAATGTGAAACAACCGCTGGTGTATTTTTCTCCGAAAACCTTATATATTAATTGATTTGGATACAAATCAATTGAAATAAATAGGGATATGGTCTAAATGGCTGAGCTTTTGTCATAGCCTTTTATACAATTTTTATAAAAATTGCATTCATGGAATGCTCAACTCTTTTGTCATACGTATTGGATAGGAGAAACTAACGATTTGGAAAACATCTGTTGATTGTACTGAAGATGATTCCATATCACTGGAATCGAAATATTTACAAATAAACGGATTATTATTATTATTTTTGGCCGATGGTCTTTATATTAAACTTTCAAATTCAAAGTAAATATGAAATCTATCATCTGTTTATTCTTATTTTGAAAGTCAGCTAATTTGTTAAGTTTTTTTAGATTCATGTTAGGAATAGACCTATTGTGATGGGATTTTTGGGTTTTATGTTTATGATAAAATAATAAATACTTTATTGTACATTTTTTTTTGTTAATTTATAATTAATTTACAAAACAAATTATTATTATTTTTTTTTTACAAAGAGGTGGCAATATGAGAAAAATGATAAATAGTGCCCTCAGAACGAACATTTTTTGTACAATAAAGTATTTGTCCTTTTATCTTAAACATAAAACGCAGAAATCGCATCACCATTTTATTTCTCTAATTAAAAAGCCTATCAGTAATTATATTTTTGCATTTTTCGATGTTTCTAAAATATTTATATTATAAAGTTTAATACACCTTTTTTAAGAGCTTTGCATTATGTAAGTACAACTAATAGTTAAATTATTTCTTATGATTTATGAATTTATAAATATATAAATGATTGGATATTATCCACCATCGAGTGTTATCTCCATATACAAACCCTGGGGCTAAGGATAAATTTATATATTTCCCCAGGGATCCGCATCCGCAAAAATTTGAAAACAATTGCACTTAAAGAATACATTTTTGTTTTTCTAAAAATTTAATTAAACTTAAAGTATAAATTAATTAAAATAAATTTCCCCATCTAAATTAAAATATTATATTTTTGCTTGGGATATATCCTTGAGTCACGCCTAAAATCATTTCAAATTTATTATAATAGTGCCATATTACTTGTTTATTACAATTAACATTTGAACTATTAATAATTCTGAATATTGCACGATCATTAATTCAACATTTTTCTGTGGACAATTAACTGAACAAAAATCTTGTACATGATTGTAGAATTGGATAAATCAGACTAATTAAGCTATAACAAAAAAAAAAATAAGAAAAAATTTTGTTAATTGGCTATCAGCTGAAGACAAGGAATTTCCTGCGTTTTCTTTTTTTTTCTGTCCACTTCGTATTATAAAAGATAATGATTTTAATTAAATGGCTTAAATTTATTTATTATTTTAATTTTTTAATTAAACCAAAAATTAACTTTTTTTTCTTTATTATAATTAATATTTATTAATTCAATTCAATTTTTTTTTTCTTCAATATCTGAGAATATTTTTTCCCCTTTTCATATAAGAGAGAAAAATTTTATATTGATTATAATTTTTTTACTTTGTAAATTAAAATTAAAATCAATAATCTTGTCTGGTTCTTGATATGGTATGTGATTGGTATTGAAATAAATTTTTCTTATTTGGGAAGAGAAGCGAATCCTGAACCCCTAGGCTTTTTTATTATCTATTATTGAACTCTGTTATGCATTAGTGTGTCAAGCGCCAAAAAAAATTAAAAATTGAGTCAAGCACGGAATATTGTTTCAAATGCTCTAATTAATAGTATTTTTTATGAAATATGTCCTAAAAAAATTTATATTTAATGTTACTTGCACAATTGACAAAAAAAATTATATATAATCTAATCAAAACAAAAAACTTTAATGTTAATTTTCTCAAAACTCGGTAGCTGGCGCTTGACACACTAATGCGTAACAGGGTCCAATTAATAATTGCCAACGATAAGTACATGGAGCATTTATTTATTTACCATAAGTCAATTCTTTAGAAAATTTTTATTTAGGACTTTGTTAGTCTAACAATAAGTTCACGGGGTTTAACCAACTTTTATTTACATATTCTACAACTTGGACTAATTAAAATTAAATATACAAATTAAACACTATGTTATTTGTTTCAAAGATTTTATTGTTTGAAACAAATAACCTAGTGTTTAATTTGTATATTTAATTTTAATTTACAAAATGTTTCAACGAGATCCAACGATCGAAAGTTTAAATCTTATTAACTTAGAAACTTTATCAAACCCAATTTTATTTATTTTTTGAAATCCTATTTTTATTACTTTAAAAAAGTTAGTCCTAACTTATTTATTAATAGTTTTTTTTTTTTTTTTTTTTTTTTGATATTTTTGATTTTTGAAAATTCTCTTTCAGTATTATAGCCTAATATTATTTTTTTAAATTTCATTCAAATTATTCAATAATATTTAGAGTAGTACCTTAGAAAGAATTAACAATAAAATAATACATGTATTTGAAAGAGGTGAGAGCGTTTTCCTAATATATCTTCAGTCCTGGGTGAGTGATATAACTCGCACAATCAGTTAATTATTTTTTCCATTCCTCTTCAAAATTTCACCTCGGGATCATCATTTGTCATCAAATCCGAAAATTAGGACCAAAATATCTTCTTTTCACTTGTTTCTTATTCCAATTTAGTAATCTCTTTTCTTCTCAGTATATCAATATTTTCTATTATGATAATTCGCCTCCTGAAAAAAATAATCAGTGTTAATAAAATATATTTAAAAAAATATTTTTACGATCAATTTGATATTTAAATTACAAAGTGAATGAAGTTAGATAAAACCGAGTTCTTAACACATTCTATTTTTAGTCTAATTAAATCATTGTTTCAACTAAAGTCAACGGTTACTAGTTTAAATTGAATTTTAACAATGATTCTACTAAGAAAATTTATTTAATTTCGACTCTCTGTATCGTCATTAATTTTGTCATTGATTAAAAATTAGTAAAATAAAAAATTCAACAATTTTAGGAAAATACAAAAAACTATAAAAAATTGTTTTATGAACATAAAAATTTTAATTTAGCTTAGCTTACTAATGATTTTTCTCTTTTTTATTATTATATTTTATTTTTATTATATTATATATAGGCCTATATTATTTTTTATTATTATATTTTATTATTTTTTATTATATTATTATTATTATTATTTATTTCTCCGAATTGTATTGTTATCTTATTACTTGGGATAAATTTATTTTGTTTTTAATAGAGACTTTCTTCAGATCATAACTAATAAATACTTCTGCTATAATCTGTTATAAAAAATTTTTCATAAAAGTTTAAAAAAAACATTTTTCTAATCCCCTTTTAGTGATCTCGCTATCCATTATTGATTAGAAGTTCGATTTCTGTCCCGAGTGATGAATTTTTAAAAAAGTCTATTTATTCTCATTAATTTATGAAAATGAAACGGAACTAAAAGAATAAATAAAATAAATAATAAAATAGTCTTTTAAATAAAGTAGGTGTAGTAGGTAAATTAGGTGTAGTAGTGTAGGCCTAGTCACATACATTTTTATAAGTAAAACTAGCTTAAATTCTTTAGCTACGGTTAATAGTATTTGGAATTTTGGCGGGAGAAATCCTGTCTTGAGTCCTGGGACCTGTAAGTTCACGCTCCTGCCGTAAGAGAGCATCGCATGCCCAACCCTTGAAGCTCTTCTCCCTCTCCCTTATTCACTCTTCTTTCTCCCTTTCTCTCTTATCTCTCAGATGATATCGTTTTTGATTTAGAAAAAAGGATGGTTTGAGATAAAACAAAAAAAAAAAAAGATCTGGCATCCGATCAAATTGCGAAAAAGTGAAACAATTTATTCCAAAGAGATGCCAAAAATATACATCCCTTTTTTTTTTTTTCTTTTTGATATTATTATATTCTCTATGACACGAATACGAGTCTCGTGACGTGGCTCTCATATCATATAAGTAACAACAAAAATAATATAAATCTTTTGAAATATCTGTTTATTTTATATATACAGATTCAACAAAAATAAACTTTTTCAATAGATTTTTTTTTTTATTTAATAAACTCAAAAACATGCAACTAAAAAATATCACCTTAAAGTCAAAAGTATCATTTAAAACATTATAATATAGTCGAATTTAAGTGAAGTGATGGACAGAGGCAGACAAAAATGAAATCTTTTTGATTAAGTATCGTTTGTCTGAAGATGTTTCGGTACATTTATTTATGCTTCATCTAAATACATTATTCGCTAAATAACTGTTATGATGCTCTGTGATGACGATTAATCCAGTACTGTATACATATGAGACATTCAAAAATCTCTATCCTATTGCGATCCTGTTGATTATTTTGTGATGTTTCGGAATTTTTACTCAAGTAGGCCTATATTTAACTCGGTATATTTTACTCAAGAGCATAACTATTAGTATTATTTGGTACATATAATTATTTTTTAATTAACAAACAATGTATAAATTGGACCAAATTATGAGCATCATTATTATCTAACGATTGACTGAAGATGGAGCATCGAAACATCGCCAGATAATTGACAGGAATCACAATCAGAAAGATTACATATTTGACTATCTCTACCCAACCCTTAACTTAATCTTTTAGTAGTTTAATTAATTTTTTTTTATTTTAATCTTCTCGGCATCTTAGTCCATATAGACTTTAGACGATACTAAATATTTAAAATACGATATATAATATATATTTAAGAGTCCAGGCATTTTTACCATTTGTTATCCAAATGATTTAAATAAATATTTATCGGATTGCCGGGGATGCGAACCCGTGCTCCGTGGCTTTTTAAGACTATCAATATTGTCAACACCTATTCCCGGAGGGGGGGGGTTAATTAATTAATTACACTGGGCATTATGCGGAACACACTTTTTCACCCTATTAGCTTTCAAAACGTAGATTTCTCTTAATCAAAATTTTTTACATCACAATAATTTCTCACCATATAGGCTATTACCTATTTTGGAGTTTAGGCTTGTTATCATTAGAAAAAGAATTTGATTTTCGGTGGTTTATTTGTAAAAATTACAACGTTTCGGCCACTCATTCTGTGGCCTTTTTTCAGATACAATTCAGCTAAGATTATAAAGGTTGTTACATCTGTGACAATAATCACTAATCACTAATTCAATTGAGATTGTCACAGATGTAACAACTTTTATAATCTTAGCTGAATCAAATTCTTTTACCATATATTACCTATTTTTTATAGGCACTAATATAAGAGACGTTATAGTTAAGTTTATAGATTTTAAAATATTTTTCTTTCCCATTTTGTTTTATTTTTCCCCATCCCCATATTATTTTTAATCAACTCACAGTGAAGAAAAATTTTTATTCAAAAAAATCTCTCTTTTATCAACCATTTGAATCAGGGATTGATACGTTTTGCCTTCGGTTCTGGATAACAAAACAGACCTTAAATATAATATGTTTATTTAACAAATATTAATTAAATAAAAGAAATCCGAATTATTTAGTTAGTAAACTAAAATAGGAATCGTGACAACAATTTATTTGTAACAATGGATGTATACATAGCCTACATTCAGTAGGCTATATATTACACCTTGTTTCAAACAATTTAGTTCGAGATACAATCGACCATTCGTTTAACTAGAAATATGAAATTTCCTTAAAAAGGGCCTCGAAGGCCTTTTTTAATGATCTCTAGCGTTTCGTGCTAGAAGGTCATGATTTCTTCTAATTACCATCCAAAATTCTGTTTCTACATTTAATTTAATATTTTTTTTCTTTATAAAAACCAATACTAGAAAAAAAGTTATCTGATGATATTAATCTTCTTTTTTTTCCTTCTGTATTTAATTAAGTTGTAAACAATACGTATAATAATAATAATAATATTAATTACGAATTTAAAATGAAATTTAACGAGATTGTTTTGTTGTATTTTGATAAATTAAATGATGACGTCGCTGGAAAGTTCATAACATAAAAGTAACTGAAGAAGCTGGACGTGTATTTATTCTCGTTTTTCTAAAGATCTCCCCTGGTCGCTTTTCACCCTCTAAAGGCAAACTAACTACGCCTAATTTAGGCCTAATATCTACATAAAATTTGATTCATTTTATAACTGGATAAAAAATCATAAATCTCAACTTTTCAATTGTTTTTACTTTCTCTTACCTATATTAAGTATGTCCTTATATATATAAAGTATTAGATTCATGTAAAAAGTCGATGTCGAGATTTTGACCGATATACACGTTTTCAGGTCCCCTAAATCCAAAAAAGTAGTTTTCACATCATGGTCTGTCTGTCTGTGTGTGTGTATGTTCCATTTTAAGCATGAAACTGAAATTTTATAGAATATCTTTTTAGAATGTATTTTTATTTTAATTGTAAAATTAAATATACATTCAATATTATTATATATATACCTATCTATGAAATAATTAATATTATTTTAAAATTTAATATAAATATGTAATTATACAATAGCAATTAAGAAATTTAATAATAAATTTAATGTTTTTCTCTTTACATTATTAATTTTCAATATCTTTTCTTTTGTTACAGATCATAATGTTGGATTTACTAAAAGGAGGTGGCAAAGGCTCAAGATATAAGATCATGGTGAGTTATCTAACTATACTTTATTAGTATAAGGGTATTTTATGACTGGTGGAATTTTAATCAGGAATGAAATAACGCAGCCAGAATTTTTCTTTAAACATAAATAAATGAATAAATAATCAAATGAATATTACAAATTACGTTGATATTTTGGTCCTAGGGTGGAATAGAAAAATATAAAGTTTTTTAAATGCTAGTTTGATTCCGCAATTAAAATATATTAAATATTACTCTCTCGTCCTTGAATCTGCCACTGCCTCTGCGCCATTTCTACACAACCAATTTGGGGCTCTCCCATTAAAAAATTTCCTGAAACCGTCACTGTTAGACTCTTTTTTTAACTACTCTCATTTTTTCTCATTCACACTCACACTCACACACATATTCACACATTCTTTTCGGCAACTTAGGCCATTTAAGACTTTGATGATAACCGTTATTATTTATAATACCTATTAGCGGTCCAGGCAATTCTATTTAACCCTTTTGGTAACCATGTGGCTTAAATAAAATCATCGGACTGCCTGGGGTCCGAACCCGCGACGTTCGATATAGAAGGTAGGTACGCTACCAACCACACCAAGCCCGGGGACAAGATAGGCTTTAGCTCGGAAAAGAAAAGAAATGAAATAAGCGAGTAATCTAGCTGGCAGAGATTCGTTTAATGTATTGAGTATGTTTGGATGCCTAACTTGCTGAATGAAGGCGTTATGTGGATTATTTACTAAGCTTTTTTTGTTTGAAGAACTAGGGGCCTAGGCTATTTTTTTTAAACATTCACACTTTTTTCTCACTCACACTCACACACACATTCACACAGTCTTTTCGGCAACTTAGGCCATATAAGACTTGATGATAACCGTTATTTATAAATTTATCTATATTGGAGTTCAGGCATTTCTATTTAACGAAATATTTTTCGAGATCTATATATTTAAATAAGATAATAGTATTCAAAATACCCCCGATTCGGACTAAACAAATCATAGATATATTTAACAAGACTGTGGTCCGGTGGCCTGGTGCAATGGATAGCACGCCTATGCCCCGGAAAGGCGGAGTTCCTGGGATGTTTGGTCTCACCAATAAAAAACACTCACAGTCTTGTTAAATATTTCTATTTAAGCCACTTGGTATCCAAATGGCTTAAATAAAATCATCGGACTGCCTGGAGTCCGAACCCGCGACATTTGGTATAGAAGGTAGGCACGCTACCAACTACGCCAAGCCCGGGGCGTTTGAAGAACTATTAAATAAAATAAAATGGAATTACAACAGAACTTGATTCTTAATTTCTAAATTTAAATAATAGTGCGGTAATCTTCTGGTGTGATTGGTGTGTTTAGAGTTATCTTAACCTTCTAAAATTCAATGTCTAAAATACGTTTGCTGTTCCAGTTCATTTGTATATGCTAATATATCCATAAAATAACATTCATTTTTTTTTTTAAATTTAAATTTATTCATACTTTAAAAAAAAAAAAATAGCTATTTATAATAAAAATCATAATAGTATAATAAAAATTCATAAAAATGGTAATAAAAGTCTCAATATCTGTTTAGATAGAGTCACAAAGTATAATAGGTATTAAGTAGTAATTTTTTTTTTTTCAGAGATGCCACTTTAGATTAGAGAGAGGATCTCTGTGTGTCTTTATATCAGTGTGTGTGTGTTTATATTTGTAAATGTGTGAGTGTGGGTGGTTTCAAACGGTCGGTTAATTTGAGAGCCTATATGAATGCTAAATACTTCAATCTACATATATAATTTTAATAAAGAGGCAACTTCACTTCAATTTGTAAATTTTTAATTGGCATTCATTTTTAGTTTATTGATTGTTAAATTGCTCCCCTACCCTCTCCCCTCCCCTTTTTTTTGATACTATCTTAACGATTTATTTGTCATTCCCCCCACTCTTTTTCTTTCTAATTAAGTTATGTCATTCATTCTAATTTCTTTTATATCTGTTGAGCAATCATCATTGTAATAATCATCATCATCATCTGTTCCGTCCTCCGTTTTTTTCTATTTTATTATAGATCTTGACAATTTTTTTTTTTTTTTATTTCAAAATAATGTAATTTTTACGTTTTGAGGTTCCCTGAGTCCAGAAAAGTGGTTTTTGCAACATGTCTGTCTGTGAGTCTGTGCCTGTAACAAAATATCTCACGAACAAAAAGAGCTAGGAGGTTGAAATTTGATATTTATGTTAAGTACCCCTCTAGGAGGTGACATGAAGCTGTTGAACAAAATCGGCCAAAAATTACTAGTACTTTACTGATGCACTTTTTCTGTTTTTTTCGATTTTCTCAAAATTTTCTCCAACGATTTTGATTAAAATTCAAAAATCAATTATTTTTTAGATGCTTTTTAAAATATATATTCTTATTTTGTCAATGAAATTATTAGAAGTACACTTTTCGCTTGTACAGTGAGAGACAATATTAAGTCCCACCCATGCTTTTTCTACTTGTGATTATTTCATTCTTTTAAAAAAAAATATTATATATTTTTTTTAATAGAAACCTTCATGGTCCAAACCTAGAAAATTTCCAATAAAGATTTTCATTTTCTTTTATAATAACAATTAAATAATCACAAGTAGAAAACGCATGGGTGGGACTTAATATTGTCCCTCATTGTACTTCATAGGAAATAGTTTATAAATTTTACTTCTTTAATTCTAATATATCGACGGAAACTAAATATATGTCGACTCAAAAAATCTGGTGTGACAAGCACAGAAAAACAACTTTCTTTTACCAGAGGTAAGAGAAAGTTGTGTGCTGTGCTACCAATCACACTAGATTTTTTTAATTTATTATTTTATTCATTATTATTTGTGTCCTTTTAGTACCTGAATTTACCTACAAGATATTTATTTGTAATTTGACTTTATAATATTATAAGATTTCAAACTGCTTTTTAAATCCGATTATGTCATTTAGAATATGACTAGAGTGGGGGGGGGGAGAGGGAAAAAGGTCACCTTTAATTTTTTTTACTCCCGAGTGGTGGGGATCCAATCCGGTCGTCAAATAAAAGACAAAATTAAGTCATTTTTAAAAATATCATAGGGAGATTTAAAAAGCAAAAGAGTGAGAGAGAAATCCTCCCAAGTTATTTATATATTCCGTCTCTCTTTTTAAGTTGGAGAAAACCCTCTCAAGGGATTTGAAATTTTTACGAGCTTGTCGCTCAGCTTTGAGTGGCGTTTAGAGTGCAATCCCACCTTTTTTTTAAGGGATGAAAGAAGTGGAGGTAGAGGGAGAGAGGGGGGAGGGAGGGAGGGAGGGGCACGGGTGTCAAAGGGCCAAAGGGCTGGCGCCCAATGCAAAGGCAAAAGGGCCTGCATGCAATGATGTGTCAATTCACACACGCACACACATACTCTCACACTTATACATCTGCATACAAAGGTCCCTTGGACTCATCATATATCTCTCTCTTGTTTCGAGAGAGAGAGACAGAGATACAATGGCTGACCCTTGTCACTTTATGGACTTCACTTGACTCATTTTCTCTCGTTTTTTTTTTTTTTATATAAACTACTTGAGAAGTGATTTAACCGAAACCAAAGATGAGTATTATATTACCCAAAGTGTAGACATTTTAAGTGCTCTTATTTCATTTCATAAAAGTACACACACATAATATATATTGACGGAAAACGAATGGCGCTTTAGCCAAATTCTATAGATATTTAAAAGCCTATTTAAAACAAAATAACATAAATATATCTCTTTATTAAGGCGGAATAGGACCGAATGTGTTACGCATGTTTTTCCCGCTAAGATGGCGTAGTGTGTCATAAAAAGTATGCCCGAAAATCAAGTAATTCAAAAATTTGCCAAGAGATGTCAGAATGGTAGCTAATAATATTTAATGCATTTGGTTGATTTTCATTGATCTTTTAACAATAAATACTTTATAAATGTTATTATATATTATGTATCTTTTATAAAAGCATAAAAATATATAAATATAGGCCAGATATAGACTAATACTATATCGTCTGTTAGACTAGCCTGTCATCTATTGCAAGAATGCTGAACTAATTTGACAGTTGATTTTTAAATAAATTATCTAAGCTTATTTTAAAAATTTCTTAATTAATATATGATTAATAATAACAATAAATTCATTTTTAAATTAAAAAAAAATTAAAGATTATTGGGACAGATCGTTTTTTTTTTTTTTTTGTATTTGCTTAATAACAAAAAAATTAATTTCCTTAATTGTTTTATAAGTCATTAAAAAAATTATAGCTCGATGTCCCAATATTCTCAATAAGATTTTTAAATGTTTTTAATCAATGCTATATTTTATTTCGATTTTTAAGATAACTAATTAATATTTGACAAAAAAATAATACTAGTCTTTAGCTCGAAATATTCTTTTAGTGAATTTCAACTTAAGTTTTATTTTAAGATTTCTGCAAAAGGATGCAATTTTTAAACGAAATGTCGATTCTGAGGTTTTTTATTCTTAATCAGATATTTAAATATTAATTTTTTTCTCTCTCAAGAAATGAAAGTGATTATTTATTTTTATTTTTTGGTAAATGAGTGAATAAGATCCAAAAAATGAACATTCGAACACATGGAAACAATAGCGTGAGAAAAATCAAAATTTTTAAAAATTTATTTTCTCAGACCAAAAGACGTTTCGGTTCTCTTTTCAGAAAAGTCCCTTTTGGTTCTAGTAATTAATTTTCTCCTTTTTATTTGTTTTTTTAACCATGAAAATTTGACTTAATTTTTTCGTATTAACTTGTAAAAATTATTTAAGCCTTAATTGTAATTTCTTTTTATTTTTCTCACCTTTTTTTAATGATTAATAAATAAAATTTATCGTTTCTTAATAGTTAAAACAAAATTATTTTGAAATTTATTTGCCCATAAAATAAATTTGAAATTGTTTTAAAATAATAAAAATAAATTAACCCTCTTAATCATTTTGATTTGGATATAAATTGAGATCAGATAATTTATATGCGAGATTTTATTGCATTTATGAAATTAATCCAAATTATTACATTGATTATCTACAATGTTTATGTTGAGATAAAAAAAATTAATTAAAATGTTTAGAAGAGGAGAAAAAAGAGTCAGAGAGTTATTATATAAAGAAATAATAGCGTTTATTTAATTGGGATAATCAAATCCGCGTTAAATGGTTCTTTAATATCCTACTCGACAGCTAAATACACTACTTGTCGCTTTTTATATGCGGACATATAATTTTAAACGACTGTTTTTATTTATATATTAAGCTCGAGTGGGCGCTCAGACATTGGACCCTCTCTCTCTCTTTCTCTCTCAAATCACCTTCCAGCTTTTACTGCCTTTTTACGATCATTTTATAGAGACTTAAAAATGAATATCTTTTCGGCGCTGCTGGCGCGTGCGGCGGTGGCCAGGACAACACGCGTTCTTGTCTCTAAACAGCCAATAAAACGTGGCGATGATTTACTGCCGTTTAATTCGCCTCTTAATTGCGAGCGTCTTCAGCCATGCGGGCTTGTTTACTTCGCACGCCACCAGGGTGTGCTGATGGCAAGGGGGGCGGGGCTATATACCGGAGGGAACTGGACTCAGGACTACTTGCAACTTGCGGACGCAGGCACAGCCGCTATTGGTCGTTCCCACTACCGCGTGGGGGTTGGCGGGGAGGGGCGCCGCGACGCCTAGCGCCCTTACTGTCCCTTGAAGGGGAGGTGACGGATCACCGTGTGCGACAAAGAACGAAAACCATTAACTATCGCGTGTTAGACAAGGATAGATAGAGAGCGCGCGCGCGCGAGCTAAGGGGCGGAGATTGCCTGCCACCGCCGCCGCCGCCGCTGTTCAACTAGCGTGTGTGTCGCCGACGAGCTCATCGTCGACTAGTCCATGTCCGGCACTCCACGCGCTCGCAACAAGTCGTCGTTATTGTCGTCGTTGTCGACGTCGTCGTCATCCGTCATTCCTCGGAGACGATAGAGAGCGGCGAAGAGGATTCGCGAACTATATTAGGCGCGGCAATTGCCGCCCCAACTGTCAACTGTCAGTGTAGTAATTAGTGAGCCACACACCATGCACTCGTCGTACTTCCCAGAAAATTCATTTTACGGTGGCCACCATCATCAGGCAGGCGGCGGTACCGCGGCAACACATCATCACGAACAAGCTTCATCCGCGGCCGCGGCAGCAGCCGCGTATCGTTTCCCGCTTACGCTTGGCATGTCACCATATACGTCAAGCCAACATCATCATCCACTCCACCATCAAGCACGCCCGCCACAAGATTCACCATACGATGCGAGCGTTGCTGCCGCATGTAAACTATACAGTTCAGCCGCGGATTCATTAAGCCAACAAGCGAGTTATGCCGCGCCCGCTAAACCCGATTGCAGCAAAACAGCCTCAGCAGCTGAACAAAACGGTTATGGCGCGGTTGTCAAAGATGTATGGTCAGGCGGTGCAGCGAGTTCAACGGGCGGTGGTACGGCGCCAGGCGCCGCTTCAGGTGGCACGGCGCCTGCATCCGCGAGCGCCTCGCAAACGCCAGGTAGTGGCGCGGGTCCTGTAATTCGCCCATCGGCATGTACACCTGATTCACGTTACGGCGGTTTGGTTGGCGGAGATCCAGCATCCAGCCCGGGTGGCGGTGCTGGTCGTGGCGCTACTGCACCCGGACTTGCATCCTGGAACAACACGTGCTCATTGAATTCGAGCGCCGCACAGCCAAATGTCGCATCGCAGCTACACCAGCAGACATCCAACCATACGTTTTATCCATGGATGGCAATCGCAGGTGAGCGTCGCCGTCCGTCCCTCATCAGCTGATTACCCTTTAAAGTGTCAGATGACCCTCCCTCTCTTGTGTGAGAGTTCATAAAAAAATTAAAAAGTCCTTAATAAAATGAAAGGTCGGAGAGCAGATTCAATTAAGCAAGGTTTTAGTGTTGTGAAATGCCCCTCTTTTGTGTGTGAGTGAATGCATGTGTGTGTGAGAGAGAAAGAGAGAGTGAGAGGGTCGAAAAGGTTCTAAAAAACCCTCAAGAGAGAGAGAGAGAGAGAAAAGGGTCTTTGATGACGTAAAATCTGACATAAAGTGTACCTTTATTCCTTATTGTTTATTTGTATGGTCTAAAAAATAAATAATCATCTATCCTTCAGGGGGGAAAAAAGTGAGAGCATTGACCTTAAAACCCAATCTAATTCTCGATATTAGACAGAGGCCTTGGAAGAATCAAAATTATAAGCCAATAAATTCCTCGTTGCCTCCGTCTCTCTCTCAGTATCTTAGAAGATATTTTTTATTTTATTTTCAATCTTAAGTGTAAATTCTATTAATTAATTAAAGAGGGAAAAATAATCACATTAATTAAAAATAAAAACAAAGTTATACAATTAATTAAAGAAAAATAACATGCATTTTTTACTAGAATAAATTCTTGACTGCAAAATAAAATGTTGAGGTAGGAGGGTAGTAGAAGAATTTAATTTCTATAAATCCCGATAGATGGCTACTAAATTAAATTCGTTCTTGATTTTTTTTTATTTATTGGGCAAAAGGCAGAGCCATCGTTCTTGATTAATTGTTAGCTTATATTTAGAAATAAAAATGATTTTGGAATTTGAAATTTTATTAATATTTGATTATATCAAAGCAAACTATAATTAAATAAAATATTTAATTAACATTTCTTATTTTAGGGAATTTTACCAAGATTTTTTATTATATAGACTATATAAAAATTTCTTAATTAGAAAGTTCGGAAAATTTTTATAAATCCAAGTAAAAGTTGAGAATTTTTCTTAATTTTTAGATAGGCATTAGCTTCATCAGTAATTATAAAATAAATAGTTATTTAAAAGAAATTGGACTTAATCCCTTTGACTTCTAAACAGCTCACTAGCCCCATCTTTTCTTTTTATGCCATAAAGACAGATAAAATTCCTTTCGTTAAAAATAAAAATGTAAATTCTTCATCGATGGCACAAAAAAAAAAAATATTATCTTAATCTCGAAGCAAAAGTGAGACACTTTGACACTGAAACCTCGAGAGAATTCCTCAAATCTTGATACAAAGGGCATCGAATATATTTTTTGTTTCTTTTGTTCTTTTTTAAAACAGTTTTAAAAACAAAAAAAAAAAAAAAGAAAGAGAGGAAAGAGAAAAGAAAAGAAAAGAAAAACTCATTCAGATTATACAATTGTTTAAAGTGTTTTGATTATATCGTTAAAGAAAAGATATTTTAATTTCTTCCTAAAATAAAAGAAATTCAGGGAGAAAAAAATTACCTTCATTAGCCTATTTAAAGTAAAAAACTCATATTTCTTTATAAAATTGAAAGAATATTTCGCCTAAACTGCTTTTAAATTCACGATTTTTATGTTTACCTACTGAAAAAAAAAAGAATTTAGTTCAAGGGAAGATGTAGAATTAAAATAAAATTTCTAAATGCAAAAAATTTAGTCTTTTAGTTGCGTAGAAAAGTGGAGAATTAATCCACCGGCTTAAATCCTGTCAGTAGATAGTGCAATAAATTACAGAGACCTTAAAGGTCCAAAAAAGGATTATACCTTTAAGGGGAATTTCGAAATAATTAGGAATGAGCCAATGCTCATCTTCTTTCTTAAAATTTTAAATTTATTCAGTCATATTTGACCTAAAATTTTGTAAAAAGATAATGTTAAAAGATTTTTTATAAATAAATTAATTTTAATAAATTTAAAATAGATTCTTGGTTCAAGTTTCTGTAGATACAGGGCCGGTACAGTGAGTGACAATATTAAAACATCGCGCCTTGGGGTAGTTGCTAGCGTACTAGCCTTCTATACTAAGGGCGCGGGTTCGGATCCCAGGCAGTCCGATGATTTTATTTAAGCCATTTGGATACTAAATGGCTTGAATTTTTTTTTCTTATAAAAAACACTCACACTTTTCCCATTTACACTCACATTCACACAGTCTTTTCGGCATCTTAGGCCATATAAGACTTTATACGACAATGAATATATATATATATATTTTGAGGCCTAGGCATTCTTATTTAAGCCATTTGGTATCCAAATGGCTTAAATAAAATCCTCAGATAGCCTGGGATCCGAACCCTCGACCCTTGGCATAGAGTGCCAGCACGCTAGCCACTACATCAAGCACGAGGGCAAATGGCTTGAATTAATATGCCTGGAAATCCAATATATATTTAATATATTAATAAAAATATGAGTATCGTTAATGCCTTATATGCCCTGAGTTGCCGAAAAGATTGTATATGTGTGTGTGGGGAGGGGGGGGGGGCAAGTGTGAATGATTTAAAAATAAAATAAAATAAAACTCCCCAGGTGAATATTTCATAATTTTTATTAAAAAAAAAAAAAAATAGAAATTTCTTCTTTTACTTTTGTACCACATAAGAATTTTTTTAATTTTCCATATTTTTTTTTAACAGAAAAATCACCCCGAGGGGGGGGTAATATTATCACCCACTATGCAAGGAAATACAAATGATTAATATTTATTAAAATTAAATATAACAATTTAAACGCTAGGTTATTTGTTTCAAAGGTTTACACCTGTAAACTTATTTAATTTTAATTTACAAAATGTTTCAACGAACGAAAGTTTAAATCTTATTAATACTTATACAAAAAATTAAACAAATTTGAAATAAAAATTTAATTAACAGAAAATATTTCACAAAACGCCACCGGCAAAAGCTGCGCTGAATAGGAAATAGAATTAATTTCACTAAAGCCTATAGATGGCTACGACCAATAATCGACTGGGTGTGTTGTGTCATCTTTTAAGAAATCAAACAAATGAGATTCACTCCATATAAGGTTCAATGAATTAAAAAATGAAAATATCTTGGTACGGTAGCTTATAACAAACTTACAAATTGAAATTTCAATTTTCATTCAATAAATTCGCCATAGAAAATTCATTCTGTATTTTTTATGACATTCAAATCACATTTCAATCGTTATTTTTTTTTTTTTAAATTGGATCACAAAATAACGTCAATTAAATTACCATATTTATTCTTTAAAAATTTTTTTTTTTTTTAATAACAAAATTCATCCCTATAATTATCAAAATTGTAAAGGAAAAAGAAAATTAAACAAATGTTGTTATAATGAGGAAAATTAATGAAAGGAAAATTAATTAAAAGAAAAAAGAATTATGTAAATATTAATTTAATGTAATCTAAACTACAAGAATAAATGTATTTGTATAGTCGCACGAAAAAATAAACTAGGCTTTCTTTTAATAAGTCTTTTAACTCGGCAATTAATTTAAGTCTTTCTGAAATTGATCTTGATAAAAATATTATTTTTTTTTCTAATCCCTTTCAAAGGATTAATAATTCTAGATCTTTTTCAAAGGATTGCCAATCCTTTAAAATTTTTTACTTTTTGATAAATATTTATATCATTTTGATTCATCCAAATGCTTAAAAATCAAGTCCGGATTGGATTTTCGGATCTTAGATCTAGATTTGCTGATCGGAACAGAGATCCTTTTAATAAATCGGATCGGAGTTTGTCGAATCGCCGGATCGGATAGCTACCCAGACAGCTTGGAATATTGCAGCAATATTGCAGAAATATTTCGAATATTGCATAAATTGCAAATATTGCAGGAATATTGCATTAATATTGAAAATCTTGCAAAATATTGGCAACATTGCTGCAATATTGCAGTCGCGATATTTCAAGCTAGGCGGACATAAAAATATTACAACAATGTTCCAGCAACATTGCCACCATTTTCCTATGTCCGTCTTTTTGCAACATTGCAATAATATTGCGGCAATATTGCTGCTATGCTGCTGTTTTAGCTGCAATATTCCATCAATGTTGCTGAAATATTGTCAATATTGAGCAAGATTGGCGATATTGCTGCAATATTACTGTAATATTCCAAGCTGTCTGGGTAATCAATTTGCAGCACCCGAGTCGGATCGTCAGAACTGCCCGGATCAGCGGATTGGATCGCTAATCCTTTTTAAAGAATTTTGCACATCCCTGATCTCAAAATAGGATTGGAACGTATAGAAATTTGAAATTTTTTATTAATAACTTTTAAATTTCTCAATTTATAGTTGTCCGTGTTGGTCACATACACCTACAATTTTCGTTTTGCCCTCCCCACTCCCCTCCCACCATCGTTTTCATTCCGAAAAGAGAATCGCGTGGCTCCCAGGAATAAATGCTCCCTCTCTGGACAACTTTCAGCCAGATGATACATTTCCATGTCTCAATCGAGTCGTTTCTTTTTTTTATTTATAGATCTTTATTTATTTAGTTTATTAAATAAAAAATTATTATTAATATAGCCTACGGTACACTATATTTTTTTGAAACTTCTGAACCTTGAATAATTCGTATGTATTCATTTTTTTTAATTTGGTCTTTCGGCCTCTGAGACCATTTAGGACTTTACAGAATATAAAATCAAATTTATTCAATTGCTACCGGAGGCTTTCAACACGCTGATTTTTCGGGACCATCCATCCGAATATCCGCCGTGATTTGGCATTGCTTCACTGTCTTGAATGTTTTTTTTTTTTTTTTTTTAATATATATATTTTAAGGAACGCAAACTATTTTGTATTATAAGTAGAGGTGTTCGATTATCAATAATTCCGATTAATCGATTATTTCGATTATCGGAAATATAATCGATTATTTCGTTTATCGGAAAAATAATCGATTGTTTCGCCTATCGGAAAAATAATCGATTATTTCGATTATGGGAAAAATAAGACTCCTAACTGGCATAACTTTTGGTTCTTCTTTTATATAATAACATAAAATTTCCCAAAGAATAATTATTATTATAATATGTTTAAATAGCATACTCATAAAATAATCAGCATTAACTTGTTTTTTAAGTTTATTAACGATCCACCTAAGAAAATAATTATTAAATTAATTTAAAAAATTTTAATCTTAATTAAAATCCATAAAACAATTTTCAACTATTTTATGAAACATTATTTATTAATTGATTAAATCTCTTCTTTTTTTTAATGAATTTAATTTCTTTTTAATTTTTGTATTTACAAACTGATGAAGTTTGATATTTATTTATTAATTATGCTTATTTTTTAGAGTTTTTTTCTAAAGCATTGTTAAAAAAAAAAAAACTTATAATCAAAGTACTTAATATACAAAAAATAATAGATAATTTTAAATCGTCGAAATGGGAAATTGAACCGTCAAAAGTGTGGGATATCCATCAAAATGATTGAATTTAATAGTAAAATTTGTAGTATTGTTTTACTTTGTCTTACAGTTTAGGTATTTATTTATTTTATCTTTTTTTTTAAACTTTAAAATGGCTTTCCTTAATAATTACAATATAAATAGCATCCGGCGATATCTACTAATTGATGGGTTATTAATTTTTTTTTTTTAACTCAGCTGGTTTCTTCCTCCGGGTTAACTCTACATTTTCAAGCTCGTTAATACTACTGGAGCTGTCGTATTGATCTAGCACGTGTTTTTAGGGTGGGAGGATATATGAAATATTAGTTGAGGGTGGCACCGCACACCCACACACTTCATTTAATAAATAATTACACCACAAAGTGGAGGGAATTTTTTTTTTTTTTTTTTTTTTTGAAGAAGTGTCAGATTAATTTTCAAACGAGAGGTATTTTTTGATAGATGGGACTATTATATTAGAGGGATATATCATATGCGATTCGGGTTACATATCACTTTACTGGAAGAAACAATTTTACAAAATTTTTAGCCTGTCGGATCTGTATTCAGTGGATTATTATAAGTATAAATTTAAAATTGATTAATGGAAAAAAGTTTTTAGTGTCATCATAATTGAAATAATAGAAATACTAGCCTAGATATTCAGTTTTAGGATTAATTTAATTTTTTATATTTAGTAATCTTCAATTATTTTTTGTACAATATTCAAATATTTGTTAATGCCTTTAACAATGTGATGCCGCCATAAAAAATCTAAGAGCGCCGTGAACTTAAAAATCTGTGACTGGTTGCACAGCACACAACTTTCTATTAGCTTCGGTAATCGAATGTTGTGTTCTGTGCTTCTTATCACTCCAGATTTTTTGTGTCGATATATATTTAGTTTCCGCCAATATATTATAATTCAAGATATAAGTATTAATACAAAAGTAAAGTGGCCTTCAAACAATTTTGTGAGCAAAACGAGAATATACATTAAGGTGCGCGTCTCGAAAAACCGTTAGAACACGATTGACTACCGAGTTACTCTAGGCGCCAAGAGATGGCGTTAGTTTTTCCCATAGGAATACAAGGGATTTATTTCATTTCATTTCAAAGATTCCAGCTAATTAATTAAGGGTAAAAATTAATTATTTTTTAACACAATTATTACTAATTTAATTATCTATAAGATGTAGAGCGAATTTTTAAAAAATATCTTTTATTTAATGCAATTAATCTAAAAAAAGAAATTTTATTTTTTCGAAAATCAAAAAAAGGGCTTCTATAAGTTGTAGATATTTTAAATAGCTTTAATTAAAAAAAAATTTTGAGGTCGATAGCTTCAAAATTGTGGCCGCTGGAATCTCCCAAAATCAGCACCCCGAGACGCGCACTTTAAAGAGCATCTAAAAAAATAATTGATTTTTGAATTTTAGAGCGAATTTTTAGAAAATCGAATAAAACTGATTACTAGTACTCTTTGGCCGATTTTGTTTAAAAGCTTATTTTCACGCCTCAGGGCGGTGCTTAAATTAAATATAAAATTTCAACCTCGTAGCTCAATTCCTTCATGTTTTAATTTGAACAAAATTTTAATTTGTTTGGATTTAGAGGACCTCAAAACGTGTATATCCATCAAAATCTCCAACAATATATATTAACATATGTAGGTAAAAGAAAGTAAAAAGTTTGTCAAACCTTGTCCTAATTGAAAACATTTATAATAGAAACAAGCGCCTGTTTTTCATAAAAAGCAACTAGCGATACTTGCGAGTTGGGCGGTTTGCCTATCGTTTTATCCAAAATATTTATACAAACAATTTTTATTCCACATTAAGCTTCTTTTTCAAAGTATTACAAAATATTTTCTTAAGAAACTTTCCAATATATATCAAATTGTCTCTTTATAGATATTATAGCATATATAAATAATAATATTCATTTAATAAATCATGTTCTAAACCGATGACTCGTCACACGTGTTTTGGTTTCTCTCTTTCTTATCACTAACTGATAATTCAAAAATATAATTTTCATCTCTCTGTCTATAAAAGTTGGCTATTATATAATGGGAAAATACATCAAAGGGAATATCCATTACCATAATATATTTTTGAAACTAATTTATTGTTTTTCCATATGGAAAAATTCTTAAATAAAAATGAATTAAATTCTTTACTAGCCTTTTAGTAGAAAGAAATTAACCGTTACAATTTATAACGGATATTATATCAATATTCAAATTTTTAATTTATGAAATTTTTTTTAACTGCAAAGATTAGCCAAGTTTCGTCTGATTTTTTTTCTTTAACGGATGCAGGCTCTATTTTTGATGAAATAAAACCCCCCCCCCCCCCCTTCCCTTTTTTTTTGTATGGGGGGGTTTTTTTTTCTCCTTCCCCCTGTGGCCGCAATTTTAAAAAAAAAATAATAATTTGGATATTCGACTATATAGATTCTTCGTTTTTTAATATTTTCGAAGTAAAATTGAAGGTGATTCCAATTAATTATTCAGTTATTTGACATTTTGAAATCACTGGTCCAGCATTCAATATATTCTTATTTAAAAGATTCGATGCTTTGTAGTTTCATATTATTGGTTTAGGTCATCTCTTGTGAGTATATTATTTAAAAAAATTACCAATAAAATCAATTATATTGTAATTAAAATAAACCGGTGCAGATAAGCCCAAAATTTTTATTCTTCTAAAAAAAAAAATAGAGGAGGATGAAGATAAATAAAAATCTGAAGATAATTTTCAGGCCAATTTATTTGGATTTCCTCTCCAACGTTTCGGAATCCAAACGACTCCTCCTTCAGGACCATGCGGGCTTAAGAATCAATCAATTTTGTATAAGAAATTGAAAATATATCGCTAGTGCACATATACTCAAGGTAAGGGGCCAGACGAAGAATGATTGCATCATCATTCAATCAATTTCTTATGGCAAAATTGATGACATGATTCTTAAGCCAGAATGGTCCTGAAGAAGGAGTCGTTTGTACTCCGAAACGTTGACTCATAGCGGGAGGAGATAATCCAAATAAATTGGCCTGAAAATCATATCCAGATTTTTATTTATCCTCATCATTCTTAATAATATCCACCAGGCTGTCCCATATCTTCATCAAAAAAATAGATTTTCAAATTTGAGATTGTTTTTTTTTTTCTTAAAACAGTAAAACAAATTTCATTTAATCTGCGCTTGAAAATACATAAATTTCATTAAAAAAAACACCTATAAAAGCAGGAAATTATTTAAAAAAAGACAAGTATAATAAAATTTCCAAATATTCTATGATAAGATTGAATTAAGAGAGGAGAGAGAGAGAGAGAGAGAGAGAGACACGTGGGTCGTTGTTAGAGTTGTGAATGGCGTTCGGTTAAAGCATAGGCACGTGGCCCTTACGATCTCTCAGCTCTACGCGCAGCCATAAAACTCGGCCCCAACGACCCTATAAAATTGGCATTGCTTGTAGGGAATCCGAGAGACGCTCGCAGCCGCCCACTCCGGCCTTTAATGGCCTTTTAATTGGCAGCCTTCAATCCTTGCTTTTATTTATCTCTTATATAAACGAATAATTACACCCCTCTGACGTCACACCCCAATTCTCTTTATGGGGCAGTGTATATGACCTATATATCTAGATGTTTATATATTTCAACCTAATTGGAGATGGAGGCTTTAAACAAGTTTAATATGTTCATATGTAAATTTTATCAATAAAATCCTTATATTAATGTTCTAGGATATATACATTGTATTATAACTTCATTTGCTAGATAAAAAAAAAATCAAATGAAATTTTGATCCCTCTATCATTTTATTTATAGAAAATTTTGGTTCATCTCCTGAACGACCATTTGATAGTTATTCAAATTTATTAGTAGCCATTTCAATTGAAATTTTTGTCCCTGTGAAGTGAACTTTTGACCCTTAACATAAAAGATGTTTACACCATACTACTGTGCTATGATCTAAGAGCCTTGGTTATCATAAAAGTTTAGCTACTTTTTAACCTATCAAACAAGAATAGAAGAATAGAAATTCTTTTCAATGTACTTTTTTTTATATGGTTTTTTAATTTGAAAAAATACAAATTCTGTTCCAGCATATACTGCTGCAATCTGGTTTAAAATCATTCGGTGCAGAGAATAATAATGTTTTTACAGAATATCATTTTTTTTTTCTTACTTTTTTTTATCAAATTGAAAAATTGCTTCACATCACACCATGGGCGTACTAGAGAATTTGGCTGGGGGGGGGGCATGGGACCAGCTAACCTCCGGTGGGCCTGGAAAGCCCCATATTTTCTCAATTCTTCTTGGGGCAAGGAGCTTTCTGGGGGGGGGGGGCTAGTTACACCCATGCATCACACCTCAAAATGGTGGCCAACTATCATTAGAGTTGTCTGTTTGATAAGAGTCGTAGCTATATATGAAGGGAAACCAGAATATGAAGAAAGAGAAATACTATCCCAGCCCCACCCACCACGAAAAATACGAATCTTACATTTTAGAATACACACGCTCCGCTTCCACAAGATAGAGTGGGGTGATCTTGAAAGAAGGTTATAAAAGGAGATCCACTACTTCTCTTGGGGGGGGGCGTAATAGTCTATAAGTTGTATTTAAACTAAGTAGAAAATAATTACCCCAAAACAGCAACACCCTGCCAATCAACCAGAGTATAACGCATGACATATACTAGGAAGCTTAGATGATTGCCAAAAATTTCTATAAAGAAAAATTAAAAAAAAAAAAAAAACTTCCCAAATAAAAAAAATTAATCTATTTTTTGGATTATTTTTCTAAAAACAGAAATGCAATTTGTAGTTTATTTTTTTGCATATTTCTCTGCTTACACACACAAACTTGATATCAAACAAAATAAAAAAAAAACGCATAAAGATTAGCAAATAAAGAAATTAGTCTAATAATTCAGTTGACGATTATCAAGTGAGGAAAATTTATTTGCTTTATCAAAAAATAATAAATTTCATTTTGAACATTAAAACATTGATACTCTTTAAAATAAATAATTAATAAATTTTAAAACTTTCTTTTTTTTTTACTGATTTATTAATTAATGATTTCATAAAATAATAAATAAACACTCTTTAATAAATTTATTTATTTACTAATTCGCAAAAAAATTTCTCTAGCAAATTTTTTTTTTTATGAATAAATTATTTTGTAAGACTTAAAAATTTTATCTGAAAATTTGTTTTATCATAAGTACATACGCGCTTTGATAAAATATTTAAAAATATATAGTAATGATAACATTAAATAGCAACACCAAATTTTATTTTATTTCTTATCATGTTCATCAATCAATAAGTAAATAAGATTTTTATTCAAATAAATAATTAAAAATAATTTTATTTTGATCTTTTGATTCGTAGCTTTTTTCTGCTCTCATAATTCTTCTCTTCTTTAACAAATTCAACATACAAACACATGCACACTAATAAAAACTAAATTATGCAATTCCCATTCATCTAATTCTGTTCCCAAACAGATTGATTGATAGTGAAATGAGTGTAAACAAATAATAAAAAAAAGCTAATAATTAATTAAATTAGAAATAAAAATTTATTAGCCTATTTTAAAGTTAATTAATTAATTAATAGATAGATTATTTTACTAGTTTTTGATTTATTATATTTTTTTTTACCTTGTTTTTTTAAATGAAATTTCATTTTGCACGTACTTCTTTGATTTTATGTCAGATGGCGTGAGTGTGAAATTTTAAGGGTCGTTAGAAGACCCTTGAATTGAAGTTTCTCGACCCTCTCTTTTGAGCACCACCTTTTAAATCTCCAGAGCCTCCTTCACCTGGAAAAAAATTTAATATCCTTAAAATTGTCTGAATTGACTTCAATCGATAATTTATTAATTCTTTTATCAAAACAGATAATGAAATATATTACAAAAGTTTATTTTTCAACACATGAGAAAAATTAAAAAGACATTGAAAATAATAATAAATTTTAGTGCATGTTTTATTCTAAATGATTTATATAATATATAAATAAATTTAAAAAAAATAAAGCTTGCATACGATAAAATTTTTAAATAAATAAAATAGATTACAAAAAAATTCAAAATTTTTTTCTTTTATATTCTTTTCCTTTGAAATCCCCAAATGGGGCTATTTTAAACGGATACGGATCTAATAAAAATTTCGCCTAATCTTTAATATTTTTTTTTTTATTTATGGATTTTCTTTTTGCAAACGGGCCTCAGAAAGAAAATCATCTCATTTACTCATACCTCTCATCTTTCTTTTTTATTATTTATTGTTCTATTAGATAACATTAAACTATTAAAAAAAATAAATAAATACTTAATTTGTAAACAGTAAATCATTCGTTGTTTGGGTTTGTAATTTACATTTCATTTCTTAAACAAATCACCTACCTGAGATGTTACAACCTTGGATTTATTATTTATCTCCTTCATAATCCACAACAGTAATTTATTATAAATTAAAAAAATATATAATTCTTTATTTTTTTTACCAAAATTTTTGATAAAAATATTTTTTATTATTTATTCAATATTTGGATATCAAAAGTTATTTTTTATGCGATTTTTGTTCGCATTTACAGCAACCTTAAGCTAATAAAAATTTTGTAGAATTACGTTCAATAAGAGAATTCTACATTTTTTTATTATTTTTCTATATTTCATAATTTTTTTTATGGTCAATATTTTTTTTTAAGACAAATTCTATTTACACCATATTTTTAAGCATACATGAAAAAAATTAAGTGCAGGACCATAATCATAATTTTTTTTTTTTTGGAGGGGGGTGTTTGGACGATCCGAGAAATTACTCCCCCCTTCAATAAATAAATTTTAAAAAATATAATTTTTTTTTTTAAATTTCTAGCATTAAAAATTTCAACACCATATTTCTCTCTTTTAATCGGGGGTTGGCAATAATAATCTCTCTATATTTTTATTTTGAATTTTTTTTAGGGAAAGAGTAGTTTCAACCCAAATATTCTCATCCTGGGAGGGGGGGGGGACTGGTTAGGTGTATCAAAAATATATTTTTGTACGCAAGCGCTTTTTAGGAGCGGAGTGATTTTCAAAATTTATTTTTATCAATTAATAGAAATATAATACTGCAGTTATCTTAATATTTACGTAAGCATATATTATTACCTTCTGGCATTTTTCTTAGCCACTCTTGCTCAATATTATTTTGTTAATTCACTTTTAAACGTGTTAAAAATATTTTCATTATTAATTATCAAATTATTTATTTAAAAAAAAAAAGAAAATTCTCCGTCTCACCATTTTAATCGGCGTTTGTACCGCGCAGCCGATGTTTTTCAGACCGAGTGCTCAGAACCCACACGAAGCGAAAGCCGAAGGCGATAAACAGGGCAAGAGCAAATGTCTGCTTCTGAAGATCATCATGATCTATCGATCAGAGTAAAAAAACTCATCCTCCTCCACGATTTGCATCCCACGTCTCATTCTTTGTTATTTTTTTACCGTTATTTTTGTCAATGGTTTACACCTGGGGGTCATTTCAAGGCCGCCATGTTATTGTCACGAATTTTTTTGCTTTTTTGTGCCCTTCTGAATCGGTATGTGAGTATGTAAGCGTGTCTGTGTGTGTTGGTTCGTCCAGCCAACAACCGCCGATTACTTTTCCTATAATCATCTGCTTGGTGTACAGCCCCACTCAAAATAGAATCCACTTTCTCGTCTTCTCAGACATGTAAGACTCTCTTAAAGCTACAAAAAAAAGTTTATTATTTTAAATATATTTCACAGTTATTAATTAACAAGATCATAATTATAAAATTTGACTTTTATTTCTGACATTAAACACTCTTTTTTTTTAATTTATGTTATTTAATTAATTTGTATGTTTGTTTTATTAGCCAAAAAATTATTAGAGTTATCAAATATCAAATTTTTTTTTTCATAGTCTTAAAAAAAACAAAAAATATATTTACGTATTATTTTAGATTACAATAAAGAGATAAATTATAAAATTTTAATAATTGTTATTATTATTTTAGAAAAAAAATTGATTGGTTATAAATAGGGCTGTCAAATTCATATAAACTATTGAACATAAAATCCGACTCATTTTTGAGAAAAGTTACATAATTAATTAATATTATATACAAATAACTAATAATAATTAATACAAAATTTCGTAATCGTAAAAAATAATTATTAATAAATTTAAAATAAAAGATAAATCCTCATTTTATTTAGCACTTTTTATTTCCAAATATACAAAATTTCTTTGGGATATTTCGGCCGCATCACACAGTCAAATATCCCAAAGAAATTTTGTATATTTGGAAATAAAAAGTGCGAAATAAAATGAGGATTTATCTTTTATTTTAAAATTAATAATTATTTTCGCCAAAAAAATTTTTTGAAGTTTTAAAAAAAATTATGAAATTTCTAATTTAATATAAATTGAACAATAAATTAACCTATCTTTAAAATAGCTTATATCGGCGTTTCCCAACGCCCCGTAAGGGGGTAATTTGATTGTTAAGGGGAGTTTTTCAAATTTCCGTTTTGTTTAGTCAATAATTTCCTTGTTTTTTCTTTCTAATAATGTATATGTAAGGGAGAGGGGGAGGGTGCATAAAATTTTTAAAAAGGTTTAGGTGGGGCAAAGCACAAAAAAAGAAACACTGGCCTATATTAGAAAAATAATTTTTTAAATAATAAATTTTTATCTTTTTGTTAGTCTCTGCGTTTATCTTATTCCGTATTTATTTTAATTCAATTAATCCCTCTCGATTATTTTGAACTTACCTAAGAAAAATAGACAATTTAATATTTTCATATGGTCATAAATAAAATTTTTATTGTAATCTCTCCCCACCGGGGGTTTCGTTGTTGGTTTTAATTCGCGCCGGGTTTTCAAGGCTTCTGAAGGGCTACAGACAAAACCAGGGACGGCCCTTTTGAAAGCAAGCAAAAAAAAAAAAAAAACCTCCCCACCAGAGAAGGATCTTTTATTATATTAGCCAGTATTTATTTAGCGAAGCTTCAGTTGGCCCTGTGTTCTTGGCTAGTGATCGTGTGTATGATGTTCAGTGCAATTGCGCAAGTGCTCCTCTCTCTCTTTCTTATCAATCGTGATTTTCTTTTTATAGCTGATAAATTCGCTTTTGATCTGAGTTCTTAGAGCAAAATGGCTTTTGGCCGCGTCGTTGCGTCAGATTCGAAGCTACAGGTGGCTAGTTCGAGCCTCGGTTGCGACGCCTTTACTTTCGTCCCCCTCTCCTCTCTCTTTTGCCACTTACTAAACGGATCTCTCCATTTGATAAATACTGTTTCAATTGAAATAGAAATACTCTCTCATTCTATTAATATTATCATGGTTATCGATTTATTTTTTTCCAGTGAAAAAATCGTAATTGGACTTTTTAAGTGTGATGTTGAAATATCCCTCTCCATATCATTATTATTATACAAATTTTCTTGAAAATTGATATTTTTTAAAATTAGCAAATAATAAAATTAAATTATTTATTACAACGTATTGGTTGATTGTTCATTAACCAATCACAAATGGATAAATAAAATTTTAAATTTTTTAGATACTTTTTTCTTTAAATATGCACATTATCATATTAGATAATAATTTGTCTATATGTCCTTCGATAAAGAAAAAAATTTCCAAATTAGCATTTATCTATACAATTTTTTTTTTTGTATATTTTCTACCTAATATCTGTTTTGTTTCATATTATTTGCATATTTTGAAAAATGTCAAGATATTTAAATTTTTTATTAAAACCGAAAGTTTTATAAGAAGCGTGAATAAAATTAAATATTTAAATTTTTTAGGCCATATTAAAACCGAAAATTTTATTAGTAGCGTGTATAAAAGGCTTTTAAGTTTTCAATTTGCCTACATATTTTAAAATTTTTACTAAACATCGTCCTCATTATCATAATAAAAAAATAATAACCTAATTATAAAAACCAATATATATATATATTTAAGTTCAGAATTAAACATTTTTTTAATGAATTATACAAATTAAACAAAAAATAATTATGAAAATCTTAAATTATATTTAAATTCTTTTTAGTATAACATATATAATGAAATTTTAGGGGAAAATGATATATGTTTAATAATCTAACAACTTGCTGGCCAGTTTCTTTACACATTGTTTGCTTTTGTAAGAGTCTGATTATATTTGCCCGTTGTCAATACTAATTACTCGGTTTGTTTATACTTTAAATTATTCTTGACAGGTTAGGTAGTAGGAGATAGGTGTAGGTGGTGGTAGACATAGGCAAGGAGGAGTACTAATCTATGCCTACCGATGGGAAAGTACGTGTCTTCACATATAATTCGAGGAGTGGAGTTTTACGCGGTTGAGCGTCGCATGGGGCGTCCAGATAACGTTGAGTTATTCGCTCAGGCAGCCAACTTGCCCCGAAAACCATAAAACAAAAACCCGGTCAAACATCGGCCGACAATTGTTCCCACCCACCTCTCTCTTAGTTTAGGCAATTAATTTTAGTTTATAACTGAAATTTTTAATATATATTCAAGATGTTATCATTTATTTTTTTTTTTGCTAATCGCGGAAGAAGAAAAGTATTAAAGAGGTTATCGCCTTTAAAAAAAATAAACAAACTTTAATAAAATGATATATAATATCATGCAAATAATTATCATTTTATTAATTTATTTTATTAGTTTTTACGCTTGACTTAAAATTTCGTAAAATAAGTTGTATATATTTTTGTTTTTTCCACCTGTGGCAAATTCTGATATCTTGATAATGATTAAAATTTTTTTTATTATATCTTAATTCCTTATCAATCAATTTAAAATTTTTATTTTTTTAAATTAAATTTGTTATATCTAATAATAATATCAAAACTTTTTATAATATCCAGCTAGTGGCGTATACAGGGGGACACACGGTACGGTTTTTTGTTTTAAATTGTACAGTAAATGAAAAAAATTCCTTATAAATATACAATAATAATAATAATCTCTGGTTGAAAAAAAATTTCACTACTTAAAGCATTTGGAAGTGACGACTTTTGGGTTTATTTATTTATTTTTTTTAATTTGTTTTATAGTCTTGTTCTGCATCTATACCATCGCTATTTATTTCAAATGACCAATTCAATTGAAATAAATTTGGATTTATTTTTAATTTATAAATTGAACTTAAAAATCAGTCAGTAGCTTTCAAAAATCTATTTCACTGAATGATTACTTTTAAAATTTTTTTTGAAACCTTTAATATAAAAAAAAAAATATTAAAATTTCCACGAATAAATTTTATCTTTATTAATTTATGCCAAAGCAAAATAACTGTTCACATATACATTTTAGAATGACACTATTTAAATGAAATTTATTTATTTTTATTGATTACCATCTTATTTATTTAATAAAATATTGAAAAAAATAAATAAATAAATTTTTTTTGATTTCTTTCCAAGAGAGGAAAAAACAAAATTAATTTAGTCCTACCAGATTTTTTGAAGAAGAAGTATATTTTGTTTTGTTTATAAATCAAAATGTCTTGTCAACAAGGGGAAAGGTTATGTCAAATTAATTGGTTGATTAGAACGAATGGGGAAAAGAGAGAGAGAGAGAGAGACATCGAGTTAACGGGAAATGGAGGTTATCAAACTGCCATAATTTTCACCTCCAGAGTACATATTGAGGTTCTATTGGCCTAATTCCCGATATACTTGCTCGCTGTGTGTACATTTCGCAATTATTATAATTCCCTCGTTATATTATATCTTTATTTATACGCAACAATCATGTCTATGTGGAATAATATCTCATATAAAGAGGCGTTTTGATCTCAGAGAGGTTTCGAGACAGAACATGGATCAAATTATTTCGGATAAAGTTGGTCATAAATATATACGCCGGAATTAATTAATTTATTCAAAGGGATTGCTTGAATTATCATTCAACTTAATTTGATCTATGCGCTGATGAGACACCTGTGAGTTCAAAGCTATTGCTATTTTATAATAGCAAAAAAAAATTCTTAAAAGTAAATAAATTTATTAGATCAACTATAATTTAACAATTGTCAATAATGATAGTCTGGAAGTCACGGGGCGCGGGTTCGGATCCCAGACAGTCCGATGAATTTATTTAATAAATATTTTATTTTAACTTCAAAATTTAAATTTTTTTTTTTAAGGTATGCTGTATTTTATTTTAAAGTAGAATGTAATTAATTTTTTTTTTGCTGTTTATTTCTCTCTTCGTTGAGGGTGAATTCCTACATTTCGTGTCTTAATACACTTTCTAAGCGCAGACAAACAGAGCACATATCACATTGCAAATGACGAGGGAATTTTTTTCCGTTTTTGTTTCTTTTTTTTTTGTATGCTCTATACGGAAATTCGCCATAAATTTGTTTTCTGTCGCGCCACGTCGTTGACATATCACAGCGCGAATACATTTAATTCATCAACGGCCAACAGAACGGCAAATAGAAAAAACAACAACAGAAACAACAACAACAACAACGAAAAGGCCTTTTGTATCGTGGCGTTACACTCCATTCATTCAATCGGACTAAATTTTATATAGCATTGATTTTTATGGATTATTATTTTCCTATAAGGTTTATCTTTGGAGTATTTTTTTAAATAAAAACTTTGATTAATGTTTTAAACATATTTCTTTGCTTCTTGTTAATAAAAAACCTCTCAATATTAAAAAAAATTTCAGTTGGATTCTATAGCTATTTAAAAAATCATTGTGTGGTTTTATGAAACCACGATGCAAGTGAAACTTTTTTTCGGATCGTAGGCGTTTAACTGAAAATTTTCAGAAAATTATTCAATTAATGGTATTAAAATCGCGTTTTTAATCTTAACTTAATAATTGAAAAATGGGAATGATAATGGGAAATCTATAGACGCATGTTAAAAACTGAGAACAATATTTATTTAGTATTTGGAATCATTTTAAATTATTTTAAAAATTATATTTTATCTATTTAAAAATTGAATAATTAAATCTCACAATTATGTTTTTATAATTCGACATTTACAGTATATTAAATTTCAACTTTCCTATTTTTGTCGTCACAGCTTGTAACGCGACATGCTGGTAGAAGAGCGAAAAAATTTGAGAGGATCAAATAAAAGTTTTACTTTAAAAACCTTAAAATTTGATTCAGTATTAAAATAGAATAATTTATATTTTACTAAATCTAAACTTTTTGTTATTAGTTAACCAGACAAATTTATTATTACAATTCTTTTTTTTTTTTTTAATTATAGCCGTTTTTGGATTTTCAGAATTGTAGGTAGTGAGGGAAAGAACAATGGGAGGGGCCTTCCCCTATCTTTCTAAAAAAAAAGCCGGATACCTAAGACACCAACTTGTGATTGGTCTAAAGTGAAGTGAAAGTAGTTGGATCTTTTGGACTTTTTTTTAGAGTGAGGATGCAATTTCTGAAATTCCAAAAACGGCTCCAGTTTTAAATTACAAAAACAAAAACGAAATTAAATTTTTATCATATCAATATAAGAAATAGATCAATAAATAAAATCTTAAAAAGTGAAAAAATTAATTTTTTTTTTGTTTTTTAAACTGATCGCGTGTCCAATTAAATGCCTACAAACTAATTTACACAAAGTTATTATTATTATTGATTCTAATCCACGAAAATTCTAATATCAATTTTAAATTGATGTTATTACATGATTATAGATTATTTACATGGAAATTTTTAGGCCGTTGTGAATTTTGATCTGTAATGTATATGAAAGATATAAATCGTATCGTTAAGTTTCAAGAGTAATAAGAGAAAGTAAAAATTAAATAAATGCTAGCCATGCAATACTTTATTATTAAACTAAAGTTCATATTTTGTTTTATAAATGTGAAAACGCCTCGATTAAATAGGGAACCGACAAAAAAATTTCATTACTTTCTCTTAACTATATATCGTTTGCTGAGAATCATAGTGGCGAAAATGTAAAAATTCAATTTTTGAGTTAAGAAGTATACTAGTAGTAGGCCTACTTTACGGATTAACTTTTTCAGTTTTTTTTTTTTTTTTTTCTAAAATTTGCTCAACGATTTTTATTAAAATTCATAAATCAATTATTTTTTAGATGCTCTTTAAAATGTATATTCTCATTTTGCAATTGAAATCTTCTGAAGACCACTTTACTCTTGTATTTCATAGGGAAGATAGAAGATACTTATAAATTTTATTACATCTTGAATTTTAATATAGCTATCAGCGGAAACTAAATATATGCCGACACAAAAAAATCTGGTGTGCCAAGCACAAGTACCTTTGGGAAGAGAATGTTGTATGCTGTGCGACCAGCCACACCATATTTTTTTTTAATAAAAAATTTCGATACTAAATTTTATGGAATAAATTAATACTTGATTTTGAGTTTTACTCCCGTTTTATTTATAATTTTGGACAAAATGTTTCGCAGACTGATTCTGAGTCGGTCGGTCATCAGGTCTAAGAGAATTTAAAATTTTAATTTTAATTATTTTTTTTATTATTTGTTTACCTGTTTAATCCTCAGGCCATTGGGTTAGATACATAATATAAAAAAAGTAATAAAAAGGCCTATAAAAATCATTATAAACAAAACAATACGAATAAAATAGTAATAAAATTTTCATTATGAATAAGACGTAAAAGTATTAACTATTTTATCAATAAAAAAATTTTTTTTTTTGACTAATCACTTTTGAGTCTTGATTAGTGTTTAATTTAAATAATAAATTGAAAATTCTAAAAAAATTAAATATTTTTATAAAGCATTATCATGTTTTTATACAACTACATACTTTTTTGAATAATTGGTAATCTAATCATGATTTTTTCTTTTTCTTTTTTTTTTTCTTTTCCTTTCAAGATTACAAATAGACACACAACAAATGTGATTTATCATTTTCATTTTGAATGTAAAAACCTTTTAAATTTCGCCTGAGTAATAATATTTATTAGAGGGGAAAATATGTGTGACTCTGACATCTTACATTAAAACCGCTAGCCTTATAAGAAGGCAAACTCCCAAAAAAAAAACAAAGTTTTTTTCGACTCGTTTGATTAGAATGATTTATTACGAATCATTCGATGTTGAAACATTTGAACATGTCCGCCATTTAATTAGAAAATGGTGTACGTTATTAAATTAATAACTAGGTGGTTAGAGAAGAATATTTAAAGAAATCGAAAATTAGCAGCGATAAATAAATCTATTAGTGTTTGATTATCTATTAAATGTTTCGGATTATTAAATTACACCGTCGAATTAATCGAATAATAATATAGGAAAGCTTCTAAATTTTTATTTCGTGAAGAATTCAAAGATTGAATTATTGAATTATAAAAAGATAGGAAAATATTGATTTTTTTTGAATGTATATCTACCTGAATTTATCATTTTTATTTTTTTAATACGGAGTTGAGCAAAATAATTATAAATAGTATTTTAGAAACAATATAAAAGATTTCTCTGCAGATACAAATAGCGTTTTGAAAATACTTTTTCTAAATACATTTTTAATTAATTCAAAAATAATTTATTCACTTAAAAATACATTTTATTGTTATATTTTTTTTCCTTGTTAGACCCATAAATAAATAATTTTAAATAATCTTTTGTATAAATAGAAAAAAAACGTAGATTTTTAATTTTTTTTTCCAATATTCGTCTAGGTTTTAAATATTCTTATATACTGTATAGAAATGGAAATATATTCATATAGATTTTTCATAAAATTTTCATATTTTTGTTTCTTTGGGTAGATTTATTCAAAAATTGATTTTAAAATAATATAAAACGAAGTGATTATTAATTAAATGGCCAATATATATTAATAATTTCCGATCCTTAATTTGACAAATATGATATTATAACACGATATTATATTAAAATTGTTTTGAATGTAATAAAATTTTCTAAAAAGGGACATTTTCAATTCTATGCCCTGCGATGATCGATCTCCGTGCCTCTGGGAACAAAAACAGCAGGGGATCGATATTATATTTCCTGAGCTTTTAGCCACTGTTATATAATTCCATGGAGTAGACTAAGAAGACAAGACAAAAGTCCTTTTTTTTTAATTACAAATGATTAATAGCCATACTTTGATAGAGGCTTATCAAAATTAAATCGAATATTTTTACTTAAAGGCTTTTCCAAGTCAAAAAAATTGTTTGAAATTGATTTATTTCGTGTTAGACGGTAAAATATCTGGATGGATAAAACAAGAGAAGGAGGCTGGGCCTCTGGACCCGAAACGTGTTGTGAATCATCATCAGGGATGCCTGAAGATGCCTTGAGGCGGCTTTTCGAAAGCAGTCCCGGTTACTTTCCGTTTCGAAAATGACTCAACAACAACCGGCCTGGCTGATTACATCCATTTGCAGCATCCCAACCGGCTGGATCAAATTTGTCTCCTTTTATTAACAGAAAACCGCTTGCGCTAGTTAAAATACTCGAATAATTTTAGAGATATGTGTGATTTTGAAAAAAAATTATTTCATAAAAAATCAGGTGTTGATGGCTATAAAATATAAAATTTTTCCACTATGATATTTGGTAATTAAAAAAATATTTACAATTGGATGATTTTATTTCCATATTTTAACTTTACGCTTTTGTTTATTAATATGAAGAAGAATTTAACAAAATATGAATTATAAATGTATGAATGATGAATGAGTGAATGAATAATGTTCTATTTATTAAACGATGATTATTCAACTTATTCCGAAGCTGGGAAAAACATGCGGGGAGCCATCGAAACGTTTCCGATGACATAATTATTAAATACTCGCTGCATTGTAAAGGCTAAATAGACTGACTCTATAAATAATAAAATACCAACCCACCGAGCAACAACAACAACAACAACAAAACATTTGAAATAATCTGGCTTTTGACCCAAATGTTCAAATTAAAATCCTTGGATTGGATTAAAATTTTTAGAAAATAAAAAAAAATAATATATTGTAAAAAAATATAAGTTAAATATCTATTTTTTTAATATTATCATACTCTACTTCCTGTAAATCTAGCCAACCAGCTAGAGAACAGGCACATACACACAGGGACAAGAAGTCAGTGGCTAGCGCCTTATATAGAGTAATGATTGTTGAGAGACATTTTGGTTGCTGTTCACTACCTTTTTAAATAATACATATAAATTCGTCTATTTTAAAAACTCAATCTTGAAGAAATAAATCAACGAAGAAAGGAGGTGGGTCGGGTCAAACAAAAAAAAATGTTGGTAATTTTTTGATTTAGGATTGGTACCGAAGGGCTCCCTCGTGCCAGGCTCCGAATCCTGTGTGGTCACCCCCCTCTGGTTCGGCTCTTTTAACTACACCTATTAATAGGATTTTCAAATTCTCAACTAATAAAACTATCTTGTAAAAATTTTTTTTTATTTATTATAGTTACAAATTTAAAATGAAATCAATATGCAGAAAAAAACGATAGAATGCATATTTTTTATTAATATAATAAATCTAATTCTATTAAAATAGCTAATGTACCGTACGTTTGAGTACTATTACTTAACTGATGTACTTTTTTAGTTTTTTTTCACTTTTCTCTTTATTCACTTTAAAGATTTCTTTCAAATTTTAAATATTTCCTATTTGCCGGATATAAAACAAAGTACGATTGATTTCGCCTTTGGGAAACCTCTTGTACTAGTACTTTATAGATGTACTTTTTTAAAGTGAAATTTAAAAAAAAAAAAAAAAAAAAAAAAAGATCTCCAGCTCGGTCAACCCGGAATTTTAAGCTTACAAGAGAGAAATAATTTTTTATAGATAAAATAAAATCTTTTTTTTATATTTAAAAATTTTACTTATTTATTCATTTAAAATATTAAAAATGAATTACGTATTCAATTTATTTTATTTAAAAAAAATTATCTTTCTCTTTTATATTATTTTCATTATTGAAATTAAAAATAGATCCAACAATCAAACCTGTTTCTTTCAATTACACATACACTTGCACTTCGGGAGAGTTCGGCTTTGTTCGGTTGTGAGACGAAGACGAAGACGACTGCGGCGGCGGCGGCAGCGCTGTCGTCGCCGCCTCAGTAAGCCTGAAGCTTGTGATTTGGTTACATCTATTTATTCTTATCTCATCAAATAATGCTTCCTTCCTCAACAATCCACGATACCGACACATCACCTGATTATATTCATCGTGTTCCATGCCTGCTCCTTTCTTTTCATCCTCGATATCACCAGGTAAACCTACGTTTTGATTAATTAAACAGAAATAATAAAGAGAGAAACATTCTGATTGTTGGTTGATCTAAGTGTCGTTTTCCCTCGCTTGGCTTGGGATAGTCCGCGACAAAAAGAAGTGAACTCATCTTTAATTTTTTTTTATCTAGGCCCTAATTTGTATTTTAAATTATTTTTATGAAATATAGAATAAATATAGAATCAATCATTCTATTGATTCTTTTTTTCTTAATCTATAAAATATAAAATTAATATAAAATGGAAAGAATTTATATTTTATACTGCACCTCTTGGTTTTACTGTTAAATGTTAAGAAATACTCGATACTAATAGATATCGATACTTTTCTTCTGATACTCTACTGGTATCGATACTTTTCTTTCGATACAATATCAATTACAAGTATCGATCCTTTTTTTTCGATACCACATCCCTACTCGTCTTTAAAAAACTTCGAGTACTAGTACTTTACTGATGTACTTTTTTAGTTTTTTCAATTTTCTCAAAAAAAAAAAAAACAACCGAGCTCCAGCTCGGTCAATCCGGAACTTGAATTTAACCCTCAACCAAATTTCTTTTTTTTGAATTTCACGTACAGATTCTTTTTTGTTCTTGCTAGAATTAAGCCTTTGATGATTCCAAATGAGTATATATTTAGTATAAACAAGTGTTAATGTGTATTTGACCGAAAGGTTTCATATCAGCCTCCGGCTCTGAAATCAACCTTGGCTATGTACATTCGCCAGCCAATAGATAAAAAAAAAAAAAAAACAATCGAGCTTCCATCTTGCCTCCTAGCTTCTCTCTTTTTCTCTTCACGTCATTTTGATATTCATCTGAAATTTTAATGAAAACACACCGACTTAATTAATTTTAGCAAGTTTTTTTTTTTTTTCTGTAGAAATAAATTCAAAACAAGCAACACATAAATTTAAATATCATTAAATTTTTTTTTTTAAATCATTGAGAATTTTTTTTTTTATTTAGAATAATTAATTATCAATTAAGATGGGGGAGATGGAGTGGAGAAGGGCATGATGGCTGCTGCCAGGCCAAGAATGCACCTGGCTCCTTCCAAAGGAAGGGTCCAGACTCTCGGGTTGGTCCAGCCCTCTTTGCCCTTTTCCGCACCGGGTTGCCAAATCACCAATCATCTACGTATTCACTATTACTTCATTTAATTTTGTAAAAAAAAAAATTAAATTAAAAAAAATATTTTATTGATTTTTTAGTTAAATCCAATATCTTTACCGAGCCAATAATTTCTCTAAGCATGTGAAATAAGCCGCAATTAAAATTTATTCATTGACAAAGTAAAATTTGATAATTAGGCCTATGAAAAAAATGTTTCGTTTAATAAATATTTTTACTTGGAATTTTAAGTCCTTTACATCATTTATAAAATTATACATAGGTATTCAATTATTTATTTAAAATATATAGTCTACAGCTATGGTTCTCTAGAGGTCCGCGGACGTTCTCTTAGGGGTCTTAGATACGAGTATATTAAATTATTTTGTATTTTACTTGACTTACAGCAAACATTATTCTCGCTTAAGTTCAGCTGATATAAATTACTTACTAATGTAACTCAAATTATTATTAGATGGTTTATAAGTGAAGAAACAATAGAATTTTATGTAAAAAATATTTATAGCGATCGATTTCGTCAAGAATAATTGAAATATTTTTTACATTAAATTCTGTTGTTTCTTCACTTTTAAACTATAATACGATGACAACAGAAATGGAGCGATATAGCCTACATGTCAAATTATTATGTTTGTAATATTCTAATCTAAAATTCAAGAATTTAAGGGGTCCTTGACAAAAAATTTCGTTCGGAATCACTGGTCTACAGAATTATGATTCTCAAGCTCAATAGTGTCTGAATAATAACAAAAAGTTGCTTACATTTTTTCTTTGCTTCTACGCTCTTCAAAAACAATTTTTAAAAAATTACACTTTATTTAAATTCATAAAAATAATCAATAATTTGTTCGCTGTTGTGTTGGAGCTTTGAAACAAAAACCTGATGTTTTTATGCTGTATAAGCAAGCATAGTTCGGTTCTGACTGGTCAACTAATTGAAGTGAAATTTTCGAAAGAGAGAGGGAGAGAATAAAGTAGGGAAGTAAATTGGACGGCATTGAAGCTACCTGGATGTTTTTGTTGTTGTTGTTGTTGCTGCTGCGCGTTTCTCTCTGCGCTCTTAACGCCCTTATAAGACTCTCCGGCTAAGCAAGTAGTAGCCTTGGCAGTCCAGGGCTTGTTTTAATCTATTGAAATTTATTTGACCCCCTGGGCCAAAACAATGGCCCTTGGAGGGCCACCGGGGCGCCAATCGATGCCTTGGGCCTTTGCCCTTTGGGCCGCCATTAGCATTGCCACCAGCGAACTGCCGTCCTTTGATTTATTCCCCACACCCTCATCATCATCATAATCATCTAAATAAAAATTACGATATGCTACGGTGCGTTAAACCATCCTCTCGTAAATAGCGGAAATTGCATAACTTAAGCTACTTGGTTTTTATTATTACTTACAACATCAATTGACTAGCACAATAAAATCAGACTGATTATAACCAAATTAAAGAAAGATACAAATTCATTAAACACTTGGGTTTTTGTTATAATACTAAATTGTCACTTTTAATGATTAATTTTCATATAAAAAATAAATAAATACATTTTTTTTTTCAATTTTGAGTGAATTTTAGCTACTAATGACATAGTTAATATCATGAGAAATTCGTATCGAATACTTTCGGTGGCTGTTCAATAACAAACCCTCTTTTCCACCTAAATTACTATCGAGAACTAGGCGTTGCTTAACCACAACGATCCCGGTGACCTTTTTTCCGCCAGCTAATGTACTGTAAATAAATAAAAAATAAAGTTTTTAATAATTTATAGCTTATAGGCTCTATATATATAATCTATATAGGCCTATATAATAAAATATAAAAATTTGATCTCAAAGATAACGCTCTTAGATATTGAGAATCAGTTCCTTACAAATAAAGTTATTTTAGCCACTGATTAAAATAATTTAAATAATTATAAACGGATAATATACAGTGAGTGGCAAAGTTAAAGCACACCCATGTGATTATTTAATTTCTTTTTTTAATTTGCAAAATATTTGTTTTTCAAATGTTTTTTTTTTTTTATTTTGTCGGTTTAGCATACAACCAGCCAATCGTTACAAAAAATACCTTTATAAAATTCATTAAAACCACAACAATATAAATACAAAATTAAGACAATAAAAAATAAGATACCTACAAATTTCATATTTATGTATTTTTTTTTTTGTAATTTGTATTTATTTTGTATCAAAAAAGATAAGACCGAGAAGTCAAACTGAAACTGAAAAAAAAAAACAATATAAATACAATAATAAATACAATAGTTTCGAATTTTTTTTTTTTCTTCAAGTTTCTAATTTTGAATATAATTCGAATAAGAATTTCTATCTTAAAATAATCAAATGGGAAAAACACTCACTCACTGTACCTATAAATTTATCTTATACATCTAAATATCTCGCATACTAAAATGACAAAAAATCCAAAAAAATAACGTTGAGAAAATCTAGGCCTAACCAATCAATTGTGTCTTCTAATAAAATTTATAGCTAATTTTCTGGTGTAGTTTAGATAATTTTTAACTCATTTTTTATTAATTTTTTCCCATGTAGTTAATATTTTATTTTTTTATGTTCAAAAGGTAATATATTTTTGTCAAAATACTTGTATTTTATAATTAATAGCCCATCAAAGTGTTCCCCTCGGTGCTTCTGTCCCTCATATCGTTATCAATTATCTCTTTAAATAAAAAAAAAATAATCCCAGATTATTATTTCGTTATTTTTTTTTATTTTCAATTGCGTCAAAAATATGCTAATCCCCTCCCCAAACACACTACCAACGATAGTCATCTCTCCCATATATTTTAATAATTACTCGAGTTAATTAATATGCATTATTTCGTAGGTGAGCGTAGCTCTCTTGTTAGTTTGTTAAATGACGAGTGTCGAATTAACAACAAAAATGAGCACCTCCTTATCACTGGGAGACAAGTACAAAAATTAAAACAAAAACAAAAAGGCCACAAATTAAATCTCGACGACATTCATGATGATAAAATATTTGTATACTTCGTCTTCGACCTTCACACACAAAACAAACAAACAAAACAAACTTTCCTTCGATTCATTATTCAATTATGATCACGGTCATAATTCACGCAACTTTCAATTGAGATTTATTTATGAATAAAAACTTGAGATTTGTATTTATTTGGTTTTTTTTTTATAAAATATTTTTTATTTTTATTTTTGAGTTAAAAAAAAACAAAGTGTACATAGAGCTAGCTATTTGCTCCTCATCGTGTACAATGTAAAATGAATGAATTAATTAAAATTTAACTGTAATGTATTTTTTATAAATATTTTTTCTATTATAAATTTAGACCAGGCATTTGGGGCTTAGAACAGGTGGTAGAGGTGTCGCCTCTTGTGTTAGGTATCCGCATCCCGTCTCATGCAACAAATATTTATAGCAATTGAATTGGCTACCAATAAATTGAAATAAATAGAAACTTTTAAAACTTTATTTAATTAAATATAAAAGTATATTTAATTAAATTAACTAAATCGAGTAGCTTCTTTTTTAGTCGACTCACTAGATGATCAATGAGAGTATAAGTAAAATTATTTAGTATATGTGAGTTTTCACTAACAAGTTATAAATGAAAGAAATATTAAATTTCTAACTCGATATATTTCGGGCTATTAACCCATCTTCAGGAGTACATGTGATTGAGTGAATAAAAGAGAATAGATGCTACCAGGCAGGCTTAGATAGGAGTGGGGGGAGGAGTTGGGGAAATTTGTGAATGTTTGCTTGAGACTAGGGTTGCCTATAAGGGGTTGCTTCTAGGAAGGACTTTAATTTAAAATGAGAGTATAAATAAATTTTTAAAATTTTTAAAAAATTTTGTTTTATTTATACTCCCATTTATCTTGTGAGTCAAGCAAATAAAGCTACTCGTTTTAGTTAAATTAATAGATAGAAACAATGACTATTTTTAGTAGATGTATTAATTTTATACTTTAAAATTTTTAAATCTATATTTGACCTTGAAAATTACACTTTCTATTCCCAAAAAAAATTTTTCAAACAGGAAATACCTTAAATTTTTTGACGGTCATCGATATCTTTTTAAATCGAGAGATTAAACTATTTATTCATGTAAATTAACTTTGAAAAAAAAAATTTCACTTGATTTATGAACTCTAAACTAATTAAATTATGTTTTACTCTATCAGCAAAAAAAAAAAAAAAACCTAAACGTGAAAATTCGATTTATTCCGTTTCATTATGTATTTTATTTAATCAACATGGAACTTGAATGATCTTTTGTTGTTGTTGTGGTCGTTGGTTTGGTGAGTGACCCAAACAACAACAACAACCGTTTCTTTTTATTAATAATTATTATCTGTTGTTGGAGGGCGGAGGAGAGATCGATGTGCATTTCAGGGTGGGGGTGTGGCTTGGCGGTGGGGAGGGGCTTCCCCTCTGCTCTCTTGCTTTTGGTCCATGGCAGGCAGCATCCCGGATCAGGGCTTCATTAGCCACATCTTACAAGCATCGTCTTCTTCTTTCTCTATTCCAATGACCTTGGTTGCTCTTAAGGTCCTATTTTGATTCTTTTATTTTATAAAACCTTCAGAGTCAGCTGTCCTTTTGTATTTTTACGCCATAAATTCTGTTTTATTATGTTTTTTTCAAACTATTGAGGGGTGTGCTTTTTTTAAGAATGTTTATTTGCGAGTTTTTTCACCCCAAAAACTAAATACCAAAAGATATTTAAACTTTTTTGTCCATCTTTAGGTGTTTTGCATCATTATTCAACTATAAATACCACTAGGTTTCGGATTCTTACGTCAAAAATGATTTTGAGAAATTTTGATTAAATTATAATTTACGTATATGAATAAATATTAATAAAATAAAATTTTTTTAAGATACATTTTTCTTTCCAAAGGTCAATAATTGAATAATATTTATCTTAGGCTCTTCTTAAAATTAAGCAGCCTATAATAAAGATCATATTACATTAATCCGTTCAATTACTTCTTTTAGGAAAATTTGTATTAAATGTTTACGCGGGGGGAGGGGTTCTTTTTTTCCTTTCAATTATAGTCAAAGATATTATGAGAGCCCCATAAATATGGTATATTCGCGAACAAGCAGCCTCGAAACGTATTTTTTTTTTTTTAAGAAAAATTAATCTAATATATCTAGGAGATATTATGAATATAATTAATTAAATATTACTTTGTATCACAAATATAGGCTAATCCATTTAATAAATTAATATAATTTAAAATAGAAAAATATATTCGGTATATTCCCGATATGTTTACATATGAATATTTATTTTATAGTTTATAGTTGTATATTAATTCCAAATTTGACTTTTAGAAAATGGAAAGATTACAACATATCAAAATTTTTCAAAATTTAAATTTACCTTATAGCTGCAGAGGGGGTTTTATTTAAATAAAATATAATTACTACCTGGGACGTTCCACACGCTTGTTTCTCAGGGCCACCTAACAGAAATTAATCCGTGCTTTGGCATAGCCTAATAAAAACGATCTTGGTGCGACATTGCCTTTATTTTAAATATAATACAATAATTAAATACAAATTTTTCATTGAAATTAAGGGGAAATTTGGTAAGAAATGAATAAAAAATTGCTTATTAAATTTTGATACTATCAGAAGTATTGGTATTTTTATGATTTTATTTTAAAATCCAATAATATTTTTTTAGAGAAATCTTCATTATTTATTTTGTTAAAATACTAATAAAATAAATTTATTAGAATATTTTGCGGCGCTCTCAATAATTCTGTCATGCTACTTTAGGACTTAGGAGGGAATAAAATAAATGTTTATTAAAATATCGAGCTTTAGATTTTATTCTATATTTGTAATCCCTAACCTCGATTCTAGGAGAAGGGGAACAAAGGGCGGAATCATCTGAGTTGGGACAAGCATTGCCTTCCGGCCCTTCTTCCCTGCTAGTTGCTCTCTCTTCTAGAACCCAAGCAGACGATTAAATTCTCTCTCATTTCTGAATAAAACCTAAAAGCCAAACCCTAACTTGAATCTGAAAAAGGGTCAGTAGTTCTAACACGGGATTAACTGTCAGCACAATATATTTGAAAATTGTTTGTTAAACGCCTTGTTTATTATTAAATAAAATTCAGTTTGGATGTAAATAAATAACAATAAATTTCTTAATTATTGCAAACAATAAAGGTAACAAGTCACGTCTATTGTCCGGGTTAAATCATAGACGAATAAAATACCTCTAATGATTTGTGACAAATTAATTTAAATATTAATCAAATCAAATGAAATTTTAAAATTACTATTAAAGTTATATTTGTTCTTCTAATTAAAAAATTAAATTAATTTGCGTTATGCAAAAAAAAAACCAATTATTTTCTTCAATAATCTATTCTATATATAAATAATTCAGATTTACATTTTAGTATCTTATTTGTGGACTAGGTTAATCTATTTGTAGATAGAAAAGATTAAAGAAAGGGTCTGTGAAATAATTTCGTCTGAGCCGAGAAAAACAATTCTTTGCATTTTGAAGTTAAGATTAATAAACAGAGCTTATCTTGAAAATTATTTTTCAACCCCCTTTTATGATGTTTTCATTTCCTACGGAATATAGAAGGTTAGAAACGACGTTTCCGTTCTGTTATTTTGACTTTTTCCCTGATTAAAAAGTGTTTTATGATATTTTATTAAATTTCTATGATTTAAGGGTGAATTTTTATTTTTTTTTTACTTTCTCTTACCTATATATGTAATATATATAGAGAGAGATTCATGTCAAAAATTCGATGTCGGCGTTTTGATGGATGTACACGTTTTGAGATCCCCTGAATCAAAAAAAGTGGTTTTGGCGACATAGTCTGTCTGTAAACAAAATATCTCAAGAACAAAAAGAGTTAGGAGATCGAAATTTTATATTTAAGTTAGGTACCCCGCTGGGACATGACACGAAGCTTTTAAACAAAATCGACCAAAAAGTACTAATACTTTACTGATGTACTTTTTCAGTTTTTTCCGATTTTCTCTAAATTCGCTCCAACGATTTTGATTAAAATTCAATTATTTTTTAGATGCTCTTTAAAATTTATATTCTTATTTTGCCCTTGAAATCTTTTGAAGCACACTTTACTCTTGAACTTCATAGGAAAGATAGAAGAAATGGTTGCCACGGTAACAAAATATAAATATTTTCCCATCTCGACACAAAAAAAGCTGGTGTGACAAGCCCAGAATACAACTTTCTCTACTTTCTCTTATGAGTCTATAGAATATAAATTTGTATTTATAATTTATTTGTTTAATCAGAATTGCCCGTGACCCTTAGCTCAGAGAGAAGACATTCGCTTCTCATGGCGGAGTCCCGGGTTCGCTTCCCGTCCCAAGCGAGAAAAATTTATTTCATTTCAAATCATTTGAAATAAATAGGGATGGGGTCTAAATGCCGAAAAAGACGAATATTTAGAAAAGTTATCTCTCTCCTATACATATCTTTTATTATGTAGATTGTTTTCCCGCGTTTGATCCGAGCGTAAACGGAATATTAAAAGCTTAATAAAATAATGAGAATAAAGAAAGTTGATAGTATTTTCTGGGTGTGCGAGTTGGTTTCGTGTTTGGTGTGACCCCGAGGGCGGGTTCCAGGTGAACTTTTAGCGTCCGCCAACCAACCCAGCCCAGGTGCCCGAGACATGCATCTTAACCGGACGACAGCCTTTAATTATATTTTAAAATAAAATGTACAACTATGCTAATTTCGTTTGGACTCCCTCTCTCTGTCTGAATTTTATGTGGAAATCTCCGAAATGATTTTGATTTATGGATGTAGTATGCCCCTTCCCTTCGGGGCTCCGGTTAATTTCCACGACAATACCCAAAACCTCCGGCGGCTTGCGATAATTATTTTTCTTGACAAAAGTATGCCTGACATCCCACGTGGCTTTTTTTCTCTCTCTCTTCTAAGCTAATTCATGAGCAATTTCGTTTCGGCGACAGCAAACCAACGCAAATGAAGAGATTTTTGTACTTTTTTTTTATTTAAAAAAATAAATTATAACACTTCCTATTTTTATATGCGCAAAATCCTTTATCGAATCACGAATAAAAAAAAAGGTAGTACCAGATTTTATTTAAATTACTTACACTATTTATTTACCTTACTTTTCCGGCCGTATATCATTTAAATTCTTTTTTAAGTAGAATTAATTAATTGATTATTTGCCCCTGGGCTGTTGCAGAGTTCTTGCCTCTTGAACTAGAAGTCTGGGGTTCCCATCCCTTCTGATACGACAAATATTTGTTTCAATTGTATTGACTTCCAATGTCAAAAAAGACCATTAAAAAATTGACTATTATTGGTTTTGATTTCCATGGAGAAATCGACTACAATAATTCTCAACAAAAAAATAAATGGGTAGAAAAAGTGGTCCATTTTGAACTAAAAAATAAAAAAATAATAAATTAATAAATAAAAATTAGTAAAACTCAAGAAAATTTTTAATTAAATAAGAAAAAAATTTTTAAAACTTCTTCGGCATCTGACGTAATTTAGATCAAATCCATATTTTTTTAAATTAGATAATATTAAATGACTATTTATAATTTTATCGCTCAGCAGCGAACCCCGGACCCCTAGCATAACTGAGGAGATCTCTACATTGCGTTACGGCCCAGTGGCATGAAAAGTTTTAATCTAATTTAAATTTTTTTTCAAAAAATCTTCTTCACCCTCTTGGTAGATTAATTATATAAAATATTTTAGTACTTTTGTAACCAAAGGGTGGAATCATGGGAAGATAAAATGATAAGCGTGTGTGAAACTTTTAAAAATACATAATAATTTTTTAAATTAAAACTAAATATCAATTAACAAAATTTTATCTGTTTTTAAAGAAATTTTTTTTTTCACCCAACCCTCATAATTTATTTAATTTGAATAAATATCTATCTATTAATATTTAATTTACAAGTTTTTAAACATAAATAAATAAAAAATAATTTATTATTATTCAATTAAAATAAGAATTTTTTTTTTCTTTTGAATTTTAGTTTCATACCGTCATGAGATGATAATAAATTATTATTTTCTTAAAACACCTTTTAATAATAACTTACATTAATTTAATAATAAGAAACATGTCAAAGCATCACGTCTTCTATTAATGATTTAATATCATACTAAAGCTTCTCATTTTATTTTTTTTAAAGAAATATTTTTTTTTTTGTAAATAGGGAAAAAACAGGTGTAAATTTAAATAATTGTATAAATAGGTGTCTATTAATTTATTGAATAAATTTATACTTTGCTTCTATCTTTCAAACTTCGCATGATTTAAATATTTTTTCTTTATTTCTCACTTGTCGCATCGAGCTTTTCAGACCTCCAATTTAGTTTTCTATACTAAAATATTTTATAAACATAGCATATGAAAGTATATAATAATAAAAACATAATAGAAAATAAATATCTATAAGTTACATTTTTAGTAAAAACAAAAAAAATAATTAATCAATTAAAAAATTATTTAATTAAATAGCATTGGGTTTATCCCTGGATAATCCGATAAAAATTTATTTAAATTTTTAGACCTTGATATAGCGAAGTAATTTATTAATGGTAGAGTAGCCACTAACCCTCCCAAATAAAATGTAATCAAATTCAGCATTTTTTATAATTAACTTGAATTAGTAAAAGAATTTGATTTTCGCTTTAACTGTGGTTTATTTGTAAAAATTACTTCACTTCAATTGGGAACTTGGTAAAATTAGTATTTAAATAAATATAGACCTACATTTTATTTTTTATGAACGGCTGTCTTTTTTTTTACCTGGAAATTTTATAGAAATATTATACTTCTATAACAATAGAAGCGATGGTGAGATTTACAATTAAAAACTCACGAATATAATTTAATTTTTTTTTTTTTCAATAGAACTTTTTGACTTTTTTTTTACCCTGATTGCTTGCCTGGCTACCTTAACTGAAATTGAATGCGTACTTAACGTGGTTTTTGTTCGGCATGGAGAGTGAGAGAGAGGGAGGGAGGGGGGGGAAGGAGGGATGTATAAAGACAAGGGGTGGGGGGTGCCAACAGGCCAGCAGGAACGTTTGTCCCCCTCTCCACAGCCTAAAAAAGGGCCCACCCTCCGAGGAAAAGGGCCTCGGCGGAGCCAGCAGAGCCCCGAGCCCCGTAATCAATATAAGCCCTGTGTGTGCTCTGGGTGTTTGATGGTGGGTGCTGCTGGGTGCTGAATGTCGCACACACACACATGCATACATACACACATTGACAAAGCCTTTCGGCCCTTCGCCCTTTGCGAGTCGAGTCGACTCGACTCGATTCGATTCGACTCTACTCGAATCATCATCATCATCATCATCCCCGTCCCCGTCCCCGTTTTCTCCTCTTCGCTTGGCAGCAAATCTGTTAGCGCCCTTCTCTCCTTTATTTATATATTGGCCCTGTGATCTATCGAGAGGAAACGACCTCCATTTTACAAAATTTATTTTTATAAATAAAAAATATATATATATTTTTTAACCCTACATATATTATATTTATGATATATTATGGTGTAATAGTGAAAATAAGCTCCAAAATTGTTCGGTTTAAAGAGAAAGATGTATGAATTTATCAAATGCTAGTCACACCCTCTTCTCAGTTTTTGGATTCTTCCTAAAAGAATTTTTAATTTTGAAAATGTGTTGAGATGAGTTTAGGCAGTGTTTCTCAAACTTATTTGTATTTGCGACACACTTTTAGTAAGTCTAAAATTCCTCGTAACACTAAAAGTACGAATAGTGCTGTATAGTATAGTTCTATAATTTGCAATGTAATATTTTATCTGAAAATAGCAAAAAATAATAAACTTTTTATTTGTTTTAAGTAAGTTTAATAATCTGTATATATAGGCCTACATAACAAAAATATAAATTTTTAGTGCGATGGGTGGGAGAGCAAAGTTTTTTTTCAAGGACTTAGCGATTCCAGGCTCACTCTTAATTCCTCTTCTACCGATTTTAGTCGTTCTCTTTTAAAATAAATTATAATTTATTAGAAGACATTATTACAGAATATTTCTGCGACACCATTGAAGTTTGACACACTAGTGTGTCGCGACACACACATAGTTTGAGAGACACTGAGTTGAAAATGTTGTGTTCTTCACGGAATATTAATTAAAATACTTTCCTTTTTTCCAATCCAAATTAATTGCTAAGCAATATAATTTGAATAAAATTCAAAATACTATAATTTTCATATCTCTGTTGAAAATTATTCATTTTATTATCAGTTTAATAATACTAAATACTAATAATAATACTATATTAATTATATACCTGACTATCACAAACTAATCTAGAAATTTCTAATATATTTTTTTTAAACAGTTGCTTATTCTCTTTATATTCTATCTATTTGTCTTATTGAATGAAAAAGTTGATCTGAACAGCTGAAATATTTTACATATTTTCTTCCAAGCCCCGGAGGCAAAATTCGGCCTGTTTATTTAGGTAGAGATAGAAGGGATTTAATCCCGAAAGGGTATTAAAATTTTTCAATGAATAAATTTAAAAAAAATTCCTTTAATAAGAAAAAAATTATCTTTTTTTTTTAACTTGGAAACAATTTTTTTTTAGCCGTTTCCAATTAATAAATTACTTGACCTTTTTAAGAGATCGTAAATTTTTGTTTAATAATTTAAATATTGTTTAAAAATCAGAGTTCAACCCTTTGACTTTTTAATAGTTTCAATCCATAATTCTGCCTATAGATAACCTACTGCCAATAAAAAATAAGCATACATAAAATAAAGCATGCATGTTCTCTACTGGCGCCAATTTATACATTATAATGAAATTTACAAGATTACACTTTGAAATTATTATCTATTATATTAACTGAGAATCTGACCTAATTAGAGCTTTAAATTAAAATAAAACTTTCAAATTGACACAACTGTGGCGGAGAATTAAATAAATAAATATTTTTTTAAATAACATTATGTTCGTGTATTAAACAATTTTTAATTATTCTCGTTTTATTTATTATTTCTCGCCTTTTTTTTCGATCTACTCAATTATTATTAAATGAGGTCCACATCGTTCTTCTTAATATTCTTCTTATGATTTGGATATTATTCCCTAAGCGCGAATAAGAAAGAAGCTAATTGCGCTTTTAATTGCAGGTTGGCTGGTCTCGAAGACCACCCACCTAATTGGCCTCCGGGGTCAGTGCTGCTTAATCATCCATTGGCCCGAGTACAATTTACAAATTTCGTCTTTTTGTTCTCATATATATATGTACCTACATCCATAATAAATTATCTTTACACGGCGGTTTTTTAAATGACGTAATCCGTTTATATTCGGGTCAACAAGCGCTCAGGAAGCCTAAGAAATATAACATAGCGCAGCGAAATAATTCCATTTAAAGCGTTATGTTTATAACATTTATTATATTATATTATCCGTTAGAAAATTACTTCTTAAATTTTGATGCGATACGTGAAATTTATTTTTCTGGGTGAATAATTATTATTTTTTTTTTATAAGTTTATTTTTTTATGCAAGATTGTTGTATATATCGATAATAATAATTTATATTTCCGGGAGTCGAAGCCGGAACCCCTGGTCTACCTACCTAGGTTCAGGTAGATAAATAGTTTGACTTGTAATTGACATTTTTTTTAAATATAATAGTAGGCCTATACCTGATTTTAATTTTTACAACCCAAGATGATTTCCCTTTGCAAAGATATTGATATCTTGTCTACATTTATTCTTCATGACTTTTATATTTATTTTTTTTTAATGACGTAATTCATTTATATTCGAGATCTTCAATTGAAGAAAAAAAAAAATTATTTTTTATATACTGTAACATTGAAATAATTTTCTTACAAGGACAAACTCCACAACATTCCAATAATAATTATAAAAAAAAAAAAAAATTGTAGACTATATAAAATTTTCAGACTGTGTGTTATGTCCTATTGTGTGAAAATTTTAAATTTTTGCTCCCAAATTCAGATATTATTCTGTCAGAGAAATCTTTTCAATAAACCAACACATCTGAATATCAAGCTTACTCTATCAGGGAGTTAGATTTTAATATAATTTTTCAAATAAAAATATATAATGATATATAATTTTTTCATTAATTTATTTCCCTTTTATTTTATTTATTCATAATGCATATAAAAATTTTTTTTATATAAAATACTCTAAATACTGTATTTTATATTTTTATATTTGTTTATTTTAAATTTTAACGTCTGTTTTTAGAGAATAGACCTGTTATTTATTTAATTTTTTAAGGGGTGGAGGCGATTGCCTGAACCCCCCCCCCCACTCATGGATACGTGCCTGGCTTCTTCTTTGTTGTGTATGTAACATTTCATAGCCACAATTGTTCTTGGGTTCTTCTATGTCGGTCTTGATATAAAAAAAAAATTTAAAAGGGGAGGTAATAAGATTTTGTGGTGGGCCCACCCCACCTGCCTCTCCTCTTAGTTACGCCTATATCAGATAGAAAATTCATCATATAAATATAATTTCGATCTCTATTAAGAATCGTAAACCTTACGTTTGACCCTTGACTTAAGATTTATGACCTCCGCTTTAAGCAAAAAAAAATAATTATAATTATTTGATTGAAATCTACGTTTTAAATAATTAATAATAATTTATCTTGGCACTCTATATATTAGTATAGTGTGACGTAATTCATTTACATTCGGCGAGCGTAAGGCTTGGTGATTTACTCGCGCCCTATAAGTCTCCATTGTGTCGCCGCGGCGTCTTGATTCTATTATATATATCGAATAGAAATAATGCCACCCACCTAAAATGAGACAAATGTGCCTTGGTGGGCATTAGTCTTCATCAGTAGTGCCAAAGGGCGGTGTTTTGGGTGTGAGGTGGTAGTCAGGCAGGCCCTTTTGCTTTGCTTGGGCATTTGAGCCACGATTAGCATAAAGATCGAAACGTTGTATCATCTGCGCTTGCGTCGAGTGAGTGAAATTTAATTACAACGTCCATCTGATAAGCGCATACCATTAATTTAATAATGAACATAGGTCTAAGTGAATATTTCGTGTGCGATTTAATTGAGCGTCATTAAGTTGCGTAATTACGCCGTGACCGGCGGCGGCGGATTGGTTTGGTTTCTGCTGAACCAATTAACCTAACCCTCCTTTTCTACTTCTTGTTCTTAGTCGGGTGAATTTTCAAAAAAAAAAAAATAAAAAAAAAAAATTACACTTCCGTTTTCATTTTGGCTTTTACTTCTTTCGAGCAGTGTTGCCAAGTCGGACCGAAGGTGGGTCTTCTCTCATTAGAATAATCGTTATGTATAAAATCAAAATGTGGCATTTTTAAATTTCTTTTTATAGATAAAATTTCAAATAAATTTCCTTTTCTTATTGAGAAAAATATTTTTAATCACGAGGTTTTTTTTTTATGGGATTCACTCTTATATTTAACCTTTCTTTTTAGCAAGAAATTAGAAGAAAAAATATTTTAATATTATTTGATTTACCGCAGGGACGGATTAATGCAATTTTGTCAACCGGGGCGGTCAATTGGAAGATTCCATTTACAGAAGGGCCTCTCTGGGGGGATGAAAATTTTTTAAATTCAAACACTAGCACCGTTAAGGTGATTTGGTCTTAAAAAAGAATATTTAAAAAAAGGGGCCTTTGCGCTCCAGCTTCAAAATTCTAATAAAAAAATAATTTTCATGGTTAAAATTTCAATAAAAAAAAATCATTTTCTTGAAATTTTTTTTCCTGAGGGGCCTCTGCCCCTTTAAGCTCAAATCTTAAAATTATAATTCAAAAAATCATTAAATGTAAAAAAATATTTTAGACAATAATTTAATTTAAACAATAATAATAATTTCTTTAGATGACTAGTTTTTAAAACTTTTTCAATTTTTTCTAAGGGGGAGGGGGAGGGGGGCGGTTGCCCACTCCGTCTCTCACCCTTTATCAGTCCGTCCCTGATTCACCGATCCTCGAGTTACAACTTCTCTCGACTGCCCTTTTTCCAATTATTAAGTCACTATAAAAAAAAAAATCAATTTAATATAGACATAAGTAATCAATAAAAAAAATCTCGTGTGACTGGTCGTAAAGCACGTAAATTTCTCGGTAATTGAAAGTTGTGTTCTGTGCTTGTCCCACCAGATTTTTTGTGTCAACATAGTAACGAATAGGACTATGTCTACAAGATTAGAAAAAAATTAATATTCTCTTGATTATTAAATATTAATAATCTTAAAAAGATGTTACACCTGTATACAGTAAGCTATAATATAATTCTAAAATTTCTGTGTTTCTTTTGAAAGTAACTACATAGAAATTTTAGAATTATATTAATTATTAAGTAATTATTACAATCTCTTTGTTATTCCGTCTTTAAGGCCTGTTCAGAAACGCTCCAAAATAAAATATTCACTTGTTAGCCTACTTCTTTTGTCCACGCCCTTATTATTCCCGCGGTGCGGGGTCGGCGGACCTTATTCTCTCACTTAGCCTACTATTTTTTATCTTTTAAAATGTTAAAATTTTTTCTGACTTTTTAATTGGACTAAAAAAATTCTTTAATTAAGAAATTCATATAAAAATGATTTGTTATATATTTTTGACTTAAATACTGACTAAGTAAAAAATGAAAAAACATTTAAATAATCCTTCTACCTTAAAATAATCGATAGTTTGTTTTTAGATCATTGGATAACAGTTTGATATGTTTTCAGAGTACAAAAATAGTTTTACTCATGCTAATTCAAGTTTTTCCATGCTGCTTATTTATTTTTGATAGTCTGATTAAACAATAACTATCTATTACATACTTAATGAATCTCCATTAATTAGAAACAAAAGACATTTTCATTTTTTCATGCTATATGATCAATATTTTAATAATAATAATAATCAAGATGTAACGATGATTACCTTGTCAATGTGGGGGAAATAAAATATTCGGCCTCGCTGGTTGTTTCTACTGCTATGTGACTTTCTCAACACACCCGATATGGGAAAACTCCGCTCGGTGGACATCATGTTCAAGATGGCCGAATGGAATTAACACGAACAACTAAGAAATAAACAGAGATGTTGACTTGGAGATAGCAATTTCACAAATAGAGACATTTTTTCGGAGGTCGTTTTTTTTTTTACCCGAGACCTAAGGGGAACAAGACAACAGCGTTTTTTTTTAAGGCGGGGGTGTTGTTATGTAATAAGCGGTAGTACACCCTCGGCCGGGGGTTTCACCTTGGATTCCGTTAGGTTTTTTTTTTTCACTCCTCCTTTTGTAAAAAATTCCTCCTCCAAGGACATGTGCATCGCCACAATGCTCCGCCACTACTGCACTCCTCACAGCTATAATTCATTCGTAATTTATAGCCCTTATTTCCTTCCGTCTCGGGCCTATCAAGCCCTCTTACCTACAAAACGACCTTCGTATCTTAAATTATCTTAATTTTAATAAATCTCCTATTAATGCGTTGAGTCTATTTTAATTATTTTTTTTTTTTACTTTTTAAATATAGCGAGTATAATACTTGAAATAAATGAATGCTAACGTTAAAATAATTCCTTTTATCTTAACAACGTGTTATTATATAGTTCATCATAGAATAGCTATTATATTTTATTTATCACCCGATAATATGCTCCAAATGATATAACAAAGTGGGGAAGCAAAAAAAAAAATTTATTTATTGAACGCTTTGGCCTAGGCACTAGCCCCAATACCTCCCTTAAAATATATCAAAATTTAAATATTAGAATTTATTTTGATTAATCAGTTTTTTTTTTAATTTCTTCCCCTTTTATTAATTTTTACTTTCTCTTACCTATATATGTATATATATATATATATAAAGTATTGGATTCATGTCAAAAATTCAATGACGAGATTTTGATGGATATACACGTTTTGAGGTCCCTTAAGTCCAAATAAGTGTTTTCGGCAACATGGTCTGTGTGTGAATAAAATATCTCATGAACGAAAAGAGCTACGAGGTTGTAATTTTATATTTAAGTTAGGCATCCCCCTGAATCGTGAAAATAAGATTTTAAACAAAATCGGCCCAAGAGTATTAATACATTACTGATGTACTTTTTCACTTTTTTCGATTTTATCAAAATTTGCGCCAACGATTTTGATTAAAATTCAAAAATCAATTATTTTTTACATGCTCTTTAAAATGTATATTCTCATTTTGCTCTTGAAATCTCATGAATCACACTTTACTCTTGTACTTCATAGGAAAAAGTTAAGATTTTTTCAGTTTTTTTCGATTTTCTCAAAATTCGCTCCAACTATTTTGATTAAAATTCATAAATCAACTATTTTTTATATGCCCTTTAAAAAGTATATCTGTAAAATTTTTCGTGAAAATTGTTTGAAGTACACTTGAGTAATGTATTTCATATTTTACTTATGAAATGCAAGTGGTCAAGTTTGGAACTAACAAATTGTAAGATGTTATGAAAAACTAAATATATCACGACACAAAAAATCTGGTGTGACCAGTCACACCAGATTTTTAAGTTTTTTTATTTGATTCATGAATTTAAAGCAAGCGGTCATTATTATTATTATTATTACTTGAATATTCGTGATTTACTCTTCTTGTTCAAAGGGCACTATATTAGTTTTCAAGGCCTTTATACTAAGTGCCTTCTAACGTTGATCGATTTTTATCCTAATTGGTTGTGATTGTAAAATTTGATGTCAGAAGGTTAAGTGTTAAATTCGGCATCGATTGGCTAACAACGATTTCACGCATGACGAAACCAATTTGTCCTAAAAAATTTTGCATGATCCCTAAAAAAAAGAGAATAAATAATGTAAATAATAATAATAATTATTATTATTATTGCGTTGGTGTCCGCTATTAGGGAGGGAATTTACGGGATGGTTTAAGTGCCCCTTCCTTTTCACCACCACCCAGCTAGTCACCTGGACCAGGTCCCGATCTTCCCACGGGAGCATGTCTACTGCATTCATCACCGAGACAGCCAGCTCATAAAAACTAAGCAATAACAAAGCAGTCGCCATATTTATTTAATATTTATTTTATTTGCTTCCACCCGATGAACTCTCTCTTGCGGTAATTTTTCAAAAAAAAAAATAAATAAATAAAAAAAAAGCATTTCGAAATTAATTTGATCAATTAAAAAAAAAAACAAAATAAATAAAATAATCTTACCTTCGCTAGCTGCGTGGTCCGCCAACGTGCTGCCTTATAGTTAATAAAATAATTTAATTAATTAAAGAAACGTAAGACGAGGATGTAAATCATATAAAAAACAGTTTAACAAATTTAACTTACTGAGTGTTGCCTCTTATTTAATAATTTTACATTAAATCCCCAAATGGAGATTTTTCTTAATACCACAAAACGCAAGATACGTTTCAATTTAAAAAATTTTTTTGCCCTATTATTTTTTTATACTTTCTCTTAAATTAATTCTCATCGAATATTTTTTTTCCTTTTCGTTTGCTATATTATTTTTGTTCCGATTAAAATATAAATATAATCGAGTTTGTTAAATCGATTTTTATTCCCTATCAAGGACATAAATCCGAAAATAAATTTCTTTCAAAAAAAAAAAAAAAAATAGCCCTGAGAAACAATATTAGATTTTATTCTCGATAGCGAGATTTAGTGGAAAATAAATGATGAGATGAAAAATGGGGATAATTTTCATTCAAGGTGTCAGATTACAACTACGTTTTATTATATCTTATCATATTTTAGATAATAATATATTATATCAACTTCGAATATATTATAAGCTGCTTGAGTTTTTAATTAAATTCTTAATAAATTTTTTGTTAGATTTTAATTACTATTTTTTTTTTTAACTACTTAACTGGCTGATATTTTAAGAAAGCGATTCTCAAACTCTAGGGCACTATGCTCTATTCACGATTTACTAATGTTTAAAAAAGAGATTGTGTTTATTTTTAAGCTGACTAAACTAATCTTGAATTCTGATTATTCCAAATTTTGGTTCTGCTTAATTTTAATTCATTAACGGCATCGAAGGCCATTTAGATCCCTTCTCTATTTATTTAATTTGTTTGGCAGCCCATTCAAATGAAATGACTTAAAGTTTTAAATTTACCTCCCTGACTCCGCTTCCTCTCACTCTAACCAATCAGCGAGAGAGAGTGGTAAACAGGCACATGAAACGGAAGTCAGTGGCTATGATGATTATTCGAGAGTTCACATCCCGTCCCAGGCGACAAAAAATTATTTCAATTGAATTGGATACTAATCAATTGAAATAATTAGGGATGGGTTCTAAATGGCCTCCGATGCTGAAAAAGACCTTAAATACATAAAAATATAAATTATATCATTATTCAGCAGTTTGTTCCTAGGAGTAGCTAAAATTAGACTATAATAACATTAAAAGTTTCGAGCGTAGGCTCTCATTGAAACATTTTTGTTAATTAAAAAATATACAATTAAAACACTAGTAACCGGTGATAAATCACTCCAGAAAATAACATGCAAATGCCGAATTGGAAGTGTTTATTTATTATTAATAAATTTCTTGTAACAGATAACCGAGTGTTTTATTTGAATATTTTAATTTATTTAAGATTATATCCTAAAGAATTTGAATTTTCGGCTTCCCTACAATTTTTTATGCTTTTGAATTTTTATTTTTTTTTATTTTTTAGTTAATAAATTATTTTATTTAAATATTTATCCCTCCCTTTTTTGTTAAAGAAGACGTATGGTTAATTAGCCATTTCCTGAAGACGTAAACGTTTCAATTCCTCTCTTAGATTGTCAATTAATAAGAGAAAAGCGTACGGGAATAAGAGAGTGTGAGAAATATCCTAAAGGATTGGGAATTTCGGGGATTGTGTGATTCCCTCTGGGCCGATTGCCTCCGTCACTTACTTACTTTTATTGGGTTGCCGATTGTCAACAAGTGCCTCATCGACGTCGTCGTCCTCCACGTCGTTGTCGACGTCGTGTTCCGTGGCAATATCGCAACTCACGTGCCTCAATCGACTCCCTTTTTCTCCTCCCCCGCTCGCCGGGTTATTTAACCAGAGAATCACACCTCCAGGGTCTTCGTAATAATCGTAACTGTAATTAGGAGAGAGAGAGAAAAAAATGTTAATAACCTCCCTCTCTCGGGAACAGCCATTTCTTTAATTATAATTGATTTACGTCTATAATTAATTAATTGCATTTTAATGGTCGGTTTTGTTCTTGAACCTGTTCTGAGTTTGAAAAAAAAAAAAAAACTTTCATAAAATAACGCTTTTTAAAATCGAAAATTATCTATGACGGAGGAGGATTTTAATGAGATGTGAAAATTGTAGGGTAATTTTTTCGGAAATTCAAAGGTGTTTGTTGCAATGTGATTGCCGACTACTAAAAAAAAGATTCTCGTTTTAAATTTTAAAAGAAACGAGTAAATTTATCCCACTTAAAAACGTTTTATAAATAAGTATAATTTAGGTAAACATATTATTACAAATGCGTAAGCATTCTTAATAATTGACTTTCTAAAAGCGTATCTGAGCAGATAAGGCTGCTTATTGTAGTAATAACAAATTATCACTAATGCCCTTAGAATGGCGATAGAGGTTTCGATTCTTGTTAATAATTGCATCAAATATATATATAACAGTATAAATCCGGGGGCTAGCTGGTGTATCGGCTTCTACAGAGACCGTGTTCAAATCCTGGGCGTGAGGGATTTTTTCATTATTAAAAAAAACTTATTTAATGTAAACAAATCCTCAAGCAGGCACTGGATCCCACCACAATAGCCCCCTGGCAACTCTACGAGGCTGTGACATTCCGTCCTGTGGAAGGGACGTAAAGAAAGTTCCCTCTCAGTGATGCATTCTTCGAAAGGAGTGTGCTGAGGGGTTCACTAGCTAAAAACGAACGCGGGAAGAGGAGTTAGAGAAAGAAAATGATATAACTTCACTGGGTGCCGGTAGATGGCTACAGCCAGAGGCCGATTGAGTTTGAGGTGTGTGTCTTCGTGCACGTAAGCACCTCGGGGAATTAAACTGGGAGCCCGATAGGAATTTCAAATAAAAATAATAACAGTATAAATCCTGCCATTATATCATCGTAGTAATTTTTTTTTTTTTTACATTTCTCCATTTGACTTGTTAGGCCTATCTAACGCCCTCATTACAAGAATACCTAAGATTTTTCCCATTTATTTCAATGAGAAAAATAAGATTTTGTCCTATTTCAATAAATAAATTCATCCTCGATCGTTACTAGAGGATCTGGATCTCTTTATGGCGAAACAAGATTTATTAGTTTATATTATCATACGCGTTGATCACGAGTAGAACAAAAAAAAAATCTTTGATCAGAATCTCTCGTATTTCAAAAGAAATGGAATTATCAAGGCCTAAGTATTTAGACTCCTGGAGGAATTAATTTTTTAGGTAACTATTTATTGGATTTTAAAGGGCAGAACGAGGGTGGCGACGCCATTTGCGTTTATTAACCTCGTGGATCAATTAATTATTTTCCGGGGCCGAGGATTTAAAATCGCATCCTTAAAAATGATCTCTTCAAAGGTCTTCGGTCCTTGCCTGATCCTGCCCTTTAAGATCATAAAAAAGGAGTTTATTTATATCTTTTTCACATAATTAAGACCCGTGTTTCCTTTTATAACCGGACAATGTGACCAACACACGCAAGAACATAAATACTTACTATTTTGTTAGCTATTTTTGTTCGTTTGTCAGCAACTATCAGTTGGCACAACAATTAAATTAATTGTTTTAAAAAATTGAAATTTATCTAATTTTTACGCGGTTCGTGAATAAATAATATAGAAACTCAATCTTATAATATAGAAAATTAGACAGTAGTACAGTGGTACTGTACTAATCTCATACTGGAGGTCTGAGGTTCGTTTCCCAATAATTAATTTCAATTGAATTGATTATCAATCAATTTAAAATAATTATTGACGGAAAATAGCTTAAAAAAAATCTGTACCTATTTGAAATAAATTAAAGTATTATTTAAATTATTTAACTAATTAATTTGAATAATTAATAATCCTATACTGATGCTGTATTTTAGTTAAAGTTGGGAAGTTAATGGAAGAATATTTTAAATAAAAATAAAAAATTTCATCTTTTAAATAAATTTCCTAGCTCTGAACACGGTGTGACTATTGGATTAGAAAGCAAAAAGAGCCTTGACTCTACTCCAAGAGGTTTATTTTATTGAAATGAATTAATTAAAATGACATATACAGTATATATAGACCTATATATTAATAATCATAATAAATGAAAATTCCAATAAAGTACATTTACACTTATTTATAACTAATAATTGATATAAATAATCAATGTAATCTTTTAATAAAAGCTTTTAACAACTATAATTTACACCCACCTGATAGTTATGATGTTATATGTAAAAGAAAGTGAGTTTCAGGGTCAATTAGGGGATTCTTTCTCTCACAATAAACAAACAAAACACAAAATTACATTGGTTTAAATATTTATTTTCTCCTTTCTGTCTCGTTTTGCGTGATACATTTCAGTAAAAGAAAGAGACAGAGAGAGAGAGAGGATTGATTAAAGAAGAGGTGATTTTCCTTTTGCCAAAATTCTTAAAATCAATACGAAGCGACTATTGAAGATAAATGAGGAGAGAAAGAAAAAGCAAAGAGAGAGAGAGAGAGAGAGAGAAATCGAATAGTCTATAATTCAAACAGAGAGAGCGAAATGCCACCTAAACCCTTTTTTTTAATTATTTATTTATCTCAAAAAGTTTCTAATGAAAAGATCACTAACAAATTTAGTCTTCACAAATGTATATGAGAAAAATAAAATTAAGTTTATTAAATATGTTGTAACTTAATAAAAAAAAAATCTTAAATATTTTTATTAATTTTTTTATCCCTTCAGTTTCCCTCACCCCTAAAACTTTAAAAATATATAAATGGGGACTACTAGAACTGATTTTGAGCTAATTAGTGAATGAAAAATTTATTTTACCTAATTTCAAAATTTTAATATACAAAAATAATGGTGAAATATTTTCATTCTTTATAAGTAGTTGGAAGGATGTATATTGTAAATAATCTTTTTCACCCAAAAAAAAAAAAAAAAATTAGTGAAAATAAAAATTTCTTGTTTAGGATTTGTTTGGAGGGTGGAAAATTAGAAACATTTTTTTAAAAATTTATAGTCTCAACTTCGCCTAAAAAAATATTAATATTAAGTTCAAAAATTCTGACTAGAAATATTTCTTTTGCTTAGGGGTGGGTTGGGGATTGGAAAATTCGAATAAAATTTTTTTTTTTTTAAATTTATACAGTCTTACCTTAACATAAAGAAATGCTAAAGTTCAAAAATTACCACTATAACTATGTATTTCATTGACTTAGGGGTAGTTTAGAGGGTTGGAAAATTCGATATAATTTTTTTTTTAATTTAAACAGTCTTATCTTAACCTAAAAAAATGTTAAAGTTCAAAAATTATAGCTATAACTATTTATTTTATCTTAGGGGTTGTTTGGGGGTTGGAAAATTCGAAATAATTTTTTTTTAATTTATACAGTCTTACCTTAACCTAAAAAAATATTAAAGTCCAAAAATTATAGCTATAACTATGTCTTTTACTTAGGGGTTGGGGGTTGAAAAATTCGAAATAATTTTTTTTTAATTTATACAGTCTTACCTTAACCTAAAAAAATTTTTAAGTCCAAAAATTATAGCTATAACTATGTCTTTTACTTAGGGGTTGTTTGAGGGGTTGAAAAATTCGAAATAATTCTTTTTTAGTTTATACAGTTTTACCTTTTCCTAATAAAATATTAAAGTTCAAAAATTATGACTTGAACTATTTCTTTTACTTAGGGGTTGTTTGGGGGGTTGAAAAATTCGAAATAATTTTTTTTTTAATTTATACAGTCTTACCTTAACCTAAAAAAATATTAAAGTTAAAAAAAATTATAGCTATAACTATGTCTTTTACTTAGGGGTTGTTTGGGGGTTGGAAAATTTGAAATAAATTAAAAAAAAAAAAATTCAGTTCATTTCACCACCACAATAGTATTAAATGTAAAAATAAAAGCTATAACCTCTTAATTTCTTAAGGGTAGTTGGGGTTGTTTTATAAAAGTGGTTTTACATTTCAATTTATCCCTATAAAATTTTTATTTGATTACAAATGGAATTCTTTTTTTCTAATTCAATAATTCTATTTAGAGTTTTATCAGTTAAATTTTGTTGTAAAAGAAATGCGTCTTTTTATTATGATTTCTTTTCTATAGACAGGTCTGAGCTTCAGTTGAACTTGAGCCATTGCAACGTGCAGTGGCTGAGGTATAAAAATAAAATTGCGTCTTTTAGTTTTTTTTTTTTAATTAGTGCGTGAGTGAGTGAGTGTGTGAGTGAATGAACGAGATGAGAGAATAACCCACCCCCTGCCCCTGCCCTGAGCCACGCGACTCTTCGAAGGTAATTAATAATTAATATTTTATCTCATTTTCATATTAAATAAATAAAATTATTTCTTTCTCTTAAAACAAAACAATTCAAATATTAAAATACTCCTGAAACATGGGGATAGATACCGATGATGGGGGTGAACTCACTATCACTAACCCCATCATCCCCTTTGAACTCATTTAAATAAAATCTTTAAAATATATATTTATTATTTTAAAAATTTTGTATGCTTTTTAAGACATTTATATAGGTGTTAGGCCTTTCTTAAACAACCTCCCCCTCTCTTCTTCCCACCCCCTACCCCTAAAGACCTTCTATGGGAATTTTTTTTAATATTAAAAATGAATTTCAACTATAATCCTTTAACTTTTAATTTATTTTCGGTTATAAGCCAGCCATTTGGCTTATTTAATTTTAATATTACTTATTTTAATACGCTGCGTTTTATTTGAAACATTTTTTATTATACTTGTTACGAGATTATATTTTAATAATATTGAAGTATCTCTGATTTTTTTTTTTTTTTGCAAATTTTTTTCTCTAAGAAAATTTACTATAAAAGATTCAATTATTAAAATATTCCACGGTACATTTAGAAGTTGATTAAGTAAAGGAGTTGTTGCTGTTGTTGTTGTCGTCTTCCCCCCCCCCCTCCTACTCGATTGGGAATTTATTTTTTATAAAATTATTTAATATCATCTATATAAATTTATATAAAATAAAATAACTGTATAAATTGAATATTATTTCCTTTCTGCTTCTTTGACCCCTTTTGTTAGAGACTTGGCTCTTAAATGTTTTTCATTAGCAAACGCGATGGGGTGGGGGATGATTTTTTTTTTTATACGTGATTAAAAAAAAAATATCTCTATAGTTTCTTCAAAATCAATGACCCTTACCGCGAATATTCGTAGATTTTTCTCGTTAAAAATAATTTTTTTCTGTTGAAATTTATGGGGATGAATCACCCTTTACTCACCTACGGAAAATTGTTTAAATAAGATGAAATTTTATTATTTTTTTACTTTGATTTCGTCTTTAATAAAATAAAATTCATTTGCTATAAAGAGAAAGATGCGAGTCAAGTATAATAAAAACTTTCTATATAGCTTAATATTTAGTAAATAAAACTGACCTTGTTGAGTAGATAAAGTATCGAAACTGGGACGAAATATTTCAACTCTATTATTACATTTGCGTAGCCAGGATTCTTTTTTTGTGTGAGAAATAAAATAAATTTGATAAGCGACCTATAATTTTTTTTTTAATTTATTAATTTTCGGGATCTATTCATTTAATATTCATTAAAATACTTAATGCGTCATAATTATTTAACATTTTGTTGAGAGTCTTTTGAAGTGAACTTTGGCCTCCCGTATTCGAAACCGGGATCTTAAAACTATTCGGGACAACGGGGAGTTTCTTTTGTTTCACCCAAAAAAAATGTTAAATAATTTTTTTTTTTTTAACTATTTGGAAATCAATTTTTTTGTTTCTCGTTCTACTAAATATTAATCTGGATTTATTTTTCTTTTTATATCATCGTGTACACAATTATTATTTTTTTAAACATTTGCTCAGTTTCTATTAGCCATAAACAAAACACACTATACAGAGACAAGTCTTAATCAAACATTTGAAAATAAAATTTCGCTTATGATTATTATAATTATCAATCTCATTTAAGAAATGCTAATAGATGCAGATTTTATGATACAATTTTAGCCTAAAGGAAATGTTTTAATTCTAAATTTTTTTCTTAAATACTGCTGATGAAAAGATATATGAACTTTTTAATTCGCTTATATGAAGAAATTTAATTCTTATCGATTATAAAGAATAAATAATTTGACAAGGCGAGCATAACTAAACCCTATAGAACGGCGTTTTGCAAAATATGGGTCAGCAGCGTTTTCCAAACTTTTTTTTTTTGCCGCAGCCTGGTACGAGGTTTTAAAACTTGAGGCCCGGCCCATCTTATAAAAATTTAATTACAAAACAAATTTCATTTTTTAATAAAAATTATTTATTACATTTCATACATAAAAATTGCAAATTGTTTTATTTAGAAATTTTTTTTCGCTACCCTGCAAAATTTTTCTACTGCCCGGTGCCGCTGCTATAGAATATATAAAGAAACAAAAAACGAAACAAAAAAAAAAAATATCATTATAATTTATGATAATAAATTAACACCGTATAAATAATAAATTTTTTTGAAAAACAGTAAAAAAAAAATTCATGTTTTCAGCAAAATTCCTTATTTATACTAAATTAATTAACTATCATAAATTATAATTAATTTTTTTTTGTTTTGTTTTGATTGTGTTGTTTCTTTGTTTTTGTAGAAAAATATTAATTGAATTCATAGACCTCATATAGCCTACACACACACACACACACACACACTATATCTATATATAAAAACGTGGAAATTCTCTAATTACTCACAGGAGGGAAATAGCTCATCCGAGACAGACAGACAGACTGAACCCTTTCCCCCACTCACTATACTACATACATGCTTCCACACTCGAACCCAACCGGCTTTAGGGCCTCAGTTGCCCTCCTGGCTGCCACATATGCACCGGTCGATGTCCCACTCCCCACTACTCCCACTCTCATTCTCTCTTTCTCTCTATACATCAACGACACGACGACTCTCTCCCCCCTCCCCCCACCCCCACAACCTACCTACCACCCTACATATACGTTGAAAAATGCGACGCGAATACTAAATTTAAACCAAGAGGACAATTTTTAATTATACCCCCAGGTGGCGTTTCTACAACTTGAGTGGTGTGCTAGTGGTGGTGGTGGTGGGGATCAATACTTTGGTTTATTGCCTGCCAGGAGGAGGAAGTTGCATGACTAGATATCGATAAATCATGCCAAGTTAAAAACAAATAGAAATCCACAGAGACAAATAATAATAATAGAAGGGCCTAGCATACCTATCTTATGCATATTAACTATTTCTTCAAAATAATAGAGAAGAAAATATAATATTAGGATAAAAATAAAATTTTAAATTTTTTTTCTTTTTTTTTTTATATGTCTCACGGGCGATAAGGGCATTTGAGATTAGATTAGCAATTGACTGGATTTTAATATATAATAATAAAAATGTAACAAATCAAACCAAATCCTTCTTTAACTTATTTGCCTTATCAGTATATCTCTATACTTGAAAGGAAAATAATTTATGAATATTTCTAAAATTTCAAAAGTATTTATATGGAGAAACAAATTAAGCATTCGTATTTCTAAAATTCAATCACCCCTTATGATATTCTTAAAAAAAAATTCTTTGATTAATTGATATAGACGTTTGTTGTTATTGAAAATAAGACATTTTTTTTGGCATAAATCGTGGTTTATTTTAGTAAATAATAATAAAAAACGTGTTAGCAATTACAACGTTTCGGTGGCTAATTCTGCAGCCGTCACCAGGTAGGTGCATTCACTTTGAACAATGAACACTACCACTAACAATTGTTATTAATAACACGTTTTGTATTATTATTTTCTAACTAAACCACGATTTTTTTTTGACACACACTTTTTTTCCATTCACATTTACATTCACATACTTACTTGTTAGACCATAGGCCTATGTCTTATACGATAAGGGGTGATTTAATTTTAGAAATACGAATGCTTAATTTGTTTCTCTATATAAATATTTTTGGAATTTTAGAAATATTCATAAATTATCTTCGTTTCAAGTATAGAGATATACTGATAAGGCAAATACATTTTACGATACTCAGTATTTTAGTAATTATCTATTGGGGGTTCAGGCAAATCACGATTTAGGCTATGCCAAAAAAATGTCTTTTATTTCTAAAATATTTATTTAATTTTGTTTTTAAATTGTCAACATTTTGAGAGCCAAACATCTTTTTCATCAGACATTATAGATTGAATAATCATAAAACATATAATTAATTTCATTTTTCTATAAAATATTACAATATATACTCAGAGGCGATCATTTGGGGGAAGGGGGCAGTCCCCCATCGAAGGGCTCTGATTTTTTTAAAATTTTATGTTATTCTGAATAAAATATTTCAAAATATATCTGTACAAAACTGTACAAAACAAACAAACAATTCTTTCTTGATCATAGCTACTAACTGATGAAAAAATTTACGAAAATTATTTACTTGTTAATTTGTTAGAACAAATTCTAGAGCTCTCTGACGTTTTGGAGACTATACTTTGACTTTCTCAGAATAATAAGGGATTATTACATCAATTTTTACCTCATTTAGGTCATAGAATTGCTTAAACATATTCAAAGGCATTGAATGGGATGTTGATAAAAATCTCTTTATAATCATAATCTCTTATTTACTACTAGCTGCACAACTTGACTGTGTTCCCTGTTTTTGGCCCCGGGCTTCAAAATATTTAATTTTTCTCCCAGCACTTTTTTTAAGCTTATTATTACCCCCTCCCCCACATCTGTGACGTTAATAATACTGACAATATCAATACTCTAAAAGATAGATGTGAACTTTTCCCGTTCTATAAAATCAGGGGTTGGTTTCTACTTTAAACAATAAAATATTTATATAAATTATTATTAATTGGTAATTAATTTCCACGCTAAATGTCCTCAGATGCCGTAAAAAATCATTATATAATTGTTATCTTTATTTCTTCGTTATAATACCGGTATACCTGAAAGTGATATTTTTCGTTTTTTCCCCCTGTTTTATTATTATGACCTCATAATCTTAATTAATTCAGTAATGTTTAATGAAAACAAATGCAAGAACAACAGCAAGAACAAACACAAAGTGTCTTTCTTAGATCCAATTAATATTTCAGAATTGAAAACAATTTTTCTTTTATATTTTTTTTTACTCCCTCTCTCTCTCTTTCGATCCAATTTCTGGAATTCTTCATACAAGTTTGATAAAATTGCAAGTTGATATTTTTTTTTTTTATTTTCTGATTCGCTTAATTGAATTGGCGTTGAACAGGACGGTCCAGTAAACAATGGGTTGCTGCTGTTGTTGCTGTTGCTCCTGTTCATGGTGGTGCAAGTTGCCTCCCTGGAGGCTCTCTGCACACCAGGAGTTTGCCAAAATTCCGACAAGGCTGTAACAAATGGCCCAGGGATAAATCCACTGTCGATTGTTTGTGTGGGCGGGCGTTCATTTGCTCAGTGATGGTGGTAGTGATCACATACACACATACAGGCATAGATAAAGGTGGGGTTGGGATTGTGGTCCACCCTCCCTTGACCCCCCCACGGAAACACTCTTGGCCGATAAAGACCTCTAATGAAATTTAAATAAATATAAATCAAGATTTCGGAAACACAATTGCCAGAGAATTAATCGCCTTTTCTTTGATGATAGATGGAATAAAATTAGGAGATGGCAGCTTCTCCCCCCCCACCCCCTCTCCTCTCGTTTCGTTCCACTTCCACCTACATTCACATCTCGCAACTTTTCGCACTCGATTTATTCCTCTTTCAACGGGCACAGAGAGAGAAAGAGTGGAGGATGGGATATCTTTAAATTCTTTAAAGCTTCAATCAAATTGCAGATATTAAAATTAAAACAACACCAAGATTATAAAACTGTTACTATTTTATATTAAATAACAATAATTTTTCCGCTGCGGGTTCGGAATAATAATAAAATAGTATTGTAATTAGGTTGTTAAATAATTTTTAAAGGGATTTATTTACCTATTAAGAACGCTTCGACAAATATTTTATGTTCTCAAAATTTTCTCAAACTTCGCTCTAACGATTCTTAAATCAATTAATTTTTAGATGTTTGGCCTCGCCAATAAATACACTCATAGCTTTGTTAGTTATTTTAATTTCTCTTTAATACACTATGTTTCATCTAGAGTTTTACAGTTAATAGTTTAAATATAAATGAATTGTGTATTTTTGTGAACACAATAGCTTGGAAATCTAAGGAATTAAAAAGTTGCTGTTGATGTTCGAATTTCGGAAGAGCAAGTACAGGAACATGCTAAAATATTAAAATTCAATGAATTTCTCGATTCGGTCTTGACAAACCATAGATATATATACATATATGTTTATTTTTTGGGTAGGCCCAACGTCCTATGGCCCCCACGAGCTTGCATATAAAGGGGATGTGAGGTTTTTTGGTTGGGAGTCCGTTGGTCTGGTGCAAAGGGTAGTGCACCCATGCCCCGTAAAGGCTGGAGATCCTGGGTTCGGTGGGAGCGTTTGGCCCACCAACAAATAAACATACAAATTTTTTAAATTATTTGGCATTTAAAGGCTATTTTACCATTTGCAGTTCCTGATTTCATTAAAATTCTAGCCCATTTTCAATTTTTCGAGTAAATCCGTCATTCAAAGTGCTACTTTATTTATCTAATACGGTTTTTTTTTTCTAAAATTTTGAAATTTGTAATTTTATTTAAATTAAAACTAAACACACAACGTGATATGTTTAGATATACAGTATTATTTAATGGGATAAATAAAACTCTTGAAACGTATTTCGACACATAGTGATACAAAGGCTATTTTATAAATATTAGCATTTGTATCCTTTCTGAAGTTGACACATCAAGTGTCGAAATACATTTCAAGTGTTTACACCAATAAAATATATATTGAAACGTATATATCACTTTGTTTAATTTAATATCTTCAAATTAAATAGGCCTATTATTCAAAATCTTTTTAACAAAATAGTATTTTATAAATAAATTAAAGATTTCAATTTCAATTTCCTTAAATAGTATAATAATCATTATCGTTGTTGTTGTTGTTGCTGCTGTTGTTTTTTTTAGATCAAGTATATTCATTACGTGTGTAATTAGGCATTGTAAGTTGGAAGTTTTTCTTTTTTTTTCTCCTTGATTACCAGGAAACATTGATTAGACATGTTGTAAGGAATTCTTCTTTCTAAGAGTCAAACCAGACAGACGGAGAGATGAGATCCGGTCATGACTTCACTTGTTCACCCTTGTTTTTTTTTTTTTTTTAATCCATCTGGACCGACATTGGCCAGCTTCGTGTTTGTTTAATGATTTAATAGAATCCGAAACCGCCTGTGAAATCTCAATGTAAATATAGAAGAGAAGATACACACAAGAAGCGAGAGAGAGAAGGGAGATGATTCCAAGCCTCAGTGACCCTGGAAGGTTTAAATCATTTATAGGATGGATAGTTTGATGAGTGAGAAGGGGGGGGGCTGTATTGTACTTGCACTTGCTACATTAAATCTCGGATTATCCACCGATCCATCAACATCGATGATAAACTGTTTGTTGTCAAGAAAATTTAGGTTAAATGCTCATCAAATTAATAATTAAAGGGGAGATCATCTCATAATAAGCAGTTTTAATCTAGTCAACGAAACAATTGTGTGTGTGTGTGTTGATGATTTACGCCTTTGAAAGGAAGGGGGGTTGGAAAAGAGCAGCTCTTTTGTGGGGGTGGAAGGTAGAAAAGTGAGAGAGAATCGATTGCGGCGCCGCGACATTTTGCGAAACGACGATGACCTTTACCGTTAGAAAATAAAATAAAATAAAAATGATGAAACCGTATTAATTTATCTGTTCCCTGACATCTCGCAATAATAAAAACAGAGAGAGACAGAATCAAACTCATTAAACATTAATTAGTATGTAATATTTATATCTTTGATTTCTTCATATCGGATTATATTCAGTGCACGATGAACAGGCTCTTGTTTTTTTTTTTTTTTATCTATCCTCATCTCCTTCATCATTATTTATTTCACATAATCAATTAAATTAGGGTGTTATTTAAAAATTGACCCTTAATATGTCAATGTTATTCATTATTCACATGGATATAATTAATTAAAAAAACTTTTTTCTTTTGTATTTTTTTTCTTTCCATCCGTTGACCTTGAGCGATTTGATTATTATTCACTGCGTAAGATATGCATCCGGATATGGTGTGTCTAAATACTTTATTCTCGGTTAGTACTTTAATTTGCCGCCTTTTTTGCGACCTGCTCCGAGACGGTCGATCGTTGTGCCATCTCTTGATACTGGTCGGAAACTCTAACGGAGGGGTGAAAGCAGTGAGAGTGGGGGAAGCACGGTAGTGGGGAGAGAGGCCACGTGCGGCAGCCATGGCCCCACCCCTTCGCCCTTCGGCACAGCCCCCAAATGAGGCCCTTAAAATATGAATGAAAAGTTGTAAATAAACAATCGAGTTTCCAGGGCAACAAACTGATGATGGCAATTTCAACCATTCATATTTGTTAATAACAATCGATAGTTTTTATGAATGAACCATCTTGATAGTAAATTTACTCTATGGGAAAATTTTTACTGAATCATATCCTCTTAATTAAATCATTGAAACAAATATTAAATTTTTAACAATAATATTTCAATTTTATTTGAATTAAAAAATCGTCTCTTTTAAATATATAGCAATATATAAAACAATAAATGACAGATTTTATCACTTTGACAATTATTTATTCAAAAAAATTATTTATTCTAATCAACCTTAACAAACAATTTTTATTTAAATTTTTTATAAAAATAGGACCTATATTTTTTCTTTTGTTTTACTCTATTTTAAAATATAAATTTAAGAATTTGAGCTGAAAAAACAACAAAAAAAAGCAATTAAGCAGTAAGGGACAGGTAGCATTAAATAAAAATTGTATAGTGTGATAAATTAGAATAAATAACTTTTAAATAAAGGATTGACAAATTTTGAAAGAAATAAAAATCAAGGCTTTACCCTTCCCCCATAAAATTTTATAATAGCTTACCTCCCGACATTATAATTATCAATATTCATTTACTGTATATAAACCTCAACTTAATTTAACTGAAAATTTGCATATTTTAATTCTTTAACAATGAATATTTGGTATATATTTTTTTCAAAACTATTTTCGGCATCTTAGGCCATTTAAACAATATAAATTTATTTTGGGGTCCATATATATTTATTTATATAATTTGGTATCCAAATGATTTCAATAAAGACTGCCTGGATTCTGAATCCGCACCCCTTCCTTGGATTTTAGATTATAAATATTGAAATTTGTCATTCTCTATAACCTCTCGGACACGGGGAAGGCTGGGGGGAGGGATTTATTTGGTGTATATTATTATTTATATTTTTTGTTTAAAAAAAAAAAAACAGGATTATGAAAAATTCAATCTTTTTTGTAAAAAAATCTTTTTTATAAAAAAAAAAATTAATTTTATTTTCTAGCCACTGATTTTGGTCACCTTTTTCTGACATCCTCAGGATTACATATACAATTTTTTTTTTTTTTACATAGCAGTAATGTAAACTGAAAATGTGACTGAAACCAGGAGCTATGAAAAAAAATTTTTTTCTATAAAAATAAAATTGTTGGTTGAATATTTCAAACCCTTTTTTTTAAACATTTATTTATTTTCTTTTACTGTTTCTGTTTCAAAATAATTTTTCTTAATAATTTCGGTTATCATTAAATGGAACGGTTTGTAACATCAAATGAATTCATTTATTTGAAACTCACTTTTTAGACCTCGAAACGTTGTATTTTGACGAATTATTGACATGAATCCATTACTTTCTCTCTCGCTATATAACTTATATATATAAAAAAAATTCATTAAATTTTTTTACTAAACTAAAATTTACTTGAAATGATTTTTCAAATTTTAATTATATTTTTTACAATTGTTATACTCAATTTCTTTTTTCTTAAGGATATTGGCCATTAAATTAATTTTAAAGAGGGAGAGCGAGAGCGAGAGAGAGAAGGACAAGGCTTTTGTTCTTTGAAACAAAAAAAAAAAAAAGAAGAAAAAAAAAAGTGGTCAGCCAAGCAAGCAAGCAAAGCCCCTGGCCGTCTAAATAGCCATAACTAATAACAATACTTTGGGTCTGGGCGACTGTTTATCAGGATAGCAATTACTCTTGCGCTGCTCATTGCTATGCATAGATTAAAACTCTATGCGCATTCTAATTATAATGAAATAGAGCTGCTGGCTGCCTGCAACCGAAATCCAACTCCAGTCGTAATTCTTAACTCTAATAAACAACAACGGCGTTGCTACAACTGAAGAACCGTTTCAATTGTTAATTAATAAATAAATATCTTAATAATGATGATGCCAATTTTATTTAAAGTGATGATTAGTAAGTGTGGTTGCCTATCTTACAGCAATCAAACGCGAATTTATTTCTTCTGTACCACATACTATGTTATGACTAGAGAGCTGAAAAAAGTCTCTTATTTTCGGAAAAAAGTCGCCTTTAAAGTCTATTCTTTTTTTAGCCAAAAATGTCTGTATTTGGCTTAGTCGAAAAAATATGATGTGATGGTCGCACATTAGACAACTTTCTCTTAACTTCAGTAATTGAAAGTGTTCTGTGCTTGTAACACCAGATTTTTGTGTCGACATATATTTAGTTTCCGCCGATATATTAGAATTCAAGAGGTACCCCCCCCCCCCCCGTTGCTAGAGTTGTTGATAAATGTCAATAATGATAGTCTCAAAGGCCACGGATCCCAGGTAGTCCGATGAATATTTATTTATATACTAAATGGTATAAATAAATTGCTTGAACCCCCTAATATACCGTATATACATAATTTTGTAAGGTCTATATGGCCTAAGATGCCGAAAGGACAAAAAAAATTATGTAAAATTTATAAACCTTGTGTAGACCTGTAATTCAGTTCAGGGCTATATAGATTGATATAAAAAGGGACAGAGTCTAAATAGCCTCAGATGGCGAAAAAAACAATAAATAAATTAAAAAAAAAAAAAAAAAAACACTAAATGGACCCTGTTATGCAATAGTGTGTCAAGCGCCAAAAGAAAAATTAAAAATTGATTTAAGCACGGAATATTGTTTCAAATGCTATAATTAATAGTATTTTTTATGAAATATGTCCTAAAAAAATTTATATTTAATGTTACTTGCACAATTGACAAAAAAATCCTTTTTTTCTTAAAACCCGGTAGGTGGCGCTTGACACACTGTTGCGCAACAGGGTCCAAATGGTCAAAGTAGCCGAAAATGCAAAATTAAAAAAAAACATATTATATTGAAAAATTTGAAAAAAGTCGGTCATAAAAGTGGCTTTTTTCAAAAGAGTCTCTGAGAGGCAAAAAAGCGCCAAAAAAGTCGCAAAGTCGTTTTTGAAAAAACTTCTTTTTGTAAGATCACTGAAGGTATCTAATACCCGTATTCATAGTCGTTCCTTGAGGAAGAAGGAATCCTTATATCTATACATTTATAAAGGCATAAGGATTCCTTGTTCCTCAAGCAATGACTATGAATACGGGTATAAGAAAATCTGGAAAACTCTCAAAATTGACAAAAGTTGAAAGAATTTTTTTTTCTGCTCTCAGTTAAATATATACAAAATTTTATTTTACATCAATATCAGCAGGAATATGATAACGAGATGCAAAAAAGATTTAGCTTTTGAGCGAGTGAGTTGGAATCACTCAGTCGCTCATTCACCAGCTGGTTATGATCCCCACCTTGATTGTAGCTACTCATTATTTATGCAGACGATAATACATCATAAATCATAAATTAATAAAATAATCTGACACTTCAAATTTAAAAAATTTATTTTATCAGTCGAATCTGTTTTTAATATTTTTTTTTTTTTTTTTTGGATTTGAATATATTAAGATTTTATCTTCTAATCTTGTTTCTCACACGTTTTATTAAAAAATTCCTTTGAAATATTTTTTTATTGCTAGAAGTTTTGCTATTTTTTTCTTTTCGATACATACACTGGCACCTCTATATACGAACTTCCACAGAACTCCTTCAATTTTCGTGGAGGGATTTGATAGAAAATTTTGAACTTTGACATTTTCATGTTTTGGAATATTCTCCTTTTAAATGAATTAGGCCTAATAATTTTTTGGTCACTTACCGGATATCGTAAAAGTCTTAATTGGCCTAAGTTGCCGAAAAGACTGTGTGTATGTGTGTGTGAATGTGAGTGTGAATGAGAAAAAAGTGTGAGAAAAAAAAAAGTATTTTTGAATTCTACATAAAAATCCAATAGAAGTTTAAATATTCCCTACCCTGGTAGGAATTGCCAATGCTGACAATTGGCCGAACCTTGGCCCAGTTGTCATTTGCCGAGCCTTGAGTAGTGACCATTGGGCCGCCTGGTCCGAGGCTTGATCCAAGGCTTGGCCCAATGTTATTATATTATTAAACCGAGCCTTGGGAAGACGATTGGACCAAGCCTGGTCCGAGGCTTGCCCAATGGTCACTACCCAAGGCTCGGTTTAATAATATAATACCATTGGCCAAGCCTCGTCCAGCTTGGTCCAATCGTCTTCCCAAGCTCGGTTTAATAATATAACACCATTGGGCCAAGCCTGGTCCAGGCTTGGTCCAATCGTCTTCCCAAGGCTCGGTTTAATAATATAATACCATTGGGCCAAGCCTTGGATCAAGGCTCGGACCAGCTTGGCCCAATAGTATTAAACCGAGCCTTGGGAAGACGAATGGACCAAGCCTGGACCAAGGCTTGGCCCACTGGTAATATATTATTAAACGAGCCTTGGGTAGACATTGGGCACCTCGGACCAGCTTGGCCCAATGCTTAATTGACCCATCATGTAATTAAAAAAAAAAAAATTAAACTAAATCAAGTACTATTAATTGAAACAAACAGTAATATATATTTTAAATCTGGTATTGTTTGATAAAGTTTATTTAGCTAAAATAAAAGGCAAATCAAATAGCTTAAAAGAGAGTCATATCAATATACAATGTGACGAGAGGGAAAGGCATTGACAAATGACAAACAAAACAAAAGAGTCAAACTCTCGAGAAACAACTTTTTTTTCCTCGAGGCTTGGATCGACCATCCATTTTTTTGTTTTCCAAGGCTTGGGCCAACCTTGGTTTTTTGATTCTCGGGCTGGGCCCCTGGTTTTTTTGATTCCCGGCTGGGACTTGTTATCATTCCAAGGCTTGGACCAGCCTAGCCCATGGTTAGACGTCGCCAAACTGCCAGGCCGATTGGCCAAGGCCGAGGCTTGGCCCAATTGTGTGTTCCACCAGGGTATTACTAAAATAAATAGTTTTTTAAATAAAAATTATTTTAAAAAATTTTAAAAATATTTGAGATGTTGCATAGAAAATAAGAAAGGTGATGGTGATTGCGTGAAAGCAGAAAGTGTCCAAAAGTTGTTGATAATTTCTTTATTAAAAGAGCATATTCGAAAACATAATTTCCATGGAAGGAGTTAATATATATGTCAGTTTCTTTTTTAACACACACTTTTTTCCTATTCACCCTCACACACATTCACACAGTCTTCTCGGCAACTCTGGCCATTTAAGACTTTAAACAATACTCGTTATTTGTAAATATATCTATTGTGGGTCCAGGCATTCTTATTTAAGCCATTTGATGACCAAATGGCTTAAATAAAATCATCGGACTGCCTGGGGTCCGAACCCTTGACCCTTGGTATATAAGGCAGGCCCGCTACCAACTACACCAAGCCCGAGGGCCACAGAGTTCAAAATTTTCTCTTAACTCCTTCCATGGAAACTTTTAATGGACGAGTTCTGTTTCCCAGCCTGTATATACATCTAAATAGGAAGTTATACTTCTTTTTGTAGATTGAAGGCAAAAGTAAATAAAGATGAACTTTATTGTTGTTGGAAAAATGACAACCAGACTGTTAGTTGTGTTTGATGATGGTCCATCAGTGATGGAAACCAAGAGAATTGTGCACAGTCTGGTCGTCAAGTAATAAAAATTTTCCAAAAATACTAACTTCATCTATTTACTTTTGCCTTCAATCTGCACCAGGGCCGGAACTAGGAGATTTTTTTGGGGAGCAAAATTTAATTTGCCGCCCCCTCCTTAAAATTTTTTATACAAAATTCATATCATTTTACCTTTTTTTTAGTAAATCTTTCTTTAATTGCTGCCCCCTGATATCTGCCACCCGGGGCACACGCACCCACTGCCCCCCCCCCCCTAGATCCGGCCCTGATCTGCATTAATAAATAAACTCCCTGTTTAGTATAATTTAATTCATTAACAAGATGTAATTAAATTGATTCCTCTTTTTATCGTTCTTTAAATAATCTTAAAGGCGTCTTGCCCTTGATAATAAGAAATTTTTGTCAATATTTTGGCAATTTTTAGTTAGTTATTTCATCTTCATAAAGACAATTCAAATTGGCTTTCGTATATTGTTCCAAACCATAGTTATAAATATTTATTTTCGTATATATAGAGATTTCTTGGAAATCATACTTCCTCTAAAGCACCCGATTCCATTATAAACGCTTTTCGAACATCCTATATGACTTACGTTATTTTTTTAATTAAGTTGTTAATAGGAAGGTGTCTTTATCCTCCTACTCAATTTATTGATCGTTTTAAAATATACTGATATACTTGTAAGCAAAAAGAAAAAAAAAAATCGAATAAAAAATTAGACAGTGTTGGGCGTGGCTAGCAATTGTCTGTCTGTCTGTCCGGGCCAATGTAACTACATTTTATGTCAAATTAAAATAACACCGGCCTATTGCACTCGGCTCCGCCCAAGGCTCTCTGTCTTCGCTTTCGAGAGAATTTATACTCGAACACAATATTATATTCATTATATTACAATTTAAGCTTGGGCGTTAGTGGGAGTATGACTTGGGGTGGGGGAAGCAAGAAACCTATCCGACTTACTTTTGCCACCTCACTTTTTGCCCCGGAGACAAGAAACAAAGCTATCTGACCATCTTTATGGCTCACAATCGGAACCGCTGTAGCCTATTCAGAAACCATTAGATACAGCAGCAAACGGAATATTAAACAATGATGTAGAAAAAAATTGTCTTGGCGCGAGCTATAAAGTATTAACACGATCAAGAAGTTTTTTCTTCAAATTGTTATTTTTTTACAAATTCTCCTTTTTAAAAAAATTTTAGTATAAAAGATAGCTGACATATCTTTTTTTATAAATAAAAATTCCAAATTAATATTATAAATACTATAGTTGTTTGATTTTTACCAAATTTTTACTTTCCCCTAACTCTATACTATGGGTATGTTAATATATGGGGCATTCCACGCCAAATCGAACGGTTTGAAAAATTTTAATTTTTGATTTCCTCCATTTTTTGATATTTTGTAGTACCCCTTAAAAAATTAAAAAATCCATTCCTGGTTAAATTTTAAGATTTTTTTGATCATCGGTTCACATTTTGAAAAAAAAACTCCTCTTTCTTTCTTTGGTTTTTTGCTTATAACTCCTACAAAAATGGTGCGATTTCCAACTTTTTTTTTTTTTTTCATTTTTTCAAGTTTTCAAAAAATGGAAAAAAAAAATAGTAGCCATGGCATACGCACGACCGGAACCGCCTGGAAAGTTGTGGATTGAATAGTTGTTTATTACCAAAAATTTTCAGAAAAATCGAAGTTTGCATGCATGCATGATTTTCAGAAAATGACAAAAATTTTGAAATTTTAAAATGTCACAGAAATATTATTCAAAAAAATTAATTGTATTTTTTCTTGAAACTACACAAAAAAAAAAAAAAAAAAAAAAAAATTCTAAAAAATAAAGTTTGAAATCGGACCATTTTTGTAGGAGTTATGAGCAAAAACCAAAAAAAGAGACGTTTTTTCAAAATGTGAACCGATGATCAAAAAAATCTCAAAATTTACCAGGAGGGGTTTTTAAAGGGGTACTACATATATAGAAAGAAAGAAAGAATGAAAATTATTATTATATATATACATATTTAGAGAGAGAAAGTATTGGATTCATGACAAAAATTCGATGTCGAGATTATCGCCTTATCTGTGTGCTGTGTGCAGGGCCGCAGACAGAGTTGACGGGCCCCGGGGCTACTTACTAATACGGGCCCCCCCCCCAAAAAAAACTTAATTTTTTTTTAGTATGTAAAAGGCTATTGTGGCCTTCATGCCAAAATTTTTTACAGTTTTTGGCACAACTTTTGAAATAGTTATACATAGATTAAAAAATTTATTTAAATAAAGTTAATTAAACATTTTTCAAAATTTCCTAAACAAAGAGTTACAATATTTTATCGAGGCCAGATCCGGACAGAGGATTTCCAGGGGAATCTGGGGGTATGGAAAATTTTTTGAGAATTAGCCTCTGAAATATGCGTTTTTAGCTATCCTGAGTCGTGAAAAAGATCAAACTTGATTTGAGGTTAAAAGACCCCCTCAAGAAAAAAATTTCGAGAAAATGATTTTTTTAAATTGAAATTTTAAGATTTGAGCTTAAAGGGCCCGGCCCCCCTAAGGAAAAAAATTTCGAGAAAATGATTTTTTTTTTAATTGAAATTTTAAGATTTGAGCTTAAAGGGCCCGGGCCCCCCTAAGGAAAAAAATTTCGAGAAAATGATTTTTTTTAATTGAAATTTTAAGATTTGAGCTTAGGGCCCGGCCCCCTAAGGAAAAAAATTTCGAGAAAATGATTTTTTTTTAAATGAGTTTTTATCCATGAAAATTATTTTTTATTAGAATTTTAAGGTGGAGGCAAGGGCCCGCCCCTCGGAGGGCCCGGCCCCGGGGATATAGCCCCCCTGCCCCCCCCCCTCTCTGCGGCCCTGGCTGTGTGTGTATGTGAACAAAATATCATAAGAACGAAAAAAGCTAGGAGGTTGAAAGTTAGGTACTCCTCTGGTACATAACACGAAGTTTTTTAATAAAATCGGCCAAAAAGTACTAGTACTTTACTGATGTATACTATTTTTTAGATTTTTTTTTCATTTTGCCATTGAAATCTTTTGAAGACCACTTTACTCTTGTACTTTATAGGAAAGCTAGGAGAAATGGTTGCTATGGCAACAAGATATAAATATTTTTCCATGATTATAAATTTTACATCTTGAATTTTAATATATCGGCGGAAACTAAATATATGTCGACACATATATGACACATGTATGACAAGAACACAAAACACAACTTTCAATTACCGAAGGTAAGAGAAAGTTGTGTGCTGCACGGTCAGTCACACCATATTTTTTTTTTATTAATCTAAACATCTGAAACATTTTTTATAATCGCCCTGAGACAGAATTAATTTATTCTACTGTATTTTTGATTAAAATTACTAAAACATAGTTCACTATGTTATATGTCAATTGGAACAATAAACAAATATTGATTCCCATTCGTGTGGAAGGGGGGGGGGATGACCTTACCAGACAATAGTATTATACTTTAATAAATTAATAAAAATGTCATCACAACATCACAAAAAAATATTAATCAATAATGATATTTTCAAAGTCCCATTATAATTAAAATTATTTTTGTTTTTACTTAATCAGTAGGCCTACAAAATTTTTTTTTGTTTTTTTAGTATATTGTATATGCTTTAAAATAAATAAATAAATAAATATAAACTATATAAAGAATATATTTTCTTTTATAAAAAAAACACTCACACTTTTTTCACATTCACACACACACATTTAGAGTCTTTTTGGCAACTCAGGTGATATAAGAGACTTTTACGATATCCGTTATTGATTAATATACATATTTGGGGTCCAGGCATTTCTTTTTAAGCCATTTGGTATTCAAATGGCTTAAATAAAATCATCTGACTGCCTGGGGTCCGAACCCCACACCCGAACGTCACTTTTCGTATACGAGGTTATTACGCTAACCCCTACACCAAGCCCCGAGGGCAATAATTTTAAAACATTAATAAAATTATATAGACAAGAGAAATTAAAAAAATAAATATATTTTTTTTTATTTCTCAAATTCATCATTTACGTACTTTATTTAACGGATTTGGAGGTTAAACTCCCCCCTTCTCCCGTAATGGAGCCAGGGTCTTTTAATTTTTTTAAACCAATGAAATAATCACATGAGAGTGCTTTAATTTTGACCCTCATTGTATATGCGAATTTTTTTTTCTCAAATAGACTATTTAATAATTTAATACTTCTTCTATTTGCCAAAATTTTGATCTGAGCATTTTTGTTGATGCTTATGCTGCTCTATATAAATAACGATATCTGAATGATATTCCTAAATAATAATGGAATTCCTTTGATATAGAACCTTCTTTTTGTTGTTGCAAAGAGTTTCTTGTAAATATTTATTTTTTGGCAATGCAATTCTATTGATTTACGTCCGAAACTCAAGTCTTTTGTCCTCCGACTACCCTTAAATTATATGTCTGGATTACGACGATGGCAAAAAAAAAATATTAATTCTGTGACAGTTATTTGACCCCGCCCTTGAGGGTTGGGGGGAGGACATTTATTTGATTTTTATACACTTGTCTCATACAAACACACAAACATACAAATTTATGGCGTCGATCTGAAAAAGAGGCAATGCGCATGCGTATGTACTGCGCGCACCGCCCCATTGGCCGACGGGGTTGATGGATGACCGAAAAATAGCGCCCCTCGCGGTAACGTGGCCTCTGCCGAAACTAAACCCTCCTTTATTCTTGAGGGTGTTTTAATTGGCGGAAGATTTCCGAGGGGGCGCCTCTAGCAATTACCCCCTTGTCGGAGGAAGAGACCCTTGATTGGACTTGGCTTTGTGGCACCCCCTGGGGGAAAGGGGGGCCTGGATTAAATTATTATTTGCTTGCGTTTCTTTTTTATCTCACAACTTTTATGTCAGCCAATAACAATTAAGGAATTTGTCTTAATAGCTTGTTAAAAAAAATTAAAATTTTACGATGATGAGAGGATTTAAATAACATAATCATAGAAATAAATAGGCAAATGATTTATTGTTGACGGATCAGAGAAAATAATTTCTTATCAGGCTCTTTTAAGGGGCCCTTACACGATCAATCATACTGTCATTCTGACTGAATCAGTCCAACCGTCAGTATTTTCTTCATTCAAGTATAATTTTACACGTAGCATTCAGACTACCAGTCAGAATAAAGTTCTTTTTAGCTCATTCGACTGTGGGAAGCCACTAATTTTTCTTCTTAACTAAACTAACTTTGTTCCCTGCCACTAAGTAACATTAAAAAAACAAAAAGAAAACGGCCATCAGTCTTCAGTCTTGCCAATACACGTTCAGTCAAAACGCCAATCCGCTCAAATTGGCTCAAATACTGTCAGTATGATTGATCGTGTAACGGCCCCTTTATATTTGATAAAATATCATGGTCAAGTTTTTTTTTTTTTTTTTTTTTTTAATTTATTTCAATTGAATTGGCTTCCATTTGAAATACATAGGAATGGCCTTATATGCCGAAAAAGACCTTAAAAAAATGATCAAATAAAAAAAAAAAAAAACAATCAAGAATAATTTAAACCAGAGGTCCCCAAAATTTTTTGTCTCGTAGACCACTTGCGATGTTTATCAGTTTTGGGTAGATCCCCTGCTTAGCTATGGAATTTTTGAAAATTCAACTTCAAATTACATATTTTTGACTGATGTCTAACCGTAGTGCGCTGTAGAATAAAAAACACATCAATTATTATAATAGTTGATTTTGAGATTGTGGCTGTGATGTTATTACAGTGGAGAATTGAAGATAACAGCCAAATTGGGATTGTCCAGGTTAATAAAACTCCCAGGATAAGACGTTTCGGCCTGAATTTATTTGGCCATCTTCAGGCCGAAATGTCTTATCTTGGGAATTTTATTAACCTGGACAATCCCAATTTGGCTGTTATCTTCAATTCTCCACTCTAATTATTATAATATTCTGAATATATAATAGTATATTAATGAAACCTAAATTTAGTTACCGCTTTTTAGTGGGAGGGATGATTATTTATTTTTTTTTTAACATTCTTTAAAAAAAAAAATAATAATAAAATAAAAATAAAATAAATGAGATCGAATATCGTGGACCCCCATTTATATCTCACAAACCCCCAATTCTTTTTTTCGCTCACATGGACCTCTGGTGGATATAGACCACTTTGGGAATCACTGATTTAAACAATTATAATTTTTCAAGTTCAAGAGAGTATACCTGGTAGAGAGGCGTGGAAATAATTTCTTTGAAGACAATAAAGCGTGTAAACTGAGAAACTATCTTCTAATTGATTCCTTTAGATTTTTAGGGACGTTTAGTAAAGTAAACAATTCTTTAAATATAGGCTGAGGAGCTCGTGTCCTCAACTAGCATAATAAATTTAATTTTCAATATACAGAATAATTTATTTCATAACTGATTCATAAGCATATTTATTATTCTTTTCATCTTGATATGAATAAATAATCTATAAAACAAAATAACAGCGTTTAAATAAAAATAAAACGATCAAAAGTAGCCATTTATTTAGTTGCCTATTCTCAAAGTATTAACGTCCATTATTTGGCGGCAATTATTAGGTATATTTCATTTCTAAATCCACTAACGGATTTTCAACTATAATAATCACAATTATGAGTCCCATAGGGATTGTTTACATCCACTTTGGATTAGAACTCACTAAATTTCAGAGAGGGCGAGAGAGAGAGAGAGAGAGTTGATTGGATTCAAGAAAAGGTCCATCCAGTCGGTCAAGTTCCAGCATTGTCCAGTTAAAAAAAAAAAATTAACATTTAAAATTCAAAACTCGCCCGGGGATAACCTGATGGAATTTTTATTTCATTATGAGATATATAAACGAATCGTGTCGTCTTTAACATTTATGGAGAGATCATGTTTCTTGCACTTTAATCAACCTGGATAGGATTATTCTCATCTTAAATTTGCATTTATAGTTTAATAATTTTCTTCATTTATTTAAAGAGATATGGAAGCAAAGGCAGCCAAAAAATATCTGAATTCTCTAACCAATCAGCCGGAGACGTTTTGGTCTCTTTATTATAAACCATCTTCAGTCCATTAATTGGCATAATTTTCTTCATTTATTTAAAAAGTTAATTTTCGATGGTTGTGATTTCAATTTTTACGTTTTTCTTTTTTTAGTCTTTCTTTAAAACTTTGCATCATTGAGAAAAAAATTTTTCTGACGCTATTTGTTTAGGATTACCTTTAAAATTTTTTTTAATTATGTAAATGGTTTTCGATATTGAAAAATACTTAGAAAAATTTTTTTTTCAGAAATAATTCGTGTATTTTTTTTTTTTAAATTTTGCCCTTTCGGCTACTGAGGAATTTCAAAGCATTACATATTCATTTTTATTATACCGATGGCTTCCGGGGGACGCACCACACTTTGATTCCTCGGCGTCACCCACATTTCCGAATTGTTTCAATGATGTTTAATAAAATTTTTCAAACGAGAAAATTAATTTCAAATGTATTTTTAGTATTAAACCTATTCTTTGATTTAAATATAAAAAAACTCACATTGATTAATCGAGTTTGGGGTAATTTAATTAAATCCTACCCACTCGGTAATAAATAAATAGTTTAATTAAAAGGATTAGATCAAGTAGCAAGGATTTCGGATTTCAATTTCCTGGATAAAAAAAACCTTTCTGTTAGTTTTCCCAATCAAGAAAGTTGCTGATCGAATCGTAATGGTGGGGTTGGGGGGGATAGGGGGGGTGAAACTTCAACAACCTTCCCCACACAATGCCTAAACAACCCCCATTTCATTATCATCATCAACCACCCCCAGCTGTGATTAATTAGTAGGGTAGGATTTATTCAAAAGTATAAAGCAATGAAATACAAATTTAGTTTCGTCTAATAAAGCATTGTCACCCTTTTCTTTAGTCAAAGGGGTAAATTCCTTCAACTAAATTACTATCTAGCCATTCCATTAAAATTAACATCAATTACGCACCCCTTGAGCAAAAAGTATGAATTTAGAGATTCTAAGACTTAAACAAAAAGAGGAATAGGGAGCGAGAGATCCAAGTGTTGGGTCGGGGGTTGGTTTAAGATATCTTAAAATGCAATCCACGTCCAGGGGTGGGGAGGGGCTGGCTTGAAGTATTGTGAAAACTTCTCTGATTTCCTTAATACATTACAGATGTTTAATTATTCCTCCACGAAAACGAGGGACAAAAGGCTGAGCAGAAAAAAACGCGAATTCAATGAATAATTAAACACCCACCCTTTTTGGAACCTCCCTTTTTTTGTATGCAACGAAATATATTTTATTATTATTTAATGAAACTGGGGAAAAATCTCATCAGACTAAAAGTGAGTAAGGATTAAGAAAATTGCAACTTACAAATCTTAGAATCTAGATATATTTTTAAGTGCACTGAAAATCAAAAATGGCTGGAAGGATGGATAATAGACGTATTATTTCTACTTTTTTTTTGGAGTTTAGGCTTTCACAGTTGTTATCATTAGTAAAAGAATTAGATTTTCGGTTTAACTGTGGTTTATTTGTAAAAATTACAACGTTTCGGCCACTCATTCTGTGGCCTTCTTCAGGTACAATTCAGCAAATAAACCACAGTTAAACCGAAAATCTAATTCTTTTACTACCCTAACTCTATAGAAGTTCCGATGTTTTGAGAAGATATAGGTCTTAAAAACTTTTAAAATATTATATTTCTTATTTTAAAGTTCTGTTTGGGTGCTGTCTATCTTCCTCAGTGGGGTTTGTTACCATTATTAGATAAACATGTTATGCTTTATTCGTGTTTCATATGTTTAATTTTCATTGCATCATTTTCTCATTCATGATTTTTTTTCTTTATAACTTGATAATTAATAAATGTTTTTTAATTAAATAATTGTAAAGAAAAATATTTTTGGTGTTGTCTAAGATAACTGTTATTTCCTATATTTTCTCCAGGGCCAAACGTTATTTGTAAGTTATAACTCGTCTCTTTTTAACCCCTTCATTTATATGCATATAACTTATTTTTTATTTGAAAAGGGAACAAATCAATCTTTGAACAGTATTATTTGTCTTCTTCTTCTGTCCTCGCCCTTATTATTCCCGCAGTTCGGGGTCGGCGGGAATGGTATTATTTGTATAGTATTTATATATAGAAGAAAAAAAAAAAAGAGAATAGAAATAAAAAAGTTTAGTAGGCTTATATGAAAATTTTAAATTACTAAAGAAAAACCCCCAAACTTATTATTATATACAGTATATTTAAATTTATTCAAGTCTAAAGAAAAAAATATTCAGAAACTACTGTTTATAAATAAACATGTAGTAGACCTTTAGAGAATTATATTGCTCTGGTTAAGAATTTTTTTTTTTTTTATTATTACTTTCTCTTAATATATGTATTATATGTAATATTAGTAGAGAAAGTATTGCAATCATGTCAAAAATTCGATGTCGAGATTTTTTAAAAAATTCGCCCTGAATATATATAGGCTTATATATTTAAATTATCAACCGGTAGACGTTCCACATGTTCTTTTTTCGAGTTTCCTCCGTCTTTGGAATTGCTTAATTACAACAATCTTAGTGACTATTTCATTTATTTTTTAATACCCCTGTTTATTATTATTATTATTAATAACTGTAATATGTCGTCATTATCTCTTTCTTTTAAACATTGATTAAAACAAAGTTTGTTAAAAAATTTTTTTTCCGCAATTAGCTTCATATTATTTTTATTCTCACACGAAAAATTTTGGCAAAATATCAAAAAGACTTAATATTTTTATACAGCTAAAAATATTTATTCGTCTATTAATGTTAACGAGAAAAAAAAAATAGTCTAGATAAAATTTTCTTCTTTGGCTTTTTATTTTCCTACTAAATATATAATATATATATATCAAATTTTTTTTTTTAAACAGATATAAATTATTCAGCTCTTTAAAAAGATATAAAAGTCCAAAAAATTAGTATTAAATTTTAAGTGTAATGAAATTAACTTTTCATGCTTTAAATAATTATATATAAAGCGAATAATAATATTTACAAATTAATCATATAAAATTTTTCACTCAATAATAAAATTTAAATTATTATTATTTTTTTTTTTTAATTTCACACTTTCATTCGCTCTAAAACAGGTTTTTAATGAGATAAAGTATTTTCCATAATAAAAAAAAAAAATTTGTAAAATGAGTAGCAAATTAAAACTGATTGTTTTATACTCCTTCGTAACTTAAACACAACCATTTTAATTACCATCAAAATTTTTTAATTTGTATCTAATACAAGAAACTTGTTTTTTTTTCTCTCTCTCTCTCTTATCTTTATTAGACATCTTTTCGTTAGGAATTCATTCATTAGTCGATCCTCCCCCCTCCCCTAGCTCCTCCTCCACCTCCTTTTCCAATGCTAATCAACTTCAACATAAGGTGTTTGTTTGTTAATTCCAGAAACGTATACATAATATATGACCATGTAAAATTTTCGAAAAAAAAAAGTTTTTCTTAATTTATTGTTGTTATTTATTAATGAGGAAAAATTTTTAAGCCAAATTCATCTTTCAAAAATCGCGTTTTTTTTTTTTTATTTTCCCGCAGAAACATTTATGGTAGAGAGTCAATTGTTTACGTGTGAGAGCTTTTTGCGAGGTGTCAAACATAAATCAGTGGCAGTCAATGCAATCATAACCTCCGGCACAATGGGCAACCCTCTCTAAAAAAAAAAATCCTCTACAACACAATAGTGCCTCCTCCCACTACAATTTATATATACCCCCCCCCCCGTCTCCTATACTAACCCCTCTTTTTTTTTCATCGTTGCATGAAATTAACTTGTTGAGATTTGACTGATACGATGATTCATGTTAACAAAATTTTTCCACACAAATTTTTTACAAAAAACAATTTTTGATTACTTGATTTTTAATGGCCATTTTTTAGACTATAAATTTTCTAACTATACTTTAGGATTTCATATATACCAGTATATATGAAGCTGAAGCTCGGTGTTTTTTTTTTTTTTTTTTTTTTTTTTTATAAATTTGGAAAAAACTAAAAAAGTAGATACATCAGAGAGTATTAGTACTCAAAGTTTGTCAAAGAGTCCTAACGCAATTTGTTTTGTTTACTGGAATATTTAAAATTTGAAAGAAAATTGGAAAAAATAAAAAAGTACATCAGCATGGGGTAGCTAGAGAATTTGGAAGGGGGGGGACCATGGGACCAGCCATCCTCTGGGGGCCCTGAAAGACTCCACCTTTTCTTTGGGGGGGTGTCTTCTGGAGGTGTCCCCCCTCCCCGAGACCCCCCTACTTACGCCCATGTACAGTGCAGGACAATATTAAGTCCCACCCATGCATTTTCTACTTGTGTTATTTCATTGTTTTTAAAAAATATTATATATTTTTTAATGGAAACTTTCATGGTTCAAGCCCAGAAAATTTCCAATAAAGATTTTAATTTTCTTTTATAAAAACAATGAAATAATTACAAGTAGAAAACGCATATGTATGGATTACTAATTGAGATTTCCCAATGACAAGCTCTAAGACATATACCGTATACCGGTAAGAAATATTTAAAATTTGAAAGAAATTGTTAAAGCGAATTTCGAGAAAACTAGATAAAACTAAAAAAGTACATCAATATAGAACTGCCCTAATTTTTTCAAAGGAGAGACCTAGCGCAATTTCATATTGGTACCAAAATAATATATACTAAGTATTTAAAATTGTTAGAGCCGATTTCGAGACAAACGTACATTGTTTGTTTAATAGTATAAGATATATATACGTTTATCTCGAAAATGGCTGTAACGATTTTAAATTCCTAGTATATACTATTTCGGAACCAATATGAAATTGCGCTAGGTCTCACCTTTGAAAAAATTCGGGTACAAGTTCTATATTGATGTACTTTTTTGGTTTTTTCTAGGGATGGATATATATTTATATATATATATATAGGTATAGTAATTCAATATTGAAAAGACCATTTCTCTATCTCTGAGATTTATTTTTCCTCATACCTTTTATTTTACTTAAAAATAAGATCCTTTTTAAGTAATAGTATTCTTTTAAAAGAAAGAGAAAGAGATGGATCGGTTAATCCATGAATGGAATGATAAAGTGCGTCGTTCTCCCCTAAAAGCCTATCATTATGGATATGATTCATTGGAAGGTTATTTAAAAGGTGTGTGTGGAGGGGATGGATGGGGTGGGGAAGGGAAGGAAGTTCATTATACCCTCCTGGAACTGGGAAATAACATTCAAATTAGATATATAGGTTATATACTTTTATTTATAACCCTTTCAGCTTTTTTAATTTTTATTTTGTATTAAAGTTCGGAATAATAATAAAAAAAACTTTTTAATATGAAAAACTGTAAATTTAGAAGTAGCGCTAAGTTATGTGATTTTAATCAATTTTTACAAGTGTTTATATTAATAATATTATCAATACATTTTCTTGCCCGTGGGTATTAGTACAGTGGTAGAGTTCTTGTGCTGGGGTTCAAGGGTTCACATTCCGCCTCTTGTTATAAAACTTTATTTCAATTGTATTGGTTACTAATCAATTGAATTAAATAGAGACGGGTTCTAAATGGCCTCCGATACCGAAAAAGACCTTAAATAAATTAAAAAAAGAACGAAAAGAAATTTATCACTTCATTGAAACTGTAGATCAAGGGATTTTGTATCTCAATTGCACTTAAGTGCAAGACGAATTGACTGTTCGAAATTATTTTTAAGTATGAGCTGGATGAGCAGGCAGCCAGGAATCAAATTAGACAAAAAATTTGTAGTTAATTTTTATCCATTCAATCGTCAACGTTTCGGACGCAAATCGCGTCCTCCGTCAGGACTTATGATCAATGAGACAAATATGTATAATGAAAATTGACAAAAGTTTGAGTACATTTTTAAACTTAGAATTTATTGTCAGTACAATACAGATGGATGTATATTTTTTAAAGTATAAAATAACACTCAAACTTCAAAACTGCACTTTTTTAAAAGTGTGATTATATATTATTTCAATATTAAAAAAAATACATCCATTTGTATTGTACTGGCTATCAATAGTAATAGTAATAGTAATGTATTCTAACTTTTGTCAATTTTCATTATACATATTTGTCTCATTGATGAGAAAGTCTCATTCTTGAGAAAGGACGCAACGTCGGAGATTGAAATAAAAAATTGGTTAAAAGTTAACTAAAAATTTTTTGTCTAATTTGATTCCTGGCTGCTATCCTGCTCATAGTTATCAATTATACAGGTAGTGACCAAAATACCTTTCATATTAAAAAAACACACTTTTTTCTCATTCACACGCACACACATACACACGGTCTTTTCAGGAACTTAGGCCATATGAGACTTTAAACGATAACCGTTAATATGAAAATATATATATTGGGGTCCAGGCATTCTTATTTAAGCCATTTTAGTATCCAAATTCATCGGACTGCCTGGGATCCAAACCCTCGACCCTTGGTATACAAGGCAGGCGCGCTACCAATTACGCCGAGCCCAGGGCCCAAAATACCTTTAACGGAATTAATAATAGGTATCGTTTAAAGTCTAAGAGAAGGCCGAAAAGACTTAATAAATAAAAAAGACATATTAGTTTTATATCTTTTTTTTTTATTGATAAACTTAAATATAAATCCACTCTCGTTCACTTGTTATCACAATATTTCTCGCAACAATATTTATTTCTGATCTATCGATGAGAAGGATGAGTAGGAATATGATGATAAAGCCTCTGGCGAGATAATCCCCTGTTTACTCAATCAGTGCTTTATTGGCGAGGTCCTCGGCAAGATGTGGCCAGCATCGCCCGAGGGACTGATTCATCAGCATCCCGATCCCCGCCCCTCTATCCCATCTGATGGACAGCATCCCTCGGGAGTCGAATGCCGCGCCAATAAACCGACCAATGACAGGCTTCTCTCTCTCTCTCTCTCGGGAAATCCCTCTCACTCTATAGAGAACCATAGCCATATCAGCACAGAGAGAGAGAGAGAGAGAGAGGCTCATAACGTTGCCAAAATAATTCAGACTAAATTTATTTAGATATGTTTTAACGCATTATATATAAATAATGTCAATTGTCCCAGTTGGCGCTTGTATTGTCCGTTGAGTCGACCAATAACAAAGCAATTGAACAAAGCGAGACATATGACTCGTTGACCAATAAAATCTGCACAAAATATTCACTTTTTTTTATTTCTAATTTATTTATTTCATTAACTCGGGATTAATAGTTTAAAAATCAACTCGAAAATATATCTACTATGTAACCTTTAGGTCCGATATATGTACAAACACAAGCCTAATCTACTATAATATTTATTTTTGTATTTTCGAAAAAAACAAAGTGTATTTGTTTAAAGCTGTAAGTGTGTAGTGTGTAGTGGTTCTATACTAAAAATTAAAATATAATAAATGAATTTAAAATATCAACCGTAGGCTATAGTTGAAGCATCATGTATATTTAGAAATTTAAAAATTAAATTAAAAAACACTAAGTTATAAGTTATAAAATTAACTTCAAGATCATTAAAAGTTAATTTTTTAATTCATTTTTCATACGTAGTATAACCTAGTATTTTCATATATATAATTTAAATTGTTGAGTTTGATGGCTGTAGATATTTATATTAGGAGGGGACGGGGGCCTTCCCGGGACACAGCAGCCAGGTAAAATAAAAAACGTTATGTTCTGTCGCCGACGTTTCGCGCGCTAGTCGCACTCATCTTCAGGGCAAGAGTGCGACTAGCGCTCGAAACGTCGGCGACAGAACATAACGTTTTTATTTCACCTGGCTGCTGTCTCCCGGAAGGCCCCCGTCCCCTCCTAATATATAACTCAAATTTTACCCGTGGTTCAGAGAGGAGACATTAGCTTCTAATACCAGGAGTCCCGTTCGCTTCCCGTCCGAAGCGAGAAAAGTTTATTTATATTACCACTCGCTTGAAATAAATAAAGATGATTAAAATGGCCTTAGATGCCGAAAAAGACCTTAAAACAAATAAAAAAAAAAAATATTTAAATTAAGCACCCTTTACAAAATTTTATTTTTATATTCATATTTTTTTAAATTTGTTTTAAAGTCTTTTTTGGCATCTAAGGCCATTTAGACTTTTTATATTGTTGAATATTTATTAAATGGTAAAGGCGGATCATATTAAAAAAAATTTCCTTTAAAAATTAAATTTTCTACTAAATTTCAAAAGCTTATAAATATACATTATAATAACCAACTTTGATTATAAACCAATTCTGTTTTTTGTGAGAGATCAAATGCGAATTTCCGTATTTCATTTATTCCGTTGCCCTCAAACAAAAAAAAATCCATAAACAAGATATGTTTCTTAAGCACAAAAAGATTCTTGGGCAATTATTGAAATTCCATTCCGAAATCGTTTTCCAATATTTTATTTTTTATAAGTGAATAAAAAACTCAACTTTTGAAAAGAAATTGTGGCCAAATCACTTTACCGATAACATATTAGATTTGTATACAAATACACCTCTCTCTCTATCTCTCTCTCCTCCTATATTCTATTTCTATTTATAAGAAGATAATGCCTAATGTCATCAAAAGCATTAAATAGAAAACATGTGTTAAGGACAAAAAAAATTATAGGGCTACTTAAAAAAAAAAAAAAGCTTACTAAATTTTGTTTATCATTAAAATTTAATTGTAAAATTTTTCATATATAGCTTACTTATTTTTAGGTTTATAAATTTAAAAAGTCTACTCCATTTATTTATAATCAATCAATAACAATTTTTTTCATTTTCGAAAAATGTTTTATTTATTTTTTTTCGAAAAATGCCATCTTATACAGAAAAATTCAAAGATTTTCATAGAACAAAAAAAAAAAGATCCTATTCTTTAGCTTGAGCCTATATATAGGCCTAAAAAATCATTAAGTTTAAAAAAAAATCTGGGCTTTTGATATCAGAACCCGGGATGTTGTGATAATAGTAAAGGTACTTTTCCAGAAATTTGACATTCAATTGGATTAGAAAAATTTACTATTACGCAAAATTTTTGGTCTCTAGCAGTATTATTTTAAATTCAATTGTACATTTTACACCGTGTATTATTATTTTAAATTTATAATTTTTCTTTGTGTGCCGTTTTTTGAAAGTTAAGGTGTGCGTCTCGAAAAACGGTTAGAACACTATAGACTGCCGAGTTACTCGAGGCGGCAAGAGATGGCGTTAGTTTTCTCCATAGGAATACAAGGGATTTTTTCCATTTCATTCTAGAGCTTCCAGCTAATTAATTAAAGGCAAAAAATTAATTATTCTTTAACACAATGATTACTAATTTAATTATCTACAACTTATAGAGCTCCTTTTTTAAAAATATCTTTTATTTAATGCGATTTATCTAAAAAAAAAAATTTTTTTTCGAAAATCAAAAAAAGGGCTTCTATTATTTGTAGATATTTTAAATAGCTTTAATTTAAAAAAAATTTGAGGTCGATACCTTCAAAATTGTGGCCGCTGGAAACTCCCAAAATTAGCACCCCGAGACGCGCACCTTAAGTGTGCCACTACAAAAAATATTTGGCACTTGGAGAATTAATTAGGAAATCAAAAAACAATATTTTTTTATTAATTTATAATAAAAAATATGTATAACCAGCCTCTTGTGATAAAAAACACTTTTATAAATATTTAATCCAATTCGTATTTATTAATTTTAAACCCTATTTTTTCTACTTTTTTATGTTTTGTTTCACAAAAAAAAAATATTTTTTTTACCGTCAGCAACAAAACATTACGTAAATGTTGTTAATTCATATTTTCAAATAAAAACTTTAATTTAGAAAGATCTCGCCGGCAATTTCGCTAAGTCCAACCAATCTTCAGCTAATAATCCAAGTATTTTTAACTCTCTCTGTCTCTGTTCTTTGCCCAGAGCTCACCTATTTCTCTCTCTCTCTCTCTCTCCTCGTTGGGTAGGTTTTGTTGTAATACAATGTACAATAGCCCCATGGAAGGTGGTAGTGGGGGGGTTGGATGGCGCAGGGCAGATTAAACATCGCGGCACAAATGAACGCGTCATAAATATGAGAGAGCCAACCCACCCACAAAACTCCCAAATCCCCCACCAGAGGCGTTGTCTGGCCAAAACTCGCCCTAAATTATGACCGAAACCCTTTTATACGTGCTTTTTCCTCAAATACGGATTACCACTTGCGAATTATTATCGTTCGTTTTAATTCGACTGATTTTTTTTTCTTTCTTGTTTCAGGTGAGTGTCCAACACAACAACTTATGCCATTAACGTCACCCTGATCGCTGGTTATTGTGAGTAAACTTGATCAACTATTTCATTATACATTATTTTAAAAAAAGTGAATTTTTTTTTTGTTTGAATTCGAAACTGGACAAGATAATCGTTCAAATTTGATGCTTTAAGTGGTTACTTGTCGAAACTGGAGGGGTTGGACCTCATAATAACCGTTTACACCAACACATCTTAGATCTCAAGCTCGTCTTACAACTTACAATTGAATTTGAAATCAGAAAATCGGGCCTTAAGATCCTCTATTTGTACCTCCATCGCATAAACAATAACAATAATATATATTTATTTCAAAAAAAATATATATTTTATTTGAATAGGTAAAATGTAACTTTTTTTAGGCTATGGAAGGCTCAAGGCGAGCTTAAGATCTAAGATGGGTTGGTGCAAATGGGCATAAGTCTCTAATTTAAATGAATTTTGAAATTTTTTTTTTATCCAACCCCTCCAGTTTCGACAAGTAACCACTTAAAACATTAAATTTGAATATTTTTCGTTAAATAGTAGGCCTATGTTGTGATATTTATAGCAATTAATTTTTATTTTTATTATTTTTCAAAAAAAAAAAAAAATATACTACTCTTTTAAAATCTTTGTGAAAGCCTTTTTTAAAATTAATGAAATAAATTGGCATATTGTGGATTCATATAGGTAAGAGGAAGTAAAAAAGCATTTGAAATTAATTTCACCAAATATCAAAAAATGAATTAGCAATTATGCAACTAAATTTTACCGTGTTTTTTTTTAAATACCGTACTTTGAGTGTAGTGTAGTGTAGTGCGCGTTTTTTTACTCTTTTCACTTTTATACGGTAAGCAATCACATTTTTACCAATAACTCTTTTTTTTCTCAAATTTATTATTCCCATTAATTACATTTTTTCAGATATCAAAAGCAACTATTTTTTTTTTCTAATGAATAATTAATTAACAAAACTTCAAAATACCAACATGAAACAATTTTTTTTTCTTACAAGAATCTTGAGTAAGAGATTAAAAACATCCGATCTCTAATTACGTTTCCATAAATCAATAAATCTCTATCTCTTGGTGGTGACACACGGAAGAAAAGATCCATTAATAGAAATAAATTACATTAATTAATTAAAACTAGCAATAAGTAATCAATTTCTAGATTTCTCTCCGGCTGGGATTTTTTTTTTGTTTCGACACAGATAAATTCTGGATAGAATTCTGATGAGGAGTAGGAGTGTTGAGTACAAAGTAGAACAAAATTTCCCAAGAATTTGTATTCTTTACACATAAAATTTTTTTAATAAAATGATTATTTATTCGACAATCTTAATTTTTTTATTAAAAAAAAAAAAAAATTTTCTCTAAATGATTTATTGAGTTATTAAAATACTTGTATATATTCTCTAACTCCCTCTATCTCTCCTTTGGGACGAAACTTATTAATATAAGAAAAAAATATATATACATATAACAAGTAGAGGGGTAGAAAGAAAGGGGTTGGAGGGGGAGAGAGGAACTTTGCGGAAAAGTTGAGTTCATAAGTTTGCCAGCCGGCAAACTTGGTTATAGGACTAGGTATCATATATCTCATAAGCCGGCCATTAATTCATACCTTACTACTTACTTACTTACTTTCTATGGCAAACTTATGATTTAGAAAGAAAAGACTATCAAGAGAAAATGCACTGATAAAAAAAAAAATATAAATTAACCCCTCTATAATAAATATTGTATTTATAAAAGAAGAGGAAATATATTATTATCGATTATTACGGGATACAAAAAAGAAATTTTTAATTTATTTTTGAATTAAGGGTGTAAATAATGGTAATAAATTTATATATTAATTCTATGATATATGAGAATCAATTTGAATAATTATTACTATATTTAATAAAATTGAGACTTATTTATTCCCATTTATTAATAATATATTGGGGATTTATTTTATTTCATTAAATTATTATCATATCAAAATTATTGATTAATAAATATCCTCTTTACTATTTAATGTGTAAAAAAAGGCAGAGTCGATTTATTTTATTTATTTTTAAAGAATACATTTCTTCTTCCAGATTAAGTCTCTTGCCATTAGAGGATTGCCCTATGTGTGCCCTTTGACTTTGTTAAGACCTTCCCCACGGCCATTGCGTCCTATTTCCCCCGCCCTTCTTGTCGGTTCCAAAATATCCGTCCGAAGGGGACATTTGACAGGACATATTCCCTCACTCTCTTAAAGTCTTTAGGCAATGAATTATTCTATCTTTGTAAGGTATTATATTTTTAGAAATTCCTTTATGATAAAAATAAATAAAGGAATATCAGTGAAAGTAATTATCTTGGATTATTTAAATCAATGATGTATTACTAAAAATCTAAAATGACCAACAGACTTTTTCGATTATTTGTTAATTTTTGTGATGCTAAGTTCGGGTTTCTTATGCTAGAAGTCAGGGGTTCACTTCTCGTCTAAAACAAGAAATATAATCGATTGAAATAAATAGAGTCTAAATGGCCTCAAATGCTGAAAATTGGTTTTATGGTCATGTTTATTTATTTATATACAAATTTAAGAGTCTTGAGTAATTTATCGAAAAATTTCGGAATAAGTCTTTCAAGCTATAAAATGTTAAGGTGCGCGTCTCGGGGTGCTAATTTTGAAAGATTCCAGCGGCCACAATTTTGAAGCTATCGACCTCAAATTTTTTTTAAATTAAAGCTATTTAAATTATCTACAACTTATAGAAGCTCTTTTTTTGATTTTCGAAAAAATAAATTTTTTTTTTAGATTAATCGCATTAAATAAAAGATATTTTTTAAAAATTCGCTCTATATCTTTTAGATAATTAAATTAGTAATCATTGTGTTGAAAAATAATTAATTTTTTACCCTTAATTAATTAGCTGGAATCTTTCAAATGAAATGGAATAAATCCCTTGTATCCCTATGGGAAAAACTCACGCCATCTCTTGCCGCCTAGAGTAACTCGGTAGTGAATCGTGTTCTAACGGCTTTTCGAGACGCGCACCTTAAAGTTGATCCTTTATGTAAGTTGAAATTCTGTAGGCCTACCTAGGGTCGCGGGTTCGCATCCCTTCTCATTAGATAAAAATTTGTTTGAATTTAATAAATTGAAATAAATAGAGACGGGGTCTAAATCTAAATGTGTATGCCTATTATTTTATCAAATTTACTTTATTTATGTATGTATTTTGTATGCTTTTGTAAGGGAAATGGTCCTGGAACCTACCCTAATAATACTTTTTCAAAATATTTCAGTACTATTTTTTCGTCCAAATAATATTTTTTTTTAATTGATCATAAGCTTGATCTTTACTAAACAAATAAATAGCTTTCAAAGTATTTTATTCGTCTTCCTTAACATATATAAAATTTTCACATCCGATAAATAACCACCACACATTCAATGTGTGTGTTTGATTTCTACACGTGAATTGGACTTTTTTTCTCTCTCTCCCTCCTCCTCCCTCTTCTCGTTACATCTTACTAAAGTAGCATTGTCTCGGCTATGTTAAATACACCGTCCTGTAACATAATAAGTTTTGCGGGTCTCTCTCTCTCCCCACCACCTCCCCCTTATCAATATTAATATGAACCAAATAGCAGCTCGGTTGTTGTTCGTTTTGCTACTGCATCGGGACTCGATTTCCATTCAATAAAACCCCCAGAAGTGACGATGCATCCATAAATTGCAGTTGGAGAGTGAATCCGCACATCGACTAGTTTGGTGGGAATTTAATTCTCTCTTTTTCTATCTCTAAATAAAAAAAAAAGTTTTATTTTTAATTTTGTGGATAAAAAATATTAAAATAATATTCATAATGTTTATTCTACTTTCTATATCAATAAATTTTGGAAAAATTTGCTTTTTTTTAAATTTCTTTTAAAATTTAAAAGGAGCAAAATAAATAAATAAATAAATAAATTGCAAGATTAATTTAGTGCTTTGATTCTGAAGCAGATTCATTTAAAGATCCATTAAGACCACATTATAACATTTTGTCCGTGATTGTAGTCTATATTCTCCAGATCGCTCAAGTGTTAATCATCATAAGTACACAAATTATCAACCAACACGCATAGGCCTATAAATCGAATATACTAACAGAATAGTCTCTAAGTGTGTGCTTGATCTTTGAATATTTTGATTAATGTCCGAACTGATGAAATTAAAAGTTTAGATAATTCGATCATTTTTTTAATAATAAATGCTTAGATTTTATTTTTCTAACTTAGAAAAATATAAACTCCTAATTCTGAGTTTTGGACCCGCCTTAATTCTTAAGGAGGGCGTCTCAAAAAACCGTTATTAGCCGATTCAGAAGCTGGTTACTCTAGGCGGCAAGAGATGGCGTTAGTTCTGCCCATAGGAAAACAAGCATTTTAGTCTATTTCATTTGAAAGGTTCCAGCAAATTAATTAAAGGCAAAAAATTAATTATTCTTTAACACAATGAATACTCATTTAATTATCGATAAGATATCGACAGAATTTTTTTTTTATATCTTTTATTTAATGTGATTAATCTAAAATTTTTTTTTTTTTTTTTTCGAAAATCAAAAAAGAGCTTCTAGAAGCTGTAGATATTTTAAATAACTTTAATTAAAAAAAAATTTGAGGTCAATATCTTTAAAATTGTGGCCGCTGGAGCCTTTCAAAATCAGCACCTCGTGACGCGCCCCTTAAAGCATTATTTTTAGTAAGTTTAAAATAACTAAAACAATAATTGGATTTTAGAGCTTAATCATTATTGTTCTAGAAAGTTTTTTTTATAGTCTCTATATTTTGAAAAAGGCACCCTTTCATATAAAACTCTCTTTAGTGATATTCGATTTTATCCATTGGATAGATAACTAGAAATTTATGTTTGAAGGTGGTTAAATTTACAATTTCGATTGGTTAATCCCTTTTAACACTAAATCACGCAAACAAACTCAAAGAGCAAAAAAAAAAAAAAAAAAAAACTAGATGAAGAGAAAATGAATGAAATGAAACTATAAACTATTTTAATTCGCACATTCTAGTAAAATATGCATTTCCACTTCTTTTTATACTACGACGACGACGACGACCTCCTCTCGCTCTCTTCTTCTAATACTACTAATACTTTTCTCTCTTCTTTAATGATTTTCAATTCATCATTCTTTCTCTTTTTTCTCTCTCTCTCTCTTTTTATTTCCCTTATTTTACTCTCGCCTTGGGGTAAATTTAGAAAGAAAAGAAAGCTTTCCTTTGGGGTGGCCTGGCACCTTGTAAAAGATGGATAAAGTTTGAGGCGGGGGTGGATGGAATACGCTTCTTATATACGCACTTGATTAAGTTTTCTTATATATCTATAAGAAAAAGTAGAGAGATGATTTAGCCAACAGACTGGACAGTTCTAATATTAGCAATTATAATATTTGGAATTAATTATGTTTCAATTTATAATGTAAAATTTTTAAAAAAGGACGCGGGTTCGGATGCCAGGCAGTCCGATGAATTTATTTAAATCATTTGAATTCCAAATGATATAAATAAATATGCCTAGACCTCCTAATATATTTCGTTTCTACTCGTTAAAAGTCTATATGCCCCAAGATGATGAAAAAATTCTTTTTTAGACTTAGATGTTTGAGAATCTCTTTTCAAGTTTTTTTTTTTTTTTTTACCGAATCACTTAAAAGTATCGAAAATCTTTCTCTCTATAATAATAACTTGAGATATCCTGAATATACATTAGCATATTCAGTGATAAATCAATTTTATTTATATGCAGGAAAAGGACTATTGTTTATGTCAAAAATTTGACCTTTGCCAGAAATAACTTTATTTATAATGGAGATTATTCATATTATTGTATGATCAATATTATATACGAGTTAATCATTCAAAAAATAGCTTTGGAAGATTTTGATTAAGATCATGTATTTGAATCTTTATGGTTAGAATTAATAGTTAAATGATCTTAATTAAGAGAATAGGGAAATTAGAATCTTTTATGATTTAGAAAGAAGATATCGAAATGTTGAGTGTGATTATCTAAAAAGACAACTAGAAATTTAAATTTTAAAACAAATTATAGCTTTATTCAATATTTTGAGATCACCTTCACCTTTTTTTTTAAGAGATATGCTTACGTTACACCTCTGGGTATATGAATCTTGAATAATGAAGGTCATGTAGCCCTACTCTTCCCTCAGGCCAAACTCCAACACTTTTATTAAGCTTGTTTTCTTTTGATTTGTGTTTTCATCTCCTTCTTCTAAACTTATTTTATAGATATATTCTTGGGAAAGAATCTTTGTTTATCCTTATTTAAATGTTTTAAAATATTTATAAATTATTTATGTTTTTAAAAGTGAAAGAAACCTTATCAGACACTTTTCTTATTTTAAAATCTGAAAGATTTAACCTTAGCATAATATACTAAACATTCATGTTGCCTATCAATTGCCCAAAATTACTGGTTATTTCAAAATTTATTTTAAAAAGTAATTTACTTATTTTTTCTATTTTCAATATTTTGGTTATTAAAATACACAAAACTACCCCCTTTTAATTCTCATTTTTTTTTGGTTAATTTAATATTTTTTTTTTTAAACACTTTTTTTCCAATTCACACTCAATTCACACACACATCCACACAGTCTTTTCGGAAACTTAGGCCATATATGACTTTAAACGATACTCGTTATTTGTAAATATATCTATTGGGGGTCCAGACATTCTTATTTAAGCCAAATTTGGAATCCAAATGACTTAAATAAAAAATTAATTTAATAACTTTAGAAATATTTCAATTTCGGAAACTTCGCCAAAGCTTGAACATTTCTAAGACTATTAGCTTTTATTATACAAAAACGCTACTGTATGTTTATGTAGAGGATTCATCATTTTTATTGTTTAATAATAATATGATTCCACCCTTAAAATTAATTAATTATTAAAATAAATATCTTCTGATATGTATATAAATTCCGAGACAACATGAGAAGCGGGGGAGAGAGAGTAATTAATTATTGATAGATAAAAGTGGTTAATTTGGGGTCGTAAACATGTAAATTTACGATTGGTATTAATTAGGCGCGAGAGTAAATCGAGGCGGCGGTGGTGGCGGTACTGCACGTGTGCGTGTATGTAAGTATGTGTGGGTGTGTGCGTAGCGCTTGAGGGGCGCGAGTTATGGGCTATACTTTGCACAAGAAGAGCCGGAGGATAAGGCAAAGAGAGGGTGGTATGGTGGGGGGGAAAGAAATTATGTACGATGCTCAGGGAGCGATAACTCAACGGGGCGACGTGCCCAAGCCAGGAGAGGGGAGAGCGCCCCCCCCCCACTCCACCCTCAAGTGTCGCTTGCTGGGGGGCGGGGCCTCGACACCCACCCCTACTTTGCGTTACTCACACACCGCGCGGTCGCCACATACCGCCTTGTTATTGTTATTTTTATTGTTACGTGTTTGTTTATTGGCCTGGCGAATTATACACCTGACAGAGAGGATTTCGAGAGAACGGATCATCGTATATAGGCCTATATTATTTAAACGGAATTAAATATCTTTTTAAGCCGACAAATATTTATTTTGCCTCATAATCAAGTTATAGTTTAGTACAAAGAGCACAAAATTGTTTTTGTTTCAATAATTCAAATAATTTTTTTTTTTTTTTTTTAATAAAAATAATTCTTTTGTTTTACGTAGGGCTTTGTAATTTTTTTTCACCGTCATAGATCATAGAAATTATTTTTACTTTCTCTTACCCATATATATCTAAAGTATTGGGTTGTTGTCAAAAATTCAATGACGAGATTTTGAAGGATTTACACATTTTGAGGTCCCCTAAGTTGTTTTCCGCAACATGGTCTGTCTGTGAATAAAATATCTCATGAACGAAAAGAGCTACGAGGTTGTAATTTTATATTTAAGTTAGGTATCCCCATGAAGCGTGAAAATAAGCTTTTAGACAAAATCGGCCCAAGGGTATTAGTACTTTACTGATGTACTTTTTCAGTTTTTTCGATTTTCTAAAAATTCGCTATAACGATTTTGATTAAAATTAAAAAATCATTTATTTTTTAGATGCTCTTTCAAATGTATATTCTCATTTTGCCCTCAAAATTGTTTGAATCCCACTTTACTCTTGTACTTCTAAGGAAAGAAGAAATGGTAGCCATGGTAACAAAATCAAAAGTCTGGCGGAACAAGCATAGAATACAACTTTTTCTTACGAAAAGGACGAGAAAGTTGTGTGCTGTGCGACCAGTCACACCAGATTTTTTAAAATAGAGCCATGATTAAAATTTTAAATAAATATTATTTTAATATACTCGTAATAATATCTCAGAATTTCACTTTTAAATAAATCCGACGTCATCACTTGGAATTAATAACAAAATTAATTTAATCGTCTGTCCTTTCAAGACATTCTACGTAAATAATTCAACATGTATTTTTTTTCTTTCTCCTTCTTGTTTTTTTTTTTTTTTAAATATTAAAAACATTCCTTCTTTGCGTGTTTGAATTAATTATCTTTATATATATATTTTTTTCTGATTCAGAATCTAATTGGATCCATTTCTTTAGTCTGCTTCATGTTACGAGTGATTTATTTCTGGCTCCGTTGCATAGTTGCTCTTAAAAGGACCCTTAAAAGGGGGCGGGGACGAGTTCAAAGGACATTTGCTCACTTACTATATACGTATATCTATCTATCTATATATATATATATAACAAACATAATCGACCTGGTCGTAAAAACATTGGTCCCTTTCTTAGAGGCGATTTGAGGTTTTTATAGATCCCCAAACTACAATTGATAGGAAAGAAAAGAAGGAAAGAAAATGTCTCGCCTGAGGGTGAAAAGAAAGAAAAAAAAAAGAATAAGAGATATGTTCACCACAGAAATATCATCCGAGAGTAGAGAGTGTTATTTTTTTAATATAATTTACAGTTAATAAAAGAAATTAAAAAAAAAATATCGACTTATTAATATGATAACGGGGCGACGTCTATATCTGAAAATTTTCATATGGAATAATTTTTGACTCTGAAACTCCGAAACCCTATATTCAATTTCTCTTTTTCTTTTCCATTTTTAAAAAAATTTTTTTTATGAGTATTTAGTTGAAATTTGTTTATTTCCAATAAAATTGTCAGATATAGACGTGGTTATCATCATATTATTAAGCCGATAATTTTTTAAATTATTTTATTAAATGTAATAAGGCTCATTCTTCACGAGCACTTTTGGCGCGTTTCTAAGGCAGCGGTTTAAACGCGTTGAAAATTTTGCCTATTTGGCGCGTTTCAAACGCGGTTCTCATTTAAACTCCTTAGCCTGCTTGACTCGCGCTTTTGAAGCGTTTAAAACGCGCCAAAAGGGCCTAAATAATATTTAAAAAATAACACTCTCTACTCTCAGATGATGTTTCTGTGGTAAACATAGGCCTACAGCTCAAAACTAATAACTAAATTAAATCTTTAGATCATGACCAGGACCTCAATAACTACACTGGGGCACAAGTTATTGTATTGTAAGCTTACGTAAGAGTTTTCAGATATATGAAATATCAAAATTGCAAAGCTTTCCATGCATCTTTCGAAAGGATCACCATCCGAACTTGGTCAAATAAATATATTTTATCTTTAAGGTGGATTCACACCGGGACCTGACTTGTCTTGACTCAACTCAAGTCAAAACAGGTCCCGGTGTGAATCCAACTTTATGGTAAAATTTTATTTTTCCTGTAAATGATTGAAGTCCAACAAATTTGCTTAGTTTTCGTCAAGTTTTTCCAAGTTTTTAAATAAATAGAACTACTGCATATTCTCATTATTACGCTTATAGAAAGGTCATTATTCATTCTAAAATAAGCCAGGCGAGCTACTCCATAATGAATAAAACACTTGTGTATTTAATTTTTTTTTTTTTTTTGAAAGAAGCTTACGTTTAACATTTTTTTTTAGTAAAAGTGTTATGACGTTAGAATATTTATAAACACATTGAGTAAACCATCAAAGACGACGAGAATGATCAATAACAACATATAAGATGTAATATCAGTTGGGGGAATCTTAAACTTGAACAGTTGGCAACAACGTATATGAATATTTAAGACTCGAATGGATTTATCGGCTTAATTGGTTATTTATAAGGACGACTCCCCTTCTCTCGCTTCTTTTGCAAAGCTATAATTCAGTATCCGTCGTAATTGAGTCATCATTATTTGTGGACTGACGTCAGCGGGGGTTGCGCGAAAATTCCGCGACGAGAAAATGCAAATGTTGTTTTCTTTTTTACTTGGTTTATTTGAATATGCAATCCAATTATTTATTGACAGGATAGACAGACAGCCCTTACAAAGGGCGGACACTTGTTGTGGTGGGTGCGATCCGAAGGGCGAGAGCACCTCGCATAAATCGCCCTCCGGAGATTGGCGCTTCCTAGGGCGCCCTGCAATGACCCATGAACTTAGGTGAAGCCAAAGAGCAGGGTCTCTCTCTCACCCTTCAATTGCATACCAATAATAAAATAATTTCCATATTGAAGCTTTAATTTAACTGAGCTCATGATACTCGATTGACTAACAACAAACTACAACTCAAAAATCTGGTGTGATAGTCGCAACAGATTTTTTGTGTCGACATGTATTTAGTTTCCGACAGTAGGGTACATTCGAATTTTAAAATTTATAAGTATGGCAAAATATTTATATTTTGTTACCATGGCAACCATGTTATCTTTCCTATGAAGTACAAGAATAAAGTGTGCTTTAAAAGATTCCAAGGCTAAAATGAGAATATACATTTTAAAGAGAATTTAAAAAATAATTGATTTTTGAATTTTTATCAAAATCTTTGGAGCGAATTTTGAGAAAATCTAAAAAAACTGAAAAAGTACATCAGTTAAGTACTAGCACTTTTTGGACGATTTTGTTCAAAAGTTTCCTGTTACGTCCCAGAGGAATGACAAACTTGAATATAAAATTTCAACCTCAATTTTGTTCAAGACACACACAGACAGACAGACAGACAGACAGACCATGTTATGAAAACTACTTTTTTGGATTCATGGGACCTCAAAACGTTTATATCCATAAAAATCTGGACATGAATCCAATACTTTTTATATAGGTTTTGGAGAAGAAAAAACCAGCGAATGCTTTCCAAGTTAAAATAATTTATTTGCAGATATTTCGGTATGCCTAACGCAAACCATCCTCAGTACCACAAATTATACGATTGTGGAGAGTTTGGCATTAGACATAGGGCCTACCAAAATATCTGCAAATAAATTATTTTAACGTGGAAAGCATTTGCTGGTTTTTTTCTTCTCCATAACCTTAATTCAATCGTCCCAGCACACTTTGTTTCGTTTACATTCTATATAGGCCTATATATTACATATATACATGGTTAGAAGAAAGTAAAAAGACAGTAATTTAAAATATTTTCAAACAGAAAAAAAAATTTAATCTTATGCGTCTCCTTTTAGCAGATTTATTTTATTTCTTTATTTTTATAAAAAAAAAAACTCCGGAAGCAGTTTGGATTAAAATTCTTTTGAAGGCTTAATTAGTATTTATTTATTGAAATCGAATTCGTCCACAGGCGGAAATTAATTTTGATGATTTTTTTTCTCCTCCCTCTTCTAGAAACAAAAATAGCGCCTCATAATTCATCGCGTTTTTTTTTTTTTAAAGCTGCTTCAGTTGGCAATTTCCATAGTAATTTTCGCAATTCCTCCGAAGGAAGGCGGATGTTCAATTCCAAGGTAGGCTTATTCGAGGGTTGTGATTAGATGAGGAGAGTAGAATTTACGATTTCTTAATTGTCCCTGGATCTAATAAGGAGATTCCAGGCTGGACCTCAACATGACCGAAAGGGGTAAGAGCCCCGAAGGGTATGCGCTATGCGCCCCCGCCGAGGGTTTTAGGCGGCCAACTGACCAGCTCGTTTGCATTTTGAATAATTCACCCCCGGCCTTCCAAACCCCCGCCACCACCACCCTTGAGCCGTTTAACCCCTGTTTTATTACGGGTAAGAAATTAACACCCTGAATATCCTGGATTTAAATTGTCTCCAAATTACGCGCGACTATTTATGCCTACATTAAGGCTGCGCTCTCACCTGGAGAAATATTGAATTTTATATTACATAATTAACCTCCGCTTATTACTTAAAATTTTATCATCTTTGGCTATTATTAGTAGGTTAAATATTTGACAAAAGTCTGGTGTGAATGGTCGCACAGTACACAACTTTCATCTTATCCTTCGGTAAGAGAAAGTTGTGTGCTGTGCTTGTCACACCAGATTTTTGTCAAATATTTAACCTAATCAAGGACAAAATTAGAATATACATTTTAAAGAGCATCTAAAAAACAATTGATTTTTGAATTTTAATCAAAATCGTTTCAGCGAATTTTGAGAAAATCAAAAAAAACTGAATAAGTACATCAGTAAAGTACTAGTACTCTTTGGCCGATTTTCTTCAAAAGCTTATTTTGAGTATCCGGGAGGGTACCTAACTTAAATATAGAATTTCAATCAAGTAGCTCAATTCCTTCATGCTTAAAATCGTTACACACACGCATAGACAGATTTTTTTTGGACCTCAAAACATTAAAATCTCGACATCGAATTTTTGACATGATCGCAATACTTCTCTCTATATATTTCATATATAGGTAAGAGAAAGTAAAAAAGCACAGTGCACCCTATCGGACTACTTATAAAAAGTTTCTTCTTGCATTGTTCTACAGTATTTTGATATCATTTATATACAGATCTTGTAATTATTTTTAAACAAAAATTCAGATAAATTTATTAATAAATAATTTATTCTTCGAGAGATATTAATTTATGTCTTAATTAATACACTTTGTAATTTTTTTATATGTTAATGATACGTTATTTATGAAATTACATTTATTATTATTAAATAATAAATTATTATCTTAAGATGAAGAAATTAACTCGCAAAGGAGGAGGGAAATTTTGTATTCATTTACGAATAACAATAAATGAAGGCGTGGGTGTTTAATCAAAAGCGCCGCCTCCGCCAACTTCAGCGCGACTTCGAACGAGTTGATTTATTATTTACAAAAAGTAAAAACCTCTCAGTCAGATAAAAATAAAAAAATATGAAGAAGATGATGATGAATCATTTGAAATCAATAATAAAACGACGAAGAAGAAATTAGATAGCTATTAGAATAATTTATGATCTTTATTTGTTTCAATATAAGGAAATGGATAATCAAATCGCTTTATGTAATTTGCATATAAATTCGATGGTTTCTAATTGAATTAACTGATTGTGGTTTTCCGGTTGACCACCGAGGCAAACCAAACTTTTTGTTAGATTATAAATAAGGAAAAATAAAATAGATGTGACATATTAACATTAACTCAATTGGTATAGGCCTATTTAGAAAATTTATTTTAAAATGTCTTTACGCGGTTTTATCTGATTTTTTCTTCATTTTAATAATAAAACTTATATTGATATAACAGGGCTTGATGCGCGGATACAGACGATATATGTTACAAGCGTGCTGCAAGTCACCGAACTGTCTGTGCGTCGAAAAAAGTTGTTTTAAGCAGATTGCTGGCCTCAAGGAACAAATGTGTGGAACTCAATATTAATAATAAAAAATAAAATATATATAGAAAAGATAGTAACTCTAAATGGCCTCAAGATCCGCGAAAGGGAAATTATTCCTCAAAATTTAGTCTGGATTTTTATTTATTATTAGACTACTTTTCTCTCACAACCCAGTACGAGGTTTTAAAATTTTTCGAGACTCACCTTATGAAAAAAAAAACAAAAAAAAATTTATTTACAAATCAAATTAAATGGTTTTTTAATTAAAACACAAATTATTTCATTGTAAATTTTGTTTTTGTGTTTTTACAATTTTTTTTTGCGTCCGCAAAATTTTTCTACGACCCGGTACCGGGTCCCACACTTTGAGAAACGCTGGTATAGAGTATTATAATCTTAAAAAAATTCTATCTCGAGATTTTGGTCATGTCGACCTTTTACACATCTCTGATACAAAAAAAAGTAATTTTCGTAGTTTGTCTGTGAACACAATATCCCAAATACACAAAGAAGTACATCGATAATATAAGTATTTGACAAGTAAATTTTATCGGTCAGGCTCGTTGCTTTTTTTAACATATTGTGTTTACAATCAAACACAAATTTAAAAAAAAAAAAAATTGAAACGGTCCAAAAATATGTGTGTGAAAGTAGGTCACAAAACTTTCGGTTACCGAAGGTAAGAGAGTTTCGTGCTGTGCGGTTCGCATCAACAGATTTTTTATTATAGAATCAAGTCTGTAGAAATTGCATTTATTTTAATTAATTAATTTGTATTTTTGAAATTTTTTAGATTTTATTGGACCTTTGTATGTTTGAGCTATTGTATAATCAATTTAAAATATTAATATATTTTAAAATGAGAAACATGTTGTATAATTCATTTGAGCTCTTTAAACAGAATATTTCCCCTTCAAAATTTAATTAACAAATTAATATTTTAATTGTTATTGGAGATTAAAATTTAATACTTTTTTCGGAATATATTTTATTATTGATACTTATTATTAGGTCTATTACTATACAAATATTTAATATTTATTATTTAAATGTTTATCGACAATCGATTACTGATGGTACATAATATTCTGATTGTTCAACTTATTACTATTATGATTATTTTTATGGTAGATATTTTAATAATTTTTCAATCATATTATTTTTTAATTAAATAAATACATAATTATATTTGAAATGGTTTTTAAAATAGGCCTACTTTTACGGTATCTTTATAGCCTATAAACCTTCTTTGTAATTCAGCTGAAACGTAAAAATTTCTCGAAATCAGAGGGTCCAAATTCAGAACTCTCGCCTATTCATATAATAAAGTTTAAATTTGTCCATAAGTTTTTAAGAAATAATTATCAATCTTTATAAAAATTTTATTTTTACGTGAATATCTAATGAAAGCAAAAATAAATTAATTTTGAACCGGTTGATAGGAGAAAAAAAAATCATAATAAATGAGAAACAAAATCCTTCATTAAAAGATAATAATCAATTTAATATAAAATTTTCTAATTTATAAGTATTAAAATGTCGTTCTAATCTCCGATCTTTTTAATAATAAATATCAAACGACTCGGAATTAATTAATCACTCTCATAATTCCTTCGATTTAATGAAATGTGAATGCAAATTGAGAGAGAGAGAAGGGGAAATACAATTGCAACGGCATTTGCTGCATGCCAACAAACACCGTATGCACAGAATGCAATTGGCCATGCATGTATCATCTATTCTCTTCCTAAACTTTCTATTTTTTTATTTTATTTTTTATAAAAAAAAATCCATCCCTTAAAAAAAGACCTGAGAGTTGTTGACTCCGACTTTCTCTTTAGGAAAAAAAGAGAGATAAAAAAATTCACTCTGTTTATCTTTAGGTTCGTGAAAATGACCTTTCTAAAGCCCAAGTGACCATTTTTTTTTTTAGAAACTTTTTTTTTTAAATACAGTTACAAGGAAAATTTCTTCTATCTTGATTTATCTATCTGCATCACAAATTCTAAGAAGAAAAAAAATCTTAAATGAAAAATTGCTTATATTTCTATGAGATTGTATCAAAGGGTGGGCCAAAAAGTTATTATATTTCATTAATATTTAGAATATAGAAAGAGAAGTAATAAAAGAATCTGGATGGCTATCCGATTACATTCAGCTCAAATTTATTATTTCATTTCTAAAGCAAAAATTTTTTTTTTCTTAGCTGAGAATAAAAACAAACTTAAGGCGGTTACACACGTAACTGCAAACTTGACAAGTATAGACGTATGTGCAATCTTTTTGTACAAGAATGCGCAAATTCCCTCTGGCACCAGACGGCACAAGCATGCTTGTGCAAGCAAAATCTTATGCCAAAAATTAACCTAAAAATGAGCGAAAAAAAGGTTATTTATACGAAGATAACAAGAAATACTCTTAGTGGGTCCTCGGGCTTGGTGTAGTTGGTAGTGCGCCTGCCTTGTATACCAAGGGTCGCGGGTTCGGATCCCAGGCAGTCCGATGATTTTATTTAATAGAGGAAACAGCGCAAGAATATATCATAGAAGTGGTACAACCAGAGGTTTACTTTGCTCAAAACATTTTTGCAGATTGAGATGCAAGGTAAAGAAATAAAAAATAACTTTTTAATTTTATTTGTCAGGATTTATTAGTGCTGACGACCAACTGCAGTACATTGGTTTCGGTTACATTGAACCATCTTGCTTGCATTGTAATAACAGGTTATCTAGTTTTAAAGACCTGAAGATGGTTCAATGTGTTCGAAACTAATGTACTGCAGTTGGTCGTCAGCACTAATAAATCCTGACAAATAAAATTAAAAAATTTTATTTTATTTCTTTACCTTGCATCTCAATCTGCAAAAATGTTTTAAGCAAAGTAAACCTCTGGTTTCTATGATTTTATTTAAGCCATTTAGAAACCAAATGACTTAAATGAGAATTCCTGGAACCCAAATATATACTGTATATATTATAAAAATCGTATAAAGTCTTATATGGAAAAGACTGTGTGCATGTGTGTGTGAGTGTGAATCAGAAAAAAGTGTGAGTGTTAGAAAAAAAAACAAGAAATACTCACTTGCTTTAAACAATGAATTAATATAAGATGATAAACAATGAAGTAATAATATATAGGCCTATTAAATAAATATCAAATGTCAAGACGTCTATAAAATGGCGAAGAGCAAATATGCTTGTGCATGATTAAAATTCATTCGAGCAACAAGCGGCTTGCACAAATAAAATGCTTGCGCAAAATTCTCCTAAAGACGCTACAGTTTGCTTGTACAAAAAGATTGCACATGCATGCTTGTTCAGTTTGCAGTTAGTTACGTGTGTAGCCGCCTTTACTTTGAAAATAGTTCGGTTGATCTTTGAATCTTATTGAATTACAAAATATACTCATTACTTTTGTGTGAAATTCTCACACCTTATACCTGTTATTAAAACTACTTTTTTTTCTACCATAAAGTTTTTGTTATATATATTTTTTACGTAAGATCCATCTTTTATTTATTTATTTAGTTTTTTTTTTTATTAGTAAATTGTTTACGATTTTTTCTCGTTGTTTGAAGTCAAACCGGCAAACAGGCAATGCGATCGCCATTTAAGGTGAAGTCTTAATAGCAAAAATTACCTTCCAAGTGCTTCGAACTCTCCACAAGCACCTTCTTTCTCTGTCCTTCTGCCCTTTTCCCTTCGGTCCCTTTCCTTTTTCAAATTCGTGTTAAAGAGAATATAAAAAAAATCCGCCGGCATTTTTCTCTCTCTTTTTTTCTCGAGACAAAATTTCGTGCCGGACAAACTGATTTCCGATTCACGTGTGATGATGATGATGATGATGGTGATGATGATGATGGTTAAATCACGCACAGAAGAAAATCCTAAAAGAAAAAAAAATAACACGATTTTAAACGAAATACTTACTTAAAAGTAATTTTATACTCTTATTTATTTTTGCTTTTTTTTTTTTTTTTTTTTAAACATTCACACTTTTTTCTCATTCACACTCACATTCACACACACATTCATGCAGTCTTTTCGGCAACTTAGGCCATATAAGACTTTAGACGATAACCGTTGTAGAGAATATATCTATTGTGGGGTCAGGCATTTCTATTTAAGCCATGTGGTATCCAAATGGCTTAAATAAAATCATCGGACTGCCTGGGTCCGAACCCGCGACGTTTGGTATAGGATGGCGCGCTACTTACTACGCCAAACCCGGGGCTTATTTTTGCTTATTTAAATGTTTTTAAAAATACTTAAATAAAAGGTAGTCCAGAATGATAACATCAAAAATATATTATTTTCTCTTTGAAATTCAAAAATGTATATAGAAAACTCGATGTGATTGACAGGTGCATTTTTTTTGTGTAAGAAATCCCACCACAGCCAAATCTCTATTTTTATTATAAAATATTTTTACATCGTTTATTTTGCTAGTAAAAAATTTTATTTTTTGATCTATTGCCAATTAAAAATTCCAGTTAATTTTGTCATAATGATTTATCTCTTAATATGTTTTATAAAATATACACATTCTTTTAAGTGCATTATAATGCTTGGATTATCTGAATTATTATAATGATGATGGTATATATGCTCTTGTATGACTGTTATAGTTTATGGTGTGAGTTTAAGCCTCCCTATATCTACATGCATGCATAACGTATATGGCTTTAATTAACGTTTATATCCTCGAGCTTAAGTGTGTGTGAACATGTGAGAAATTTTTTTTTTATACAAAAAACATGAAATATGTATAATAAAAAATAAAAATAAAAATATTCGAATCCGGTTATCGGAAAACTTTTCGGTCATATTATATTACAATTATTATCTAACATCAGATATCAGAAGCGGAGGGAGAGGCGTTAGATTGGCTACAAGAAGATTCACAATTTAATAGGGTGTTTTGAAAATTTATTATAAATGATAAAAAAAAAAAAAAAAATTGGGGATGACAAAGGCTATTTTAGCTATTTTTCAATATAAATATAAACAAGATGGAATTTATTTCGTTATAAAAAAAAATTTTTTATAGGCCCGGGGGCTGAATTTGTTTTGTGTAACCTTCTTCATTTGAGTTTATTGGAATTTATAAAAAAAAAAATCTTAAAATAATAAATCTAAGTAGAGTCAAAACAAGAAGAGACTTGAGAAGCAATCGCTAGAAAATATGGCGCTAGGTTGGGAGAAAGCTCCGCCCATTCCGCCTCCCCTACTCAGGGTTCTTCTTACTTCGGCCTTAAGAATAATCGGCAAAAAATTCAGAAATATTAATTTAATAGATTTCTATTATATTTTAAACAAATATACATGTATATAATATGACTTAGGGAATAAAATCTTTTATCAACCTGAGTATTCATTTATCCCATGCCCAAAATTTTATATTTAGACAATTTTGGACTCTCATTAAACCTTCCCCTCTTAAGTCTGCCATGTGCATATAAATAATAATAGATTAATTGTTCAATTTAAATAGATAACTAATAGACCTATCTATTTGATTTATTATTATATGTATAATATAAACAAAATTTCAAATATATATTTACTAATTTAACCTAATTTTGAACAATTTATTATATTTTTTTAATTTTAAAAGAAAAAGCAGCTGGACCAGATAATTGTGTACATATTAATGCCTATAATAATGATCGCAGCATGTATGTTTTTTTTTTTTTTTTTTTTTTGTTTTTATTATAATTTGACTGTCACTTTTTGGATGATGAATTTGAATTTTTTTTTTTTTTTTTGAAAATTACTTAATCGAACCATCAATTATAGATGGAAGAATTCATCACATTATCAAAAAGTCTCACGTTTGATCTTAATTACATATTAAAATTATCTTAATCGAGTGATGGCTTCCCGCTCACGATCTTCTTTTCGCTGTTCATCTTCTCTCTCCCTCCCCCTCCCCCCCCCCCTTCTTCTCTTTTCTTTTTTTTTCCTTTTGCTCTCGCTTTGCTTTGCTTGCGTGCAATTCATCCACTATTTTTGAATCGAGTTAAGTGACATTTGATTTATTAATACACAAGTGGATATAAAATTGCTCCTATCTATTATACTATGTCAGATTGTATGTGTATGTGTGTGTGCGTGTTTAAATCAGGCCAACAAGATTATAAAAATAATAAGATTTAAAAAAAAAATTAAAAAAAAAAAAAAATTAAAAGCTTATTGTAGAAATTATTCTGATTACAAATTTTTTAGAGACGAACTTGCCGATTGGTTAGATATTTTTTTTATTTTTAAAATGTTTATTTATTCTGGTGTGTTTAGATATGTTTAGATAAATATGTGATTTTTTTTTATAATTCGTTTTAAGGTCTTTTTCGGCCATTTATTTCAATTGAAATAAATTTTGAATATATGCATGGGCGTAGCCAAACATCTTGTTAGGGAGGGGGGGGGGGCAAGCACTCGTTAGGACGAGAGGGGGTATTTAATTAATATATACATAGATTATTAATTATTTTTTATTATTATTAATTATTTTCCTTATATAAGCTCATAAAAAAAATCGCAATGGGAAAAATATTATTTGTTTTTAATAAACGAAAAATTTTCAGCTCAAGAACCCTGTCTTGGTTTGGCATTTCCCCCCTGCTCCTCCCCCTTGGCTACGCCTATGAATATAAGAATTATTTTAGTATAACTCCCTGTCAACTCGCCTTTGGTTTAGGAATTTAATGTACCCAATTCGTTGACACTATCCCGATTTTGCCCATGACAAAAGAGAAAATACGGCCTAAAAAATTTTACAAGTAAAAATCAAATTTTTAATATTCTAATGAATAAAAAAAAAAAAAAAAAGGAAAAAGCGCAATATAATTAAGTGTAATGGCGAAATAGAAGAGAATAATAAAATGTTTAAAAAACAAGTCATAAAATGTTAGAAGGAGGGTATTTAAACAAAACATTAACAGTCAACTTGACCAAAGGGTAACGAGCCCTTCTATGTATATGTCTATATATATATATATACATAGAATGTGTGTTATCCTGGGGGAATGGTGTCGGGACACGGGACCCACCGACCGACTCCAGGATCTCTCCAGCACTTTAGGATTGTCTGGCGATCCGAACGATAACACATTCAAGTATGTTTGTATGTATGTATGTATGTACCAATGTATGCGCTTGACACGCACGCACTCACGCACGCATGCACGTATTTATATTTACACGCAATAGTGCGTGGTTGCATGCAAACCAAAGAGAGAGAAATATAAGAGTGATTCTCTTCCTTCTCCTCTGTCTTCAAGACAAAATATTTTAATAATTTTTATTTATTTTTTATTGGGTATTGATAATTTATTCATAAAAAAATCTAATACCAAGGATTTAAATATTTATTTATGAATAATTAATTTAATTAATAAAAATAAATAAATTCTTTGAAAAATAAAAAATTAACATTTGTTTTTTTTTTAATATTTTGTTTTAACAATCTTATTTTTTTAAAAAACGCTTCGATCGCCTCATTTAGTAGAAATAGTTTCAAATTTGGTATTTTTATCTTTTTAAAAACATAAAAATTAAATATTTTCAAAAAATACAATATAAATGAAAAATAATTTCATTTCTTCTGAAAAGCAATAGTGACAGTTGAAACTTTTATTAATTGAAGCAGAAATAAAACACAATTATGTATATAATTGGAAAAATATAAAGATTTGGATGGTTTTATTCATTCTTTATAGTACCCCCTATATTAAAAAAATATTTTTTGATTAAAATTTAATATAGTATATAATTTACTACTAATTTGGGCAAAAGTGGTCAATTCCATTCCCAAATGATATATTTAATTCAATAATAAAAAAAAAAATTTAGATTTGTTTTAAAAAATTTAATAAAAATTTTTGAATAATATTAAATTTTTCAAAAAAAAAAAAATTAAAAACAAATATTAAAATAAAAAATATAAAAATTATTTATTTAAAAATTCCGAAGACCAAAAATCAAAGTAAAACTTCTAGCAATCCAAATATAGGCCTACATTTGACTTTGCCTGTTTCCACTATTTAATTTTAAAAAAATTTTAAAAATATAATAATTAAAAATAAATATTATTTTATTAATTTATCGAAAAACTCAAATAAAAATTTTTCAATTATTCCTTATAAAAATTTTCAAAATTTAATTAATTAATCAGTAAATAAATGTATACAATTTTTATTGTATTTTTTATTGTTTAAAAAAATAAGTTAAATCTACTTGCTTACTATGCGAAATTTATTTACTAGTTATTATAAAAATAAAATTCTAATTTAATGTTTATATTACATAATATGCGAGATTTACTTACCTACCTATTTATAGACATAAAAATTTTATTTTAATGTTTTCATTCAAACAAATTTGCTAGAAATTTAAATTGTAATTTATAGAAATAAAAAATTCACTTTTAATTTTCACTTTCATCAATTTATTAGATTTATATACTAGTTAGAAAATTTTTCAACTCACTAATTTCTTCTGAATAATTGAGTTCGTCGAGGTTTGATAAAGAAATAAATTTTGATTTTTTTTTTTCCTATCTATTTGTATGTTAAAAAAAAAAATTAAATGTATTAATAAAAATGAATTTATACATGATTATTTAAATAAAAAAAATTTGTATACCTTTTAAATTGTTATAGTCTTTTTATTACATTATAAATGTATAGGAAATGTTTAAAATAATTTAAGAATTAGAAACGTTGTAGGCGGTTCTTTTTGTGAGGAACTTAAAAAATCTTCATTTAAATTTTATCAAATCAAAAATAAAGTTGCTTTATTGTTTATTTTATTAAAATAAATAACTATAAATACAAAAATTTAGAACATTCCCTAAATGAAAATAAAAGTGAAATTTTTTTTAGAGGGTAAAAAATTGGTTTTCACAGACCAACTTTCACTTTCAAACAGCCTAAAAAAAATTAGAGAAAAAAAATTTATTTTTAAAATAAAAATATAACACTAGAAAATTGGCTATCAAATTTATAGCGAACTTTAGATTTGAATATTTATCTGCTATTGTAATATATATTTAGGTAGATTATAGGCTTATATATCTCACATTTAACCTAGAAAAAAATTATATCTACTAGCTAAATTTTTATTGTTATTTATTTTTCATTAAAATTAAATGAACAGAATATTTAGATAAATAATAAAAATACGAAAGAACTATAATCATTAACTACTAAAAAGAATTTAATTACAAATTATAGTAAAGTGCATATTTTTTAAAATTAGAAATGGATGCAATAAAATTAAAGATAGGGTGCTTTCCTGAAATTAAGATAAACAAATAAAAATTTTTTTGACTTCTTTAAATTAAAATAAAAATTATTATTAATATAATTTTTTAATAAATACTGGTTTGTTATTTTTCTTTGAATTTAATTTAAAAAATTATAATTGTAACTTTATTTATTTTATTTTATTAAATTTTTCTAATGAAAATAATGTAAATCAAATAAATATTGTAAAACAAAACAATGTATAGAACTCGGTAAAAAGGCCGGAGGTTTAGGCCGTGCAGATGGCGGCCGACGGCCCCTCGACTTGGGCCAATCGCTGCTCTCGGCTTCCCTGCGCCAATGGCGTAGCGTTCGGCCATGCCTGCTTGCTTTGCCTCCATGTTTTGCTTGCTTGCCTCGCGCACTCCCTCATTCGTTTATTCCATTTATTTATTTATTTTCTAATAATCATAAACACTTCACACACACAATATTAAATAATTTTCATTCTAAATTTTTTATTTCAAATGAGTGAAAAAAAAAATTACTAAAAATCACTATTTTTATGATAATATTGGATTTTTTGAATTATTAGATTTGTTTTCATTTTTTCTTTCGCATATTTATATTTTTTGACTTAATTTATTTAACAATAGAATATTTTTTTTTCTTATTTTTGAAAATACTAGTAGGCCTATAAAGAACAATGAAGAAAATTCTCTAAATGAGATTTTTTTTATTCTGTAACCATTTAGAAGTCGAATCATTAAACTTGGAAAAAAATCATAATATAATGCCTTAAAATTTTAACATAACTAAATTAAACATTTTTTAGACAATTAATTTAAATGATTTTAAATTCACTAACATTTAACAAAATAAATGCATGTAAAAATTACTGTATAAACATTTAACAAATTGTACAAATTAATACTTTTCCAGTAAAAAGAAATTTATGTACATTATTTATCATAAAAAAAATATTTTTTTAGAATTTTTTAAGAACTTATTTAATATCAAAATTTTATTTAGATTCGAGGCTTTATTTTTCTCAAAATATTATTCCCTATAAATACAATATATAGGCCTAGGTATATTTATTTATTGAAATTACAATATTCTCCCCACGAATAACACAGCACAAATTTTAATTTTTATTAGGCTTATATGAAATAAAAATAATTGAAATTTCACCTTTGTCTATTTATCAATTTGTTTTGTTTCTATTTAGCATTTTTTCATTGTTTTAGTAGTAAGAGATAAAATAAATAAATTAATAAATTATTCTCATTTTAATATTATTAATATTTTTTCTTTATTTTTTATATTCTAAACAATTTCATTTTTTGAAAATATTTCAAATAAATATCTAAAATCAAAAAATACTTATTAAACCAAATTATAAAAAAAAATTCTATATACTCATAGCCATTGAAAATATCGATTTTTGATTTCAAACAAATATCTAATTTTAACTTAAAAAATTATTTTGAATGAAATTTGTGTATTTGCTGACAGATAGAAAAATTTATAATATGAAAAAAGAAAAAAAAAAGTAAAAATCATTATTCATTATGACGATCCAATAACAAATTATCTCTTCAGAAATAAAAAAAAAAATCCCTTGGAAATTTATTCTCAAAAAAATTTTTAAGCCTATATAATAAATTAGTTGTTGAGGATTACTTTAAAAAAAAAATATTTTAAAAATATCTAACAGCTGAGTTGTTGAAGTTGAGTGCAACTAAAAAAAAAATGACGACAACTACTTTCTCTTTTTTTAAGGGGTGAGAAAATAGGGAGAAGAGAAGAGACAGAAACATGCAAAGAGAGACAGAGAGAGGTTAGAAATCAATAAAATACTCACTTTATTAATTAAAATAAATATATTTCTTCAATAATACAACATAAAATAAAATACAATATATTATACATACATTTTGAGGTTAGATTTATTTATTTTTTTGGTCTGTTTGTGTTGATTGTTTGTTTATTTATCCATTTGACACTTGATAACACTGTAACTAGAAAAACACATAAAAACACGATTAATTTACTTAATAAATTGGTATTAAAATATAAAATACCTCGAGCGAACGCGATGGGTTTAAGTCGGGGCGTTCGAGTGGGCAAGATGGCGGCGCCAGCAGCGTCGCTTTCCGGGGTCCACATGGCTCAAGCCACGGGTTAGTCAGGCGGCATGGCGGTCGGAGCCCGGGTACTGATCTCCGCTCCCTTCGCCGTTCGCTGGTCCGGCGGTGGGCTGGCAAAGCCCGGCCCAACCGGCCTACTGACTCACTCTCCCTATACGGGGGTCGTGCTCGCCTGGTTTTGACTGCTGCCCACCTATATCCCGGTCGGTCGGTCGGTCGGTATTCAAGTAAGCTGCATCTCTCTTTCATTCCCTTTGCAATTGAATAAAAAAAAAAAGGACAAACATAACCTAAAAGATGTTTAAATAAAAAAAATACATTTAATTTTTTTTTTTTATTTAAAGAGATGGTTATGTTTTTCTTTTTTTAAATTATATAATTCTATTATGTATTAGTATATCTGAAAGGGACAAATAAATAAAAAAGAGATGGTTAAAATTTTTTTTTTCAGAATTTTGCTTTTTTTTGTTTGTTGAAATAACTAGATAATATTTATCTTGTTATTTCTCTAATTATTTTTTTTTTTTACTTTATCTAATAAGGACATTTAAAAATGCAATGCATTATTGATATTTATTGTTATTGTTATTTTAAAGTATGCAATATATAGATTATATAAAGTGCATAGAAAAAAAATATATATACTAATGTGATAAATAATCAAGCATTCATTAAAAAAAAATATTTTCAATTTTCTTTTTTCAAAAAAAATCCAAGCATATTTTTGTTCCCGAGAAAAACTTTTATCAATATTTTTTCTTCATTCACCCTCAATGTTTTAATTTTTTATTCAAATTTTTAAAATTGTATTTAACAGAATTTAATTAATTTATTTATTTTTTCATATATATTAATCAATTAATTAATTTTTATTAATTTTGCTTTTGTTTTGATTTTTATTGTATTCATTTTAGTTTTTTGTTTTGCTATTTATTGTAATAATTTTGCTTTCGTTTTGTTTTTATATTGTATTAATTTTGTATTGTTTATATTAATTTGTGAAATATGTATTTTGTAAGCGTTTTTAGCCCAAAGGCGGGTAGCTAAACGGGAAAAATAAATTTAAATAAATATATATAAGCTTATATATTTTATTTATATTCATATATCATTACTCTCCCACTCAGGGGCTCACTTCTTGTGAGTACGTGGATGGCGACCACGAGTTACCCGAGCTAATGTTATAATTTGCTTGTCTTTCCTCCAAGCAATGGGCCGGCTTGCTTTTTATATCGGTCGCTTTTTGAAATACAAAGAGGTAAATCTGAGACAGAAGTTATTTACTCTCACACAAACATATAAAATTTATTTATTAATAAGTTATCCATAAAGTTGAAAAAAAAAAATAAATACATTTTTCTCTTCAAGTAAAAACCGGATTCAAATGTTTTCTTTTTATACCTATTTTACATAAACCTGAAATAAAATTCAGGTTTTTATATTCTATTAATATGAAAAATTAGAAAAACAATTCTAAATAATAACACTCTCAATAGCCTATAGAATTTGACAAATATTGAATAAAAAAAGTCCTGAAACCCCCAGGAAGTTTGCCCGAATGCAGGTCTGCAATTAACTTGATGAAATGGGCCCTATTCTATCGATCCCATTTTCTACCTGGCTCAAACTCCGGTAGTTTTTATTTATTTCTAATCTTAAAAAGCTAATAAAAATTTTCCTATTCATTTGTTTATCATTTTTATTTCTTGTTAATTATCCAATTCATATTATACCACATATTTTATGATAATCAGAAGAATAATTTGATTCATTAATGATGCAAATTGCTTTAGAATCTTTTTTTATTCAGCCGGGATCAAAATTTAACCTCTTGAATTTATTAATTGAGTAATTTTAGAAATTTAGTAATTACCGATAAAAATAAAATAAAAGTTTTTTTAATTGAAAATAAAATTATCAATTTTTTTATTCATAACTATTTAGGTTAATTACTATTTGTAATTAACGTAATTAAATTAAATAAATAATTAAAATTTATAGCCCTCGGGCATTGGTGTAGTTGCTAGCGTGCTGGCTTTCTATACAAAGGGTCGCGGGTTCGGATCCCAGGCAGTCCGATGATTTTATTTAAGCCATTTGGGTGCCAAATGGCTTAAATAAAAATGGCTGCACCCTCAGTGATATATACATAAAACAAAACTCCTTTTTTTTAAAGAAAACCAAGTGTTTACTTTTAACTTGGCCTATTTTATTTTAATTACAATTCAATTGATTTATCAGTTTGAATAGGAATCAAACCCACATTTCTTGAAGAAACAATTCCCATCTTAAACAACATTTTTATTTATTATTTTTGTCGTGAAATTTTCATTTTTATCAATAAAGCGTATAAAATTTATGCAATTTTTTTTTATTTCAAAATAAAATTTATATTATATTATGTAAAATTTAATTCAAGAAGAAAAATTCTTAATTAGTTTAATAAATCAATCAATCATCAATTAAGCATAATCTTTGAAAATTATCGCAATTCAAAGATCTGATAACTTATTTGAAAATTTTAATTGGATCTTTTCGAGTTTTCTATGCATTTTTTTTTTTTTGTTTAAAGTTACTTTAATAATTCTTAATTAAAAATAAAAATAAATTCCATTTATCATTATATTGTCTTAGGAAATAAATTAATTATTTTTGTCCTTGATTACTTTGAGTAGATAAAATTATTTACAAATATCATTTACCAAATACAATAAAAATCACTTCTACCGAGAAAATTTTTACCTTACATTTCTTCAAGCTAAATAAGGGTCGTAACCCCATTGCAAAAAAAAAAAAAAATATTAGATCATTTGAAAGTCTTTTTAAAAATAAAAACAAAAAAGGTTTTCAACTTGATAAAAAAAAATACTTGGGTGTACAAAGTCATTTACAAACAAATTTTTTTTTTATAATTGTTTTAGAATTGAGTTGTAATTCTAAATTATTCCCTTTTCAAATATAATGACTACTATAAAATTGATACTTATGAATGAAATTAATTACTCAATCATTATTCAAGCAACCTATTATTATTTCCATTTTGATTCATTCATTAATATCTCACAAAATTTTTTTCTTTATTTTAATAATAAAAATTTTATATATGTAGCTAAACCGCACGGGATAAACGGACAAGAATAATAATTTTATATTTAAGACGCATACTGATTAGGTGACATTAATAAGAAAATTTGACATTGACCAACTTTTTTTTATTAATAACCTGGCATCAATGAGTTTGAGTAATAAATTCAATGGCGCCGGAACTGGGGGGGGGGGGAAGGGTACATTGCCCCCTGGAATCCTATAGGAGGGGGCAGAGGGGGCATATGTCTTCTTTTATTTCATTTATTTTTAAAAATGATGCATTTTTACTTTTGAAAAAAAAAAAAAAAAACTTTTAAATTAAAAAAAATTAAAAGTGTAAGAAATTCATTTTTTCCTAAAATATTTTATATAGACCCTATTGTATTTCTAATTTCTAAAAACATTTTATATTGAATTAAAAGAAGAAAATTAAAAATATTTATTTCCTTCAAATAGTAATTATATATAGCCTAAAAAAATTTTTGATAAAATCACTAGCAAATTTTTTAAAATTTTAATTTTATTAAAATTGTGATTTTATTTAAAATTTTTAAAGCTTTTATTTGTTTTTGTTTTATACTATTTGATCATATTAAATTATTTTAATTTTCTAAAAAGTATTTTTTGCCCCCCCACCCCCTGATTCAAATTCGTTCCGGCGCCCCTGAATAAATTTGACCCGAAAACATTTCAGTTTTGATATTTCATTTTCTTATTAATTGATTGAAAAAGAGAATATTTTGTTTTTACTATTTCATTAAAAAAAAAATCTTTTTATTTTTTCTTGGTTTTTGCTATCTCACACCCGGCATGTTTTGTTTTCGGAATGCTGCATCCTGATGCATGCACATGCATGCATGCATGCAAGCAAGTCGACCTCTCCCTGAGCTAATTAAAATCCGCATTAATTAAGAGAGAGAGAAGAGGGGGTCTGGGATGGGTTTAGGATGAGATGAGAGAGAGAGAGATGGTGGAGTCTGTGTCTGGAGCTGCAGGCTGCAGGCAGCAGCAGGCGGCCGGGCGGCAGATCGATAAATAATCGCGCCTCGCCGACGACGACGACCGTTGAGTCTCGGTTTCAAGTCTCTCTCTCTCTCTCTATCTATCCCCACTATACTGGCTGCATTCCACGTTCTCTCCTCCTCACTATGGTTTCCCACCCACCCACGGTTTTATACTCCCATTCCCTTTTCTCTCTCAATGCATCACATATACCTTGATGACGGATTCCTCTCCGGGTTTGGGTTTTTGGTGTTGCTGCTCTCCACTTCGTGCCCCCTGAATCTAGACCAGAGAGTATTGATTTTACGACCCCGAGTCGCCGTTTCCAATCCATTCCCACCCATCCACCTCACCACCCATCAGGAACAAAAAGTTAAGGCTTTTGCCTGCTTAATCCCAACTTCATTTACTACCATTCTCTCGCTCTCTTATTATTATTATTATTATTTCTCTTTCTTCCTTCATTAGGCTAAATATTTCTCTGGTGGTATTTTAATCAGATTAATAAAAATTTAATAATTCTTGAATTTCTTACAGAAATGTAATAATTAAGAAATTGTTAGTTTGTACGTCTCGAAATTGCAAAAAAAATGTTTTTACATAATTTCACTAAAAATTCCGCCTGCGAATTTTAAGCTAGGCAATGTGTTCGTTTGTCTTTGAAGTTGGTGGTGGCATTTGAATTGTCATTTATTAAATATTTTTTGATATTTTATCCATCAGCCATGTTTTTTGCTTAGGTAATTTAAAAATACAATTTTAAATTTCCCTCACTGACTCCAGTTTCTCTGTCTCTGGCCAATCAGAGAAAGAGAGTGGTAAACAAGCACATAAAACGGAAATTAGTGACTAGCGCTTTATATTATAGTAATAATTTTTTTTTTTTATTTTCTTGAAATAATATAACATTTTACAAATTTGAAATTGTGATATTTAAGGGAAAAAATTTATTTATATTAGGCCTAGTTTTAATTTAATGGCGTTTTAAATTATTTCTTCTTTGGATATCCTGGAGGTCCTGGGTTCGGTTACAGATCAAATAACATAAAATTTTTTTTAAATTGGCTACCTATGTAGAAAAATAAAAACAGGGTTTTTTTTTTTAAACATTCACACTTTTTTCTCATTCACACACACTTCACACAGTCTTTTCGGCAACTTAGGCCATTTAAGACTTTGACGATAACCGTTGTATAAATAATTATATTTATATGGGGTCCAGGCATTCTTATTTAGCCATTTGGTATCCAAGTGACTAAAATCATCGGACTGCCTGGGATCCGAACCCGCGACGTTTGGTATATGAGGTTAGCACGCTAACCTCTACGCCATGCCCCGAGGGCCAAAAACAGGGTTAAATGGCATCAATTTTTTTTTTTCAATTCTTTTCGGCATCTTAGGCCATATAGACTTTAAACGATACAAATTGTTGACAAACGATATATATGAGGGGGTCCAGACACATTTATTTATATCATTTTGTATCCAAATGATTTAAATAAATTCATCGGACTGTCTGGGATCCGTGGCTTCCTGATATTCATTATTGACATTTGTGTTGACAATTTTTGCCGTCTCGGCCACGGGTTTAGATAATATCACATAAAAAAAACTGAATATTCGATTATTAATTTAAAATTTTCACTAAATTAAAATTTCACTTTTATTATAATTAACACATTATTATTTAAAAGCCTTATCTTTATTAGAGGTTTACATTTTTAACCAAATATTTTTTTTTTCATTGTTCTACTTGAGTAGTGCATGTCTACACTCTATAATATCATTGATTATAGATTCAATATTTGACAGCCCCCCCCCCTCCCCTTCATCTCAATCTCTCTTTTCATGTTACATGATTGTTTTTTTTTCTCTTTTTTTTCGTTTATTTATCTTCTAGTTAAAAGAGTTGATATTTCATTTCATGTCTTGCTGTGAATGGGAATTGTACACGTTCTGTCTGTCCGTCCACACGACAGTCCTACCTCGACATCTTATTGTTTTCTTTTCTAAGATAACTTCCTCAGACAATATTTCTTATTGATTGTTCGTTGCTGAAACAAGAACTAAATATAGTCAATGGCAGGGCTGTAGCCACCAGAGATGGGGTATAAAAATTAAAATTATTAGTGAAAAATTTCTGACTGCTTTTCTTCAGGATTATTTCCGACATGTCCTTCAATAATAAAATGCTTTTTTAAGAGAAAATTGTGTGCTGTCATTCACACCAGATTTTATTATTATTATTAATTATTTTATAAGAAGAATTATTTTTGAATAATTTTAAAACAATGGAGGGGGTCACGTTTTTGTGAGTACTTGGATCAGCGACCACGAGTTACCCGAGCTATATTGGCATTGTTTTTTATTATAAAATGATTTTTTTTTCATGAATCAATTATCTTTATATCATTTCACTAACATTAGGCGTGAACTTGAACTTTGCTTTGATCTTAATTTTTTGTTTATATGCTTATAATAAATCAGAGCGAATATCGTGGGTCTGTCATTATTTATTTAATAAAAAGACAAAAAAATATACTTCTCTTTTTAACAGATTGCATATTTACTTTTTAATTAAATATCTTTAAACCCATCCATTTCTGAGAAGCTCAGAGTATTCGTTTTCTTTTTTATTGACAAAACCAAAACACTAATTGACTTCCTAAAAATTTTTAGAAGCTTTCGTTCATTCTTTATCTCTATTTTCTCTCTCTTTTTTGATAGATATAATAAATTTTCGCTTTCTGCTGATGCGGCAATCAGGATCCTTACTTAACCTCATTTCAGATCATAAGATATTTTTCCTTTTCTCACTATATATTCACGATTTATTCTATCTTTTGTACAAACTATTTAAGCATTATGATGATTATTATTTTTTTTTTTTGTTGTTGATTCTTTCAATGATCGGATCTAAACAAAGATTTGCTTGTCTAAAGATCCGATTGTAATAGAGTCATTTATGGTTAGCGTCAAGCCATAAGTATCGGAAATGATGGATAACTCAATCAGTCCCGACCAATCAGATTCGTGCTTTTTTCGTCGTGAAAGTTTTTTTTTTTGGTCATGTAAAATCCGAGAAATTTATCCGAACGCATCTTTTTTTATTTTATTTTTTTCTTTAGATAGTGCGTTTATTCTTACCGGACCCAAGAGAAAAAGAAAGAGAGAGATGCTTTAAAGATTATTAGGTGCAAATAGGAGGGGCCTTCGACCTCAGCCTATTACACCTTGGGACCCGCTCTTTTTTTTATATTTGCAACCAACCATTCAAAAATCTTTTTAATGACTAGTTGGAAAATTATCTATTATCATCAAAAATCTCATCTAACAAAAAATACATGATCAAATTTAAATATGAAAGATAGGAAAAGTATATCGAAATTTTTTTATTTATTTATTTTTTTTATTTTAAGTTTTTTTTCCGGCATCGAAGGCCATTTACACTCCGTATTGGTCGCCAATCCAATTGAAATAAACTTTTGTTGCTTGAGACGGGATGCGAACCCTTGACCTTTGGTACCAGAAGCTAATGCTCTAGCCCTGAGTCACAGGCCAAGGAGTTTTCTTATTTTGAAATCTTTCTGAAAATATTTCATTTCATTACTCCGGCTGAAAATACTTACTTTTTCTTTTATTATTTAAATAGGCCTATACAGGATGTCCACCAAATGACTCCCTGATTTTAAAATTCGAAAACAAAGATCGATAGAAGAATGAAATAAAAGGAGTGAAAACTAAAAATCTGATACAGAAGTTTACAAATATTGCCTAGTGGCACTGTACTCTTCAAAGAATATTCTAAAACCAAGAAATTTGTATAATATTTAATTATTGTTTCCTTGAAAGAAGATTAGCGTAACAAAGAAATTAGTTAAAGACATAGAATACTATACAATACAATATGTGACAATATTTGTAAGTAATTTCAAAACACAAACACATTTTATTTCATACTTCTATCGATTTTTGTTTTTATTTAATTTTAAAATCAGCGAGTCCTTTGGTAGACACCCTGTATTTAATTTAATTGAATTAAATCATCTTCTGTATCCGGTTTTCCTATAAAAATTCATTATGGCTTTTAAAAGAGATGCACGAGAAGATTTATAATATTTAATTATTATAAAATATTATTAAATTATTTTGAAACGGATGCACATGATATGCCAATTAAATTAAAAGAATCTTTAGAATATTTTTATTTATGTCTAGTTAGTAGTATACTTATTTTTAAGTTTCTTGATTGCTTAGATATCTGTTATACTTAAATAATCTTTATTTTTTATTTCTATATGGGATTAATAAATCTCCTTCATTCAGCATAATTTCTTTTTATACTTAAATTGGCGGATACTTTTGCAATTGATAGTACACTTGCACATGTACCGGTTTCAAAAGAATTTAATTTCATGAATTAAACATCATAAATCATCTCTTGCATCCGTTTGGGATCCATCTACCTCCAAGGGCCTGTTTTTCCTTCGCTGGTAACCCAAACATTTTTATATTTGACATACCAAATTTTTTGGGTAACCATTTAACGATTAAAATTTTTAGAATACGTTTAAAAAAAAAAAAACTTTTTAGATTATCCGATAATAATAATAATAATGCTAAATTTTCGGTTTTAAATCCCGTTAAGAATTTTTTTTTTTTTCAAAAACCATTAATTTGGAGTTTAAATCCATTTACAATAAAGCTAAAATAATATTGAGAATGTGTATAATCTGTTTAAATTAAAATTGAGCCTCGAGGAAGGATATTATTATCCATCTAAGGCGGGGGAGGGGGGAGGGGGACCCTCTCGGAGGTTAGAAAGCCGCTTGTTAAAATAATAATATAATAATATATATTATCACATTCCAAAAATCTCTTTATATAAAGATAATAAAAAAAGGTTAAATGTTAAAAACTGATTCAATAACAATGTTGCTTAAAACAAAGAAGAAGTGTTGTTTTGAATAATAATCAGTAAACAAACCACAGTAGTCAACAGAAACCTTGTTAATAATTGATAGCCCACAATAATAATTAAATCATAATATACAAAAGAAAAAAATTGAATTGGATACCAAACAATTGAATTAAGTAGGGACGAGGTGTAAATGACCTCATTTGCCGAAAAAGACCTTAAACAATGTACCACATGGTATAAATACATGTGATTGGAGTATGAATTGTTAGCTAAAATTAAATAAATAAGTTATCGTTTAAATTTCCTATGGTCTCACAAAAAAGTACATCAGTAAATTACTAGTACTCTTTGGCCGAATTTATTAAAAACCCTTAAGACGCATGCGATAGAGATACTGGGCTTAAGTTTAAAATTTGAGAATCGTAAGTTTTTTCGTTTTTGAATAATTCCCTTAAACCACATTTTTTGATATTTCACTTGAAATTAATTCAATTTATTGTGAAAAAATCTTAAATTTCCCGAAGATCTATTCCTCTTAAAATATCAAAACATTTACCTAAATTTCTGAGAAAGAGATTTTATTGCTTTTTTTTTGTTTAAATGTCTGTTTTATTGCTTTTCTTAAAATTGCCATTAAAAGAGTCTTTTCCCATTTAGCGTGAATTTGACGTCATTTTCACCATAAATTGAACCAATTTCAAGGGAAATATCAAAAAATATAGTTTAAGGGAATTACTCAAAAACTACAAAACTCTCGATACTCAAATTTGATATTCAAGTTATGTATCGATGTTTGATGACTCAACAATGATTTTGAATAAAATCGGCCAAAGAGTACTAGTACTTTACTCATGTACTTTTTTAGTTTTTTTTCGATTTTCTTAAAATTCAGTCAATCAATTTTGATCAAATTGACTCTACTTATAAGAAATTAGATGACAATTAAAAATATTGGTCATTTTGCATCTTATTATAGTCAACATCTTAATTGTATACTTGATCTTTTTTTTAAAGCAATTGTCACACATTTCCCTTTCAGACTTTAAAGATACTCCGAAAATTATTGTTCCACCTATTGATAAAAAGTGTTCCTGTTATAATTTTTTATTCTTTTAAAAATTTAATATTTTTTAAAAATCAGATCTCATTCTAGGCTATCGCTCAAGGCGGTATTTTTGTCACTAAATCAAGAATATTTAATAGTAGCCTATAATTACGAAAAAAACAATTTTCGCCCCTTTGGTTACTTTTCTTTTAAAAATATAAATTTTATAGCTGGTGAGAAAAATAAGTCTCACTTCTTCGCTGAAACATTTTGGTAGCGAAATATTCATAAATTAAAAAAAAAATTTATCAATTAATCTTTCTGTTGAAAATTTATTATTTTCGACTTGCTAAAAGCCTCAAAAATAATTTTATTTAAATAAATGGTAAATCTAAAATTTTAATTTTTTAATAATAAATAATGCTCTTAGAAAATACTTTTTCTATTTCACCTGCTGATTATTTGTATAAATTCATTTAACTGATAATGCGATAAATACCTCTATATATGGACAAAAAAACTATATTCATTGGAACGAGGGAAATTGAGTAAATGGGCCCTGATGGCTGCGGTTACACTTGTTTTCCGTAATAATTCACTTCATGAAAATTAATTCCCTTTCATTCCACGAAATAACCTACCTATCTACGAGATAGAAAGGGTTATTTTATTTATTGGTTTGGAATAAATTGTAAAAATTCCGTTACTTTTAATAGATAAAATGAGTTAATTAAATAATTTCTTAAATTAAATAAAACAAGTAAAATATCATAGAGCCTGAATATATTATAAATCCTAAGATACAGCAATCATACCCTAGTAGATTTTTGATTCCTTAAAAAAAATTTGGTCTCATAATTAGAAGGAATTATTAGGGAAAAATATTGAGTTAGGCCCTATTATCTGCACAATTATCCAATTATTTTTTATAATTTTCTGTAAGCAAAAGACAAAAAATAAATTCTAAATTTTTTATTTTGGCAGTGGTAGAGTAGGCTTATGCTGGTGGTGGGCTTCCCTTCCCAAGATTTATTCCAATTGAAATAAATTGGGACGCATTCTAAATAGAATTAGATGCAAAAAAAAAAACCCTAAAAAAATTTCATTATGTCAGAGATTTATTTACCTTCGGAGAATATTTTTACAAAATTTTATATTTTGGGTTCATAGACTTATTGAATACATTATTATTCTAATAATCTATTCTATCATTAATAATCTAAATTCTAAATAGCACTGATATAACATTTAAAGATAGCCTCTTGTTCTAAGGGCCAGGGATTCCCATCCCGTCTCATGTTTATTTCAATTGAATTGGCTAACAATCAATTGAATTTAATGCCCTCGGGGCATGGCGTAGAGGTTAGCGTGCTAACCTCATATACCAAACGTCGCGGGTTCGGACCCCAGGCAGTCCGATGATTTTATTTAAGTCAATTGGATACCAAATGGCTTAAATAAGAATGCCTGGACCGCATATATGTATATTTATCAATAACGGATATCGTAAAAAGTCTTATATGGCCTGAGTTGCCGAAAAGACTGTGTGAATGTGTGTGTGAGTGTGAGTGTGAATGAGAAAAAAGTGTGAACGTTTAAAAAAAAAAAAAAAGAAAAAATTGAATTTAATAGAGCCGGGGTCTAAATGGCCTCAGATGCCGAAAAAGACCTTAAATTAAAAAAAAAAAGAAAATTTAACAAAATATACCCTATATCAAATTTTTATTAATTAATATAAAACTGTCTCTTGTTACAGTGGGGGTGATATATTTCCCACCTTAGAAACAAAATTTGTTTGGCTACCAATTTTTTTAAAATCTGAATATAATTTATTAACTTTTGATAATTTTCATGAGAGAATGTTAGCACCACTACACAAGAATTAAGATCTAATTGTATTCTCTTGTTAAATTTTACATTGCAGATATATTCCATTAAAAAAAAAAAAATCATTTGCTCAACTGTCTGCCTTGCTCAGCTCATTCATAAACTTAATAATGATACTTCATATTGGCTTAATTCATTTCGCATCCAATTAAGATCTTCCACAAAATAAATAATAATTTCAAAAATGCAGACAAGCGAAAAAAAGACTCGGAAACATTTTAGAAAGAAGACATTAAATTGTTTGATTTTTCTCACTTGAAAATTTAATCCCTTAGCTTTTTTTTTTTTAAATTCTTGCTGATATAAACCACAAAGTGAATAATCATCATAATAAAGTAAAACGACGGCGGCACAGAGACTTAGAAATTCTCCAATTAAGGAAAGAGAGAAGAAGAGAAACAGGAGCAAGTAGAATAAGAAGAAGAAGAGAGGAAAATAATAATATCTGTGTGTAGCGTGTAATAAATAAGATAAAATATTTGTTAAAATGCAATAAGATCGCAATGTAATTTAGCAAGGAAGAATAGTAAACAAGGATGGTATAGTGGGGGATGCTCATTAACTCCATTAATTAAGTAGAGAGAGAGAGAGAGCCCAAAGGGCTGGTCAGATGTATTCCAGACTGAGGGTTGCATTGTAGGCGCAAAACCCTTTGTGCCTTGATTTAAACCCCGGCTGCAAATTCATCTGCCAAGAAATGCGTTGGTGGTGGCACATACACTCTCAGCCCTAACTATAGTGATTTTTATAACTCCCTGCTTGAATACTTGGTTACTTTAAGCACATTTATTGCTTAAGAACATGAGAATATAGTTGAGTTTAATTCCAAGCTAGAAAGACAGAGCTTCTAGTTTTAAGATATACTATTAAGTTGGGAAACTACAACTCAAGTTGTAATTTTACTCAACAGGGTGGAGGGGAGTTTGTTTGTTTGTTTGCTTTGTGCTTTCATACTTATACATATCTTGCAACAACAAGTGCTTTTATTATTATTATTGTTATGGGACTGATATCATTCAGTCAAGAGTGAATAAAATAAAAAAAAATTTATTTATAAAATATCTTCTTGTTGAAGGATTTTATCATCTAAGGATTTTTTTTTTAACGAGTCATATCTCTAATATTCCAACTCGTTTATTTTAAAAATCTTAAAGCTTTTAAATGGATTAGTGATGTTTGTAGCTTTCTAAAAGAAGAAAATTGCTAGGAAAACTACTCTAGTAAATATCTTTAGTAATTTATTATGGATAAAAATATATAGGCTATTTATTTTTTTTCCCCATTTAGGGCTTTTATTTTATCCGGCTACTGGGGTCATTTAGGGGTTATATATATTTATTTGAAATATTTAGTATCGTTAACTAGTGGGGGATGTTCAACACGCTGATTTCTTGGGGTCACCCACCCGAGGTTTTACCGCTCATGGCATTACCTGCAACAATTTTGGTGACTGTACCTCTAATCTGTAGCCACCGGCCTTTCAGGCTTATAATTTATCTAGAAATTTTTTTACCGGTTTGAAGTTTGAAGTTTGATAAAGAAAAACCTCATTCAGGGAAAAAAAACACTGGGTTTATTTAATTAAATAAATGTCGATTGTTATCAACATTTAGTGGAAAAAAAATTTACTATAATCCTAATAATTTGTACAATTTTTATGAGTATTTAATAACTAATAATTTAAGTTGAAATAATATTTTTTCGTATAATTCCACGAATATCCCGGAATAAATAAGTGATTATAAGTAGACAAAATCTAATTTTTAAAAAAGAAAAACTAAAAAAAAAAAGACTAGAAATATGGCATTGACTGGAACTATCTTCGTCCCAAAGTTTTTTCTTATAATTACAAATCTAAACTCAAAATACATTTCCTAAAATCATCTTTTTGATTTTCCTTTACCTCTGACTATTCTCTGGATCTTATGAATCCATATTCATAAAATCACTCAAAGAATGGAATATTTTTAGCATAAAACATCTGATCCAATTTTTACTCTATATTGCTTACAAGCTTTCTAGATTAATATAGTTCAAAACCTTCTGATCCGACATGAACTCAAATGATAATGGATTATAAAATAAAAATAAAATTTATAATGAGAATTAAAAGTATTATAGTTAGATCTATTTCAAAAATTCCTTAAATATTTTAGAACCAAATGTGTGTGAGTTCTCAGAATGTGTAAACAGAAATACTTCTCTAGTTAATTGGTGGCAGAAGTTTTTTGTTTTCTGGCAGATATGCAACCCAATTGACTAACTCACTAAAGGGTTTTTTGATTATTTGCTTCTGTAGAGCCTACGAGATTTACAAAGAAGCAAGTAAGGCTGAACGCATATCTATTGAGCAAAAACGTTTTTGGACAAAAAGTTTTTGACTAATCGTGCATAAAGCTGTTTTTTCAATTCTTTTCTATGGGTTAACGCACACACTGAGGAGGCAAAACACAATTGAGCATGATTCGACATCATTGAACAAAATGTTTTGCCAATGAGCGTTTTGCTCAATCGGTGTGCGTTGGCATTGGACAAAATGTTCGCCCATTGAGCAAAAAATGCCAACGCACACCGATTAGGCAAAAACGCTCAATCGACAAAACATTTTGTCCAATGGCAAAACATTTTGTTCAATGGCAAAACATTTTGTCCAACCAAAAACATTTTGGTGGAGGAAAAAAAATTTTTTTAAATGGAAAAACATTTTGGTGGATGGCAACACATTTTGTTCAATGGCAAAACATTTTGTGAATGAAAAAACATTTTACCTAATTGGTTTGCGTTGGAATTGAGCAAAACGTTTTGCTCTTGGACAAAACGTTTTTTCCAAAGTGCTCAATTGTTGTGCGCTCAGCCTAATCGAAAAATCCATTAGTGCCGTTTGGGTTGCCTTCCTTTCAGAATGAATAACATCAATAATAAAATTTTTAACAATGACCATTGTCAAGTGAATGAGAACGAAAATTGACCATAAATAAAAATAAAAAGTAATTTCAAATCTACCTTCGTCTTTCATTTCAAAATTAAATTTTACTTTTTTTATTTTATTTCCTTCCAGCGGTAATCATCAAGTAACTCAAGTATAATTTTTCTCCTTATTTATATAAAGGAAAGAGAGAGAGGGAGAAGTCGTAACAAACAAGTTGACATAATTTACAATGTCTGGGGACAAATTTGGTTTTAAAATGTCGGATTGTTTTTATTAACCTAATTCTCAATTAACGTCAATTATATCTTGTTTATTTCCTGCAAACACTTAATTTTCAAGCATTTGCATCTAAATTAAATTGAAGGCCATCAAACGGACATCAAATTTCTTCCTTTTTTTTAACGTTAAAATTGATATAATAAAAGAAAGAGGAATTTTAATTTTATTTTTTGTAATTTTATGTTATGATTTGCTTATAAATATTTGAACAATTTTTATGACTCTTTAATTTATATATTTTTATTTACCAAATATATACAAAATATATTTAAATTTATAATCGTGCAAAAATTTTAATCCAAGAGGAGATAATCGTGTCACTGTAAATTATTAAAAAAAATTCATTTCGTTTTGTGGGAAGAATAAATAATATATTTTTATAAGAATTAAATAAAATTAAATTGGATTCGTAAAAACTGTCTTTATATTTTGTATTTTGATGCAGAAAAATTTACCCTCATTTCAGATATTATTGTAGTTCGGAGGTAGGCAACCTCAATAACTACGTAGCTCATTAATTACACTTAATTGCTCCCGAGATCCTTTAAAAGTTTGTAAAAACTTCCTAGAAATGCAAAACTGTTCGCTCACCCATTTATTAAATACAATTTACACCTTACAATTTTAAAATATTGGGATTAAATAAAAATACTAAATAAAAATTATTTTTGGATAAACTGGGTAAACTGTGGTTTATTGTATACAACGTTTCAATCACTTCAAATCCACAAAGCCGTCTTACATTTAATGATCTATAATTTGCACCTGAAGATTGTCCCAAACGTTAGCACTTATACAAAAAAAACACAATTTATCCGAAAACAACTGTAAAAGCTTTAATTCTAAAATACGGGGGGGGGGGGGGTTCAAAAAATAACAGGAATTATTTTTTTACTGGAAAATTCTGCTTACTCTTATTCGAATTCCAATACCACTCCGTGAAGCCGTAATTCACACGGCACTAGGCCCGGTGAATATGGTGGATGTGGCACACCTAAATTCCTAAGTCAGTGATTGTTTCTTGAGTCCTGGTGATAAACGGCTCGATGTGCCGGAACATTATCCTGGTGAAGGATCCCATTTGAGCAAGATGTGGTCTTTTTGTTGCAATTGTCCTTCTTAATACCTTCAATACTTAACAATAGTAATTCGCACTAACAGATTTGAATAAAATAAGCAGAATTTTCTAGTAAAAAAATAATTCCTATTATTTTTTGACACCCCCTCAAAATTTATAAAAAATTTCTTTAAATTTTTTTTTTTTTTTTGTGGATATTTATCGATTATTCTTTTTATTTATTATTTATTCACCCTCGAGATTTATTTACTCATAGTATAAAAAAAAAAATAATACAATTTTTTTTTTTTTCAAATATACAATAACAAAATTGTTATACCAAAAATAGTATCGTCTATTGTATTTTATATTTTTTTATTGTTGCACTTTTACTCGAACGAATATACGTTACATTTATCATCAAGACGTTTTATCATACATCAAAATTAAAAAAAAAAATTAATTATTTTAAATTTATTTAATAATCAGATAATATCTTTTCTTTAGCCCCCCCCCCCTTCACTCCCTATTACAATCGTGACAAGTCATGCATTTTCTCTCCACGTCTATCTATTTATCTATTTATTTATTTAATTTTTATTCTCTGCGGATTTAAAATGCATGCATGCATATAATTCATTTTCTTTTGAAAGAGAGGGGGAGGAGGAGGAGGATTTATTTATTTATTTATTTACCTTGAGTAAACAAGTATAGAAAATGGCGGCTGCGGTATTTTTTTTTTTGTCAGTCTGTTTGTATTATGACCCAATGAACTCTGGTTGGAAATGTTTCATGCTAACCTTCACTCTTGGTCAATTGACATTTCATTTTGCTCTTTTGGTGGCATCACTAACCAGACGGCAAATTTTAACTTAGGTACAGAGTGTATTAGTATTTTAATCCGTTTACTTCCGATGTTATATTAATAAGAAAATATTTATTTTGTTAATGCTAAACAAAAAAAAAAAAAAATAATTTCAATCTTTATCACTTCATAAATTCAATCGACGAAACGACTTAATTCATAGAGTATATAAGATTCTGAATTTGAATATAACCAAGGTTATATATGTCTAAATACTTGGCCTGTGTGTGTGATCATTTTTCGCTCTGATATAATTACGTGGGTGGAAAGCCTCGAGGCCAACACGTTTGTAATCTGAATCTGTATGTGTGTGTGTGTGTATTGTATTTATGCGCCAGGTTCGAGGCCCCCCCAGAGAGAGAGTGAGTCGATATGCCCCCTCTCCCCTTCACATGAGTAGTTGGGGTCCATTTATGAAATGTTATCACACTATGATTATTATAGGGTGTAGGTACAATATATATGTATAATCCAAAAGGGGTGGAGGGAGAATTAGAATATTAAAAATTGAATTGACTAATGGCTGGTTAAGGGAGAAAAATTATTCATTTATTGATTAATTAATTTTTTTTTTAAATATATTTTCCGTTGTTTGGGAAAATATTTATTTTTTATTTCTTTTTATTAATAGAATAAAACTTTTTCTTTGAATATTAACACATTTTTTGCGTTATTGTGGTACTTTAAAGTAAATTGATAAAATTTTAATCATCATTGATTAAATCAGAATTATACAATCAGTAAAAGTAAACTCTGATATTTCATTTTTTTTTATTATGTAGAAAATGGCTGTGTTGAATTGAATAACAGGGTTGAAGAGGTTATTAAATCAAATTCCTTATTTTTTTGCAAATTTTATTATGCCGTCTTCAGTTGCTTAGGAGTTTTTTTTAGCAAATAGAGTTGTTAATGGTCTGTTCATAAGCCAGTATTTTACAATAGACTATGTTACATTTTGTAAACAGTCTTATCAGTCGCATCATATGTATTTATTTGCTTTGATATTTTTATAAAAAGGCTATAGTATAATAATGGCTTATGAACAGACCATTAACAATTCTATTTGCTAAAGAAAAACTCCAATGTAACTGAAGATGGCATAATAAAATTGGCCGAAACGTTTTGCAAAAAGGAGTTTGATTTAATAGAGGCTTCCTGGCTGCATCCCTGTTATCATTTTTTTTATTATTAAAATTTCTATTTTATAGAATATAGAGGGCGAATATATTTTAAACTTTTCCTTATGTTATTTTATCAAAATTATTTATAAGAAAAGAAAATTCTTATGAAATATCCGTATCAAAAATTTATCTATTAATAAATAAATAATTAATTAGATTAATCGAAATAACAAATTATCAAATATATATTATGGGAATAAGAAAATAACGATATGTAGCCCCCCCCCCCCCCCCCCCCCCCCCCCCCCCCCCCCCCCCCCCCCCCCCCCCCCCCCCCCCCACCCCCCCCCCCCCCCCCCCCCCCCCCCCCCCCCCCCCCCCCCCCCCCCCCCCCCCCTAGCTAATTAAAAAGCGATAATTTTTTTTTTTCGAAATTGTATATAAAACTGTCTTTAACGCATTTGATTGAATAAATAAAAATTTCATTACCATATGATTTTTATACTCGTGCCTCATTATTATTAGTCTATTGTTTCTATTTATGATTAAATAAAAAAAAAATAGGAGCTCTGTTTAAGAAAAACTGTAAAGTTTTTTCAATTTCGTTAACTCTAATCAATATAATATTAAATTTGTTTAAGCTCTTTTAGGCCATTTAGACCCCATCCTTATTTATTTCAATAAATAGATTAGTAGCTAAATATAGATAAACAAAAAAATAAACGCCTGTCGTTTGGGTAACACTCTCAGCTAGCGTGTTTAACCGGTTGCCTATTATTTCAATTAATTAATTTCAGTATTTCCACGATAAGTATTTGCAACTTCCCATTTTAAAAATCAAATCTATATAAAACTAGGTTTAAATATATGTATTCTGAACTGGGTTATATGGTCCAGTCCGAAAAAAATTCTCTTCTGCCGAAAGACAAAAAAATAAATCATTTATCACATTTTAATTAATGATAGAATATAATTTTAATATAAATTATAGATTTATTTGCTGTTGAATTCTTTACATTATTATTATTAATATTATTATTATCATTATCATCATCACCATGAATTAATGGCTTTTCCCATTTAAAGCCTAAAACAAACATTAATTTGATTAAATATCTACTGATTAATTTTATTATTATAAATAGAGAAAAAAAAGACATTTATAAAAAAAAAATTGTATACAATGATAAATTATCTATTTACAATAATAGATTTCATCGTTGTTTAAATGAAATTTGTTGTTAAGTCTATTTACACCCAATAGGAGATATTTCATTATTAATCTTTATATATGAGTAAATGGAGGGTTGAGGAGGGGATGGAATTTTATTAAAGCGCCAAATACTCTCTTTCTCGCTCTCTTTCTGGTTGATCGAAATGTTGGATAAAAATCTCAAGGGTGGAAAAGGAAAAGAAAAAAAAAAAAAAGAATCGCAGCTCAAAAAGTCTTGCAGATCACGTCCAAGATATTCCTCTAAGTTGCTCTTCTTGTTTCGTTGTTTCCCCACTACCCCATGCTTTCGTCGCAGCATGCCCGAAATTGCCCGATGGGGGATGGGGGTGTATCAACCCCCTCAACTCCCCGCAAAAAAAAAAGCCGCCACCCTCTTCTGGGATATTGTCCTGGGCCTCACGTAGTATAGTAAATAACTTGCCAGAGAGAAAGCGAGAGGACGAAACAAAATTTTCTCTCCGTCCTCCTAAATTTCACGCTCATTTAATCAATCATAAAATTGACTGGAAAATTTGTTAAAGTGGGGTTGAAGGGATTCAATTTCAATTTTTATAAATGAACCAAAAAAAAAAAAAATTCTCAACTTGCAAGAAAAACAGAATTGATTAAAGAAATATAGAAAATGTTAAAAATAAATTTGATTACCCCTCATAGTATACACAATAAATTTGGCATAAATTATTCAGGAACATAAGCTACATCCACCGATCATTCGAACCGCGAAACATTTGGAATAAATCCTTCTATTACCAATATATTTAATAAAAATTAAGTAAAAAAAAATTCAATTCACTTATAGAATCCTTCAAATGAGACTATTTAATTATCAAAATAAAAAATTTTCTTTTATTTCAAAAATCCAAAACATTCCAAATTAACAATGACCTTGTTTAGTCAGTGAACTTTAAAAGCATTTCGGATGATGAATCATCTCATTAAATGATAAAAATCAAAAGCATTTTATATTCAACTAAGAATTGATCAAATTCTTTTGCCACAGATAATATATCAAATTTTTTTTTTCGGCATCTCAACGATTCAGGTTTTGATAACATTTTTATTATATATGGCAAGATAAAAAAAAAAGAAATCCAAAAATGGACTCCATGTTATGAAATATACATTTTTAGTTGTTAAACAATACCCGATTAAAAAAAACAAACTTAGCTTATTATCTAGAGCAATAATAGGCTTACGAGAGGAGACCAGTTAGCCTCGCAGAATGTTGTCTTTTGTCTCAAAGAGGGAACAAAAACCAGAGGAGAAAACGAGAGGAGCTCTCGAGATGCTGCGATGGAAAGAGAGACAAACGACAGTGGGGGGGGGGGGGCGGTGGTCGTTAAGTTTTTATAAGTTTTTAGGTTTCTCATTGTGAAATGTCACACGTTAAAGGCATTCAGTTGGTTGGTTGGCCGCGAGCGGCCATTTTTGCACGCCAGACGACATTATTATTGGCTCAGCAGTCGAATTTGAGAACTCCACTGAGAGTAATCCCTAATGTGAAATCAAAGAGGGCCTATATAAAAAAAAAAACCCTCTTTTTGATGATAACTGCCGAAATTTTTTATTAAGATTCCCTCTAGTTAATGTGCTTTTTGGGAATTGGTTGGTGACAAATCATTCACTGGTTTTATTCTTAACTATTCTGACGTCATTCTAGAAAAAATTTTTAACGGTATAAATTCATTCAAAATAATGCCTATGTAGTAGTACACTACATTATTATTACATCATTAACATTTAAATCGGTTTGAAGCTTTTATATATTACAGTGGCATATAGAAAGCATTTTCGAGATGCACAAGTATTCCCTCCTCCCTCAAAAATATTTTTTTTGTGTCTAGCAGCGTCTAAATTTTTAACACTATCAGGTCTATTCTCTAAAAAATTTAAAATCAACGAATGGGTGTTAAAAAGTAATGTAAAAAAAAACAATCAGCGTTAAAAAATACTATTCTTTAAAAAAAGTTTTAACAGCCACGTTAACTTGTTGCTTTTATTTCAAAGCTATCAAAATCATAATCTTACTTTTTAGGTTAAGGACGCCATTTTTATTTTAAATACGACGTTAAAATATTAAGGGCACCTCCTAGTGGTATTAATGTTATTAGGAGATATTTACTTATACTATTTATCAATATTTTTGTAGTTATGTTTTTACTAGAGACCTTTCTATCTTTCTATGTTTTTACAATATATTTATTTTTTATCAATGGTCTTGCTATTTTTTTTTTTTTTTTTTATGTTTGACAGTCCAGCACAGTCTGTCTGTATATAAAAAAAAGCGTTGTAAAGAAAACAGTTATAGTTTAGGTAAAATGGTCTAAAACCAAGTACCGGAGTAAATAAAAAAAATAAAAAAAATACTACATTTGATTTATTTTTTGATTATGGTTTTGAATTAGCCTACTAACAATTTTACAAATTATTTTTATACTAAAATTTACCATACAACAACGACAAAAATAGGCATATTTTTTTTTTTGCTCACTAAAACTTCTCATCTTTCTCCCTTCACTAGGAAACACCTTCAGATTGTATCGACAGATTTATTTCAGAAAGGGCTGAAAGTAAAGTTCTGTATTTTTTTTTTTAAGTTAAATAATGTAGAAATTTGCATAACTCTAAACATTCGCCAGAAAAAAGCATATAAAAATTGTAATTTCTCTAACATCTGTCTACAATATTAGAAAATTGATTTTAATCAAAGCGTTCGCCTTTTACTCTATAAATTCCAAATAACTCCAATTACAGAGTCATGGAGTCATGGAGTCATTGGCAATGTTTGAAAATTTTCACGGCACGTGGGATTTAAAACAGAGCTGTGTAAAAACTAGATTCGTAATCCTCAGTTTATCCTCAGCTCCTCCTCTTTTGACTGACGTTTCTGCCTCCAATCGTGATCTTTCGCGGCCACAATCATTATATTTATTTAAAATTTTTTATATTATTACAAAAATTATAAAAAATAATAGCAGCTGTTGAAATATATTTTTAAAGAAAAAATTTGGCTGCGTTTTCTTCCAACTTTCATTCCTGATATAAAAAATTATATTTTCTAAATTTTGTAATAATAAAAAAAAATAAATAAATGTTATGATCAGAGATTCGAGAACACAGCGATAGAAACTTCGACTGTTAAAAATTAAATAAATTTTCCGGCTGCTGTCCCCCATTTTCCTAATCAAATACATTTGTCTTATATATTACTTAAATGATAGTATGTTATAAAGGATTTTAAAAAGAGATAGCAATTTTTGAGGGAATAAAACAAAAGAAAAATGAATGAAATTCAGAGAAGGTCCAGCAAGAACAAGGAGGGGGGAGGACCCTCTTTCTACTGCTCCTTCCTATAGCATATACCATATATATTTCATAATAAAGCTTCGATGGTCTTGCTCTAAGGAAATTTATCGGGAGGCGGAGATGTCGGCCCCTCTGAAGGATATTAAGAGATATTGCTCGGGAGACGACGTGCCTTCGAGTGCAGCCCTCGGATCAGTCGCATAAAAATGCTCTGCACCATCCACACCCACACCTTTTTCCATATTACCCTCGGAAGATCCAAGTTGGAAATGCAATGCAACCATCCCCACCACCATATTTGGGTGGGTTTTCTTCGCTGACCACGTGCCACACCACGTAGCAGATGATTCATAGCACATTCCAAGCGGTTGATTAAAGACATTGAAACCAACTGCGCGTGCGGCACACCGCAATGCACCAGAAACAAAAAAAAAAAAAAAAACGTGGAAAACTCTACACCCTCTTCGTCAAAAGCTGGAAAAGTAATAACTTTGAGGAGGAGTCAAGTGATGACAGATGAAATTAATTAATATCACAGATGTTAAGGGATTTTATTATTAGACATGTCCGTCATCAGGTGCTAGAAATACCAAATAATAATTAAATTCTTTTGTTGTTGTTCTTCTTTAGATTTATAATAAAAAAAATTTCTTGAATTTAGAAGCAGAATATTTTTTTTTCATCATTTTTCTTTTCTACAATAATTTTTTAACATAAAAACATTAAATCTCAAATCTTGTCTTTCGGTTCGCAGGCTGGCTTTTATTATTGATATCGCCCACTCAATCTACGCGGAGGTGCAAACAAACAGTGACATATGGAAAAATTTAATTTTTTTAAATAAACTATTTTTTTACAACTTTTTTCAATTGCTATGGACATATTTGACTTAAAAATATACCATATATTGCTTTTTACTTTCTCGTATACAAAGTATATAAAGAGAAAGTATTGTATTCGTAAAAAAATTCGACTTTGAATTTTTACAATTGCATGAGTCAAAAAAAAAAAAATGTTTTTAGAATTTTGTATAATATGTGTGTGTGTTTGTAGGCCTTTACGATTATGATCAGATTAATTTTAGTATATACGTCTTACCCTTAAATTGTAGATTTGTATCAACTTTTGGAGTAATTACATCAAACGAAATTAGCAATTTACCTACTATATATATTTTTAAACAATGAAATTTTAATTTCTTTATAAATTTTCCTCGGACGCCAGAAGGTGGACAATAAATAGAAAAAAAATGTTAATATTTTATGATTTACAATTGAAAAATCTCAATCGTAAACATTGAAGTCTAGGAAACTTGTCAATAACTTAATTAGAGGTAAAATTTTCTCTCTAATTTGTAATGGAGAAAAAAAAAAATTAAAAGGATTTTCCTTTTATTTAAAAATTATTTCCTTATTTCTATTGAATACACAATATAATTAAACAGAGAGATTTTTCAATTGTAAATCATAAAACATTAAAAGGAAAATTTCCTATTTGTTGTTGGCCTTCCGGGGTCCAAGGAAAATTTATAAAGATCTCAAATTAAAATTTCATTGTTTAAATGTATTTATAGTAGGTAAAGTACTACTTTCAGGTGATGTATTTACTCCAAAAGTTAATACAAATCTACAATTTTAGTGTAAAACGAATATACCTAATTTCATTAGTGCACACAAAATTATTATTATTATAAGTTTAAAATGAAGTAAACTTCTTCTTCTTTCTGAAAAAAATTAATTTTTTTCAATTTTTATGAATATAGTCTTCCATCTGACTATTTAAAATTTTTGTGATAAACATTCAGCATTTCCATACCCCTTTTGTAATTTATATTTATTTATAGAAGTGTAAACTTCCTTCTCCCCTAATAAGACCCAAAGCTGAAAATTAGAAGTCAAGTTGTTTAGAAAAGATATCAATTTATTAAGATTTCTATAATTCCGAGACTGGCCAGACTATATTTTCTCCATAATTATTAAAAAATAGTTTGAAACAATTAAATAAACTCGCTGTTTGTTAATTTATAGACACATCAAAAGGTATTTTTGTTCAATTAATAACAAAAACAATAATTTATTTTCTTTTATTTAATTGTTTCTTGTTTGGCTACCCTTTTAATTTTAAGATAATTAATTGTAAAATTTATGACATTGTTTATTTTTTTATTTATATATGGTGGTTGTTGTTGTTTTGTTGCAGGTGAGTTGACACTTGGCCGGTGGAAAAGTCGCTCAGTTTGATAATGATGATGATGATGACGGCTGGAGAGAAACGGTGAGTTCTAAAGCTCCAGCTTCCAGTTAGTATAAATAAATAACAAAACAAGCTTCAGGCCCTTAACGAACGCTTTATTACCGATCAGAATTTATTTCGATAGGATGGATATTAAGGATTTGAGGCCGATGGAGAGCGAGAGAGAGAAACCAGTTGGCATCATCCATCCATTTTAAGGAAATACAAATACAACTGTCATTAATGATGAAATGCCTAGGATAGATCGGGGTGGGGGTAACGATGATGATGGTGATTACACACTCGTAAATTTTGGCCCTTTTCGCCATCCGTGTGATGGATGCAGTGTGGATGCACTCAGTTGCATGCAGACATTTTAACCCTTTTGCTCTTTTAGGGATAAAATTGACATTTACATATGTTGTTATTATTATTGTTATTGTTCTCTGAGGGCTTAACATTTTTATTTTCATCAAACATATGTATTATTCTTTAAAGGCAAAGGAATTTTTTTTTCTCAATTGGTATTTGAGATTATTAGATAATAAAAATAAAAAAGAAATTTAGAATTTGGTGAATTTTCTATTCAAAGTTAAGAAATTTCATGATCCTTTTATAATCATTTTGCGTTATAATACATTCGTTTTGACCTGTTGGAAGATAGGTAACGCAAAAATTATCCATTATTGTTCTTATTCTTAAAAGTTGAATGAGTTTTTATTGTTTTGCTCTGCTAGAGTCCATTAAGGAGTGGTCATCTTTCCGTATGACTCATGATAGCTTACCCAAACTCTCTCTCTCCCTCTACTCTATTTAATATCATACTCCACTCTGACACTTTTTTGAAATTTTTTTTTTATTTTTTACTACATCATCATATTTCTCTAATATATCCAGTTGTCATCATTATGATTATATATGATAATTTTTTTAAAAGATTCATTGAGAACTTTAATTTTTTTTATTTAATCTTATATTAATAATGGATATGATGGCACCATTTAAATATTACGTAAGCATATTGTCTTGGGAGGCGTTATAGGAAGCTTAATTTCTTATATAAATTTTTTAAATCCACAGCTTAATCGGCTTACGCCGTCTGAACTCAGATCATGTAAAATTTTAATAGTCGAACGATAACATCATAAAAATTATAGAAATTAATATAAATATAGCTCCTAATAAAGATTTAAATAAAAAAGGCTGTTTCTTGCTAAAAATTAAAAAGTCAAGAGGAGGGACCTAAAAAAACCCAAAAATTTGCTTACGTAAGTAATATTTGAATGGCCTCTATGTTTAATATCAGAACTGATTAAATCTAGACTTTTTAAATTGAACAGTTGATGACTTAAAAAAAATTTAAATATTCGACAGTAGCTAGACTCGAGTTGAAACGATATGTAAATTAAAATTAAATATACAAATAATATTCTCGGTTGTATGAGTCAAGATATTTATTAATTAAAAATCATTTTTATTCAATTGAATTTCTCCAAATTGTGAATTTTACAAATATGATTTTATCATCTCTAATTTGTGTAGAAAGATATCTTCTATAAGAAATTACCTTATCAATAGATTATTAGTTATTTTTTTATATAGTTGCTTTTATAAGGTATTTCACATGAAGGGACTTTTGTTTTTGACTAGAATTTTTTGTGCCTTTGGCGAATACGATCCTAAGTATATAACGAATTGTGGCTGTTATATAAATTAGATTAATGATATGAATAGGATGCAGCCAATAAAGTAACTATTTTGTTAACACTCTTTATTTAGGAACGTTTCGTTTGTTGATCATAGCCGAAACGTTCCTAAATAGTGTTAACAAAATAGTTGCTTTTTATTTATTATTGGCTGCATCTTCTTTATATCATTAATCTGAATACAATCCTACACACAATAGTAAAATAAAAATTTCTATAATAATTGCGTATTTTATTTAATAAATCTCTTATGCTAAGAGTCTGAGGGAAAGCTTGACGCCATGAGTTAATAGTTGATATCTTTAAGTGAAAATTCAGAGCTAATTAGAAAAAGTCAAGGAGAAGTTTATTCTTATGGTTACAGAATGTTTTTTCCATCTTGAGACGATCCTATAACCAGAAAGCAATCGTTAAGGAGTAAACATCAATATTTTTTTCCTTTTTACTTTCTCTTACCTATGTATATATGTAATATATATATAGAGAGAAAGTATTGGTTTCATGTCAAAAATTCGATGTCGAGATTTTGATGGATCTTCACGTTTTGAGGTCCCCTGAATCCAAAAAAGTGGTTTTCGCGACATGGTCTGTCTGTCTGTCTGTGTGTGTGTGTGTGTGTGTGTGTGTGTGTGTGTGTGTGTGTCTGTGTGTGTTCAATTTTAAGCATGAAGGAATTGAGCTATGAGGCTGAAATTTTATATTTAAGTTAAACACCCCCCGGGACCGACAAAATAAGCTTTTAATCAAAATCGGCCAAAAAGTACAAGTACTTTACTGATGTACTTTTTCAGTTTTTTTCGATTTTCTCAAAATTCGCTCTAACGATTTTGATTAAAATTCAAAAAATCAATTATTTATTAGATGCTCTTTCAAATGTATATTCGCGTTTTGCCCTCAAAATTGTTTGAAGCACACTTTACTCTTGTGCTTCATAGGAAAGATAGGAGAAATGGTTGCCATGGTAACGGAATTTAAATCTTTTTCTTTTTATTAGATTAAAAATCAATTATTATTTAAACACCCATTTTTACTTTCTCTTACCTATGTATATATGTAATATATATATAGAGAGAAAGTATTGGATTCATGTCAAAAATTCGATGTCGAGATTTTGATGGATCTTCACGTTTTGAGGTCCCCTGAATCCAAAAAAGTGGTTTTCGCGACATGGTCTGTCTGTCTGTGTGTCTGTGTGTCCGTGTGTCTGTGTGTCTGTGTGTGTGTCTTGTGTGTGTTCAATTTTAAGCATGAAGGAATTGAGCTAGGAGGTTGAAATTTTATATTTAAGTTAACACCCCCCGGGACCGGAAAAATAAGCTTTTAATCAAAATCGGCCAAAGAGTACTAGTACTTTACTGATTCACTTTTTTCAGTTTTTTTCGATTTTCTCAAAATTTGCTCCAACGATTTTTTAAAATTCATATATCAACTATTTTTTAGTTGCTCTTTAAAATGTATATTCTCATTTTGTGATTGAAATCTTCTGAAGACCACTTTACTCTTTGTACTCCATAGAAAAGATAGGAGAAATGGTTGCCATGGTATCAAAATATAAACATTTTGCCATACTTATAAATTTTACATCTTGAATTCAATTGTACCCTACTGCCGGAAACTAAATACATGTCACACAAAAAATCTGGGTGACAAGCACAGTACACAACTTTCGATTACCGAAGGTAAGAGAAGTTGTGGGCGCCAGCACACCGTTTTTTTTTTTTTCATTTGTAGAGATATCTTCTCTAGTTTTCTAAAGCTCATTAACGTTTCAATTAGTTATAAATTAGGGTAATTTAGAATATTTTTCTTCAATTGAAATGTACCCTAGTAGAATAACAATTTTTTTTCTTATTTATTTTGCCCAGAGAAATTGTAAGTTAAACTTTAGAATAAACAATATTGTTGTTAGTACAAATTTTATAAAAAAATTTTTTATTATTAAACGTGATAAAAAATTTGTAATAAAAAATATAAGGTAAATAATTTAATCCATATTAAATCTGCTGTAAAGCTAACATTTAAATTGAATTTCAGGTTCGATGATTGTAAAAATTTATTAGTTTTTAATATAGCCTACATATAATAAATTTTTTCTTTCCAATACAATAAATAAACAAAATTTAAGAAATGACTGACTTCTTCCCTCTAGGCTCGTTCAATTAAAATTTTTCGGATCATTGATTGCAATAAATTGTATATATCGAATAATAAGTAGCTCGCTTATTAGGATCAAGAAAGGGAGTAATAAACTTTGAAGAGACGTTTCGGGGTTTAATCTCATTCCTTTTATCTTCCGACCTTGATATTTAAAAAAATTTGTATGATCACACAACACAACTTTTTCTTACCTTCGATACTCCAAAGTTGTGTTCTGTGTTTGACACACCAAATTGTTTATATCGATATATAATTAGTTTCCGAAATCAAAAGAATAATATTTATATTTTGTTATCATGGCAAGCATTTCTCCTATTTCTTCTGCAATACAAGAGTAACAATATTAGAAGCAAAATGAAAATATACATTATAAAGATCATCTAAAAAATAATTGATTTATGAATTTTAAACAAATTTTGATACATTCGAAAAATAACTTTGTATGGTTTTATGAAACTATGCAAGTGAAACTTTTTCGGATCGTAGGCGTTTAACTGAAAATTTTCAGAAAATTATTTAATTAAGGATATTAAAATCGCGTTTTTAATCTTAACTTAATAATTGGAAAATGGGAATGATAATGGGAAATCAATAGACGCATGTTAAAAACTGAGAACAATATTTATTTACTAATAGAAGATTTGAATTATTTTATTTTGTTTTATCAATTTAAAAATTGAATAATTAAATCTCACAATTCGTCATATATATTAAATTTCAACTTTCCTATTTTTGTCGTCACTGTTTGTGACGTCATGGCTTGTAACGTCACGGCCGTTGACGTGGCTTGTAACGCGACATGCTGATAGAAGAGCGAAAAAAATTTGAGGCGTTCAAATAAAAGTTCCACTTTAAAAACTGATAAAGGAAATCAGTAAAGTACTAGTACTCTTTGGACCATTTTATTCAAAAGTTTCGTGTTACGTCCCAGGGAAGTACCTAACTTAAATATAAAATTTCAAGCTCGTAGTTCTTTTGCCTCTTGAGTTGATTCTCTTTTTTGGACACAAAACGTGTATTTCCTTCAAAATTTCAACATCGAATTTTTAACAGGATCGCAATATTTTCTATATATTGAAAAAAATAATATTCGGGTCTAGGCGTACCGTACTTACTTAAACCATATTCAAAACTTAGGTAAATTAATCCATCTTGATAGTATATAACTACTGTGCCAAGTTTATAGCCCAAAGGGCTTAGCCTCTCGTCAATTGAATCTAGAGCATGATTTACATGTTGTATATCTATCAAAATTGAAAAATATCCCCCCGGAGGGTGGGAGTTGTTATTTATGGTCCTAATCAAAGGCATTAGGTGAGTCTTGGGAGTCCCTGTCCGGCCATCCAGTCTACATACAGACATGGATCATAATTTACTGCCTGATTGCTTATTGTTCCCTTAATCCAACTGAGAAATCATCATCACTGATTGCATCACTATCTCTCTCTCTCTCTCTCTCCCTTTGGGGTGGGATTTTCAATTTACTCTCACAACAACAAAACTTTACAAGTATTATTAGTTTTTTTTTTTTTTTTTTTTTTATTTAATATCATATTATAAATATCAAAAAACAAGTTAAATTAAAAAGTTATAAACAAACAAAAACTTAGTGTGTAGCTCAAACAAAAATTATAAAAGTTTTACTTTATTAAAATTTCAATTTTTATTTAATACTCTATAAATCATTTTTCAAATAAATACTAAATCTCGATAAAATATTAAATTATTAATCTATCGAAATACAGTAAATTATTTCTTCATTTATCTCGATAAATATTACCTAATATTATTGATAGAGTGATTTTATAAAATATCATTTGATTATTTTCTAATATAAATTACAATTAAAAAAAAAAAAAAAAAAAAATGGAAACGATATGTAATAAAAATATTTTTTTTTTAAATTCTTTTAACCATTTAAACACCCCCATATTTATTTAAATTAATTGGTAACCTACAAGAAATTTTCAAGGAATATTCATAAACTTGTATAGGAATTCTGTTACACAAACTGTTTATGAATACTACTGACGATGTTAAGAATATCATACTTTTTTAAGCTACTTAAATTTGATTCATATTTTTTTTACTTAATAAATTAGTTTATGAATTTGATTTTACAAAACAGTGTATATTAAAATTCAATCATGAAAGTATATGAAAAACGACTGAAAATTCATATTTTTTTTTACAGTGTGCGAGTATAAAATTTTTAAGTCAATTTTTTTTTCTCTCAAAAAGCAAAATAGTGATCGTTTGTACATGAAGGGAGATCTAAACCTTTGTTCCAATAAAAAATAAAATAAAATATTAGTATAAAAACTAAAACATATGATATTCCAAAAATTATCGCATTTAAAATAAAAACGTAAATAAATTTATTTGATTAAAATATTTAATTATATTATTATTATTATTATTATTAATAAATAAATACAAGACTGTTGATATATAATATGGTTTTGTGTTTGAGAGGCAACCAACCGGTGCAGCAACGATTCTCTCGCTCTGTATGTATAATGCATCCAGCCGGCCACATCAGAGCATAATTGACGATTCATAAACAGGCCGTAAATGTCAAATTTTACGAGCACATAGAGAGAGAGCGGGAGAGAGAGAGAGAGAGAGAGAAAATCAAATGGTTACTGCCAGAGAGATAGAGATAGAGAATGCGCACATACGCGTGTCAAAATTCATTTTGCGAAATCTCTTTTTTCCTCTTCCCCACTCTCTCTAACAAACATCTTAATGTTTTTTTAATTAAATAAATAAATAAATAAAGTGTTTATTTTATTGACTTTATGACTCATGCCGTAAATTTTTCCCGAAGGCAGTTTAACTACTAGTTTAAACTTGGGGAAATGATTATCTCTGTCGATCGAGTTGCCCAGCAACTTTATTGACAATTGTTTTGACACTAATTTTCGGGCGCTAAAGACGACAACTTTGAATTATCATAACTTTGTTCAACTGTTGTAATTTAAGAGAGGGGAAGGAAAAGGGTATTTTATTGTTATCATCGTAGTCAATTGAAAAGTCTCGAGTTTAAAATAAAAACAAACATCTCTATTTATTTATCTAAAGAAATTATCTGAATATTTATGGGGTGATGTTATTTAAAAAAAAAAAAAAAAAAAAGATACAAAGATCTCTCTTCTTCCTTATTTTTATTGTTATCTGACATTTTGAGTTCAATAAAACTTTAATCAATTTCTTTTATTTAATTTATTAACATAAATAATTATTTTGCCATTCAAAAATAGATTATTTCGATTTCTTATTTTTAGAATTAGACTTATTTTAATTCAAGCGACAGCCGCCGAAGGCTCTTCTTTCTCACTGTTTTAAATTTTAAATTTCCCTCTCTGACTTAAAATTTTAAATTTCTTTCACTGACTGGAAGTGGATTCCTCTGTCTCTGGACATTGAACGAGAGAAAGAGAGTGGTAAACAGGCACATAAAACGGAAGTCTGTGGCTAGCGCTTTATATATAGTAATGATAAAAATTTTTGTTTCAGCTTTTTTTTATTTTTAAAATTCATTCTAATGAATTTTTTATTTTTTTTTTTATTTTATTTTTAAATAAAAACAGATGTTTGTCTATTTTCTTAAAAAATAATTAAAATTTTAAGAAAAAAATCCCAACCTTTGAAAAAATTTAAAAAATAATTTTATAAACATTAATAAGTTATTTCTTTAATTTTTTTATAGGACTGGATTTTTTTTTTTTGAAAAATTGATAAATTATTGTAGAAGAAAAAAATGTCAAAAACCCAAAAAAAACCAACAAAAAAAAAAATAGTCTAAAATGAGAGATCGCAAAATGTTCTCGCAATTAAGTCTCTGTCAAATATGTTGAGAGTATACAAAATTTTTATTTATTCATAAAGAATTTGAATTTATCAAATAGGTCTACTCAAATGGCTTTAAGATCATTTAAGACTTTAACGATACTCGTATGTTTAATATATTTATTTGGGGTCCAGGCATTCTTATTTAAGCCATTTGGTATCCAAATGGCGCGCTAACCCCTACACCAAGCCCGATGGCTTTATTTTAATTATTTTTAAGAAAAATCCCATCTGTAGTTAAATTATTAAATTAAGAGTCAACATTTTTAATCGTCACTCATCAGAGTTCTCTCTATTCTATTAAATAGTTAACTCCAATGTAAGAATAATATAATCATAAATTAAATAACTATTTGAATAGACTTATTGATAAATTAAAATTTGTATGATTAAATAAAATTTTTTAACTCTCAACAAATTTTACCGATACCTAATTGAGAGGACTTGTTACAATCTCTCACTTTCAGATTATAATTTTTTCTTCAATAAATTATCAATTTTGAATATGATTAATAATACTATATTTATTTATATAAAATTAGTAAAATTTCAGACATTGTTTTTAAACGCGATAAAAACTAAAATAAATTTGTTTTTCAATTTTTTCCCAAATGATTTAACATAAAGACTAATTTATTAATATAGTCAAAATGATATAATCAGTATAATAAATCAGAGATTTATAGAAAGAGAGAGCGAATGAATAAATAATATTAAAAAAAAATTTATTTCAAATAATAATTTGATAATTCAGCTTTTTATGATTTATGGAACATACTGTACTACGTGATAGACATGAGACAGAGGAATGTAAAAATGGTAATATAATAAAGAAAAGAAAGAGATCTTTTATATAATCTGATTATTACGTGAATTGAATACTATAAGAGAGGGTCGGGGCGGCCATTTTGTTATTTATTTATTTATTTATTTTGTTTGTAAATCATGATTCGGGCGGTAGCAAAGTGTCAGTCTCTTATTCTTCTTGGTCGTGGTCACGTACTTCTCGTCCTAACTTCTTGTCTCTCTTCTCCCCACCCATATAGATGGCTCTGCATTCGCCCGCGATTCTTGGAAAGCGTGGATCGCGGAAAATGTTGCCGTGCAATTTTTTTTTTTTCGAAAACACGCTTGCGTTCTTTACAATAGATGTTTATTTCATCCCTTACATTTCTCATTATTTTTTTTTAATTCACAATGCCTAGTCCCTTTATTATTGAATTTTTTTTTTTAATCATTTGCGGATATTGACAGCAGAAAGGAAGCGTTTGACGTTACTTTGGTTTACAATTGATCTTACATAAAGAAAAACAAAACTTATATTTAATTTGAAAATTTCAGAAATTTTATATCTTTAATTAGTTGCTTTCTTTTCCTACTTTGACTCTAGGAGAGAGAGAAGGTCTCACTCAAGAATTTTTTACTTCCTCTCTTCACATCTCTGGAATTATGCAAGTGGTCAAAATATGAAATCAATGGAAGAATAATTAAAATATTAATAAAATAATAGTTCAAATGAAGATTTTATTTTTCTATCTAAAATAATTTCCATTTAATAATAATAATTTGGGGGAAGATTCACCATTGTCTTTACAAAATTTGTTAAATTCCTCAACAATTAAAGTCTAGTTTTTTATTTTTTTTTTTTTAAAGGAATTAAAGTTTTTTATTTTTTGTATAAAATTTTCAAATACAGTAGAATCTCGTTTAGCGAGCACCTCTCTTTGGGCTGTGAAAAGTAATCGATTAATCGATTATTTTCTTAGAAAAATAATCGATGTTTAAAAAAAAATCGATTAATCAATTATAGGGTGAAAAACCGATTATTTCCCGGGAAATATGCTTTTGGAAATTTATCAAAAAAAATTTACTTCCATTTTACTAAAAAACAAAAGGTTAAATAATTTTTGCGAAAGGGAAAAATTGAAATTTTATTAGAGAAAAAAAAGGTAGGCTATAATCGATTATTTTTTCCTCTGTCCAAATCCAATAATCGATTAATCGGAATAATAATACAATCGATTATTTTTTTCCATAATCGAACGCACCTCTCATAACGAGTAATTCACATAACGAGCAAAAGAGGAAATAGAAGAAGAGTGAAACCTCGAAATTAATATTGTAAAAATGTAAATAACAAAAAATAGCCAATAAAATCACTTATTCTTATTATTCATGAGTAAAACAAATTATAAAAGAATGAATGACTTTCTTAACGAGCGACGTTTCACATAACGAGTGGATTGTGCGCATGTTACATCAGTCTGAGTCATGGGGAGGGGAGACAGCTCTATGGAGAGAATGTTATTGTTTCGCATAACGAGTGTTTCGCTTTACTAGTATGATTCAAGAACGAATTATGCTCGTTAAGCGAGGTTCCACTGTATTCTATTATGAAGGGATGAAGATAAATTTTTTCGATTATTTTATTGAAAGTTTTTATAAAAGAAAAAAATTTTGAATTAACTTACAATTAATATGCATATAATTTTCTTTATTTTTATTTAAACTAGCTTAATTTGATCAAAATTATTTAAATATTTTTTTATAATGATTCTACATTTGATCATGAGGCTTAAGATTTTATCCGGACCTTAAAAAGACTTTTTAGGAACTTATGCAAAAAGCTTAAGTCAAAGTCGGATTCGTCTCATTTCAGTTTTATCTTAAATGGATCCCGCTTCCTTAACTTAAACTTTGCAACAAGTCGGTATCATTGACATTGTGTTAGGATCTCTCTCTTTTTGTCTCTGATGTCCGATTATTCCAGTTCATTCTTTTTATTCACTCAGACATATTAATGAGAAAAAAAAATTAATCTTATTAAATTCTGATTTTTTTTTTTAAACGCTTTACTATTTATTTATTTTTAAACACACGGTATCTGAACATTTTTCTTCCGTTCTATGAAGCCCCAGACTCGTTTGCAATCTGTCCATTTGTGAAACAGCTCTCTTTGCATAGCTCGCTAGTCAGCTTGTTAACACGAGTTCTCGGGCTGGAATTCTTCATATCCTCTCCAGGAGATGCCTTTCCTTTTTTTAGATAAATATTCCCAACTTGGTCTCAGCTCAGTCTCTCTCGATATCTATATTCCGTGACTGTTTGAAGTGTGTTTTGGTGGTGATGGTGATTATATCATCATCAGTGAAGTCATTTCAAAAATATCTCGTTTCTTTTTTTTTTTTAAAGACTAGTTCTTTTTGATTCGTTCTTTTCGGTTTTTGCAGATTTTGATTACTATTCATTCAGAATTATTTAAAAAAATATATATATACCTGGTAAATGAAGAAAAAAAAGTGTGAAATTTGAATAATTTATGAAGAGATTATTCTGTCTCTATTTTGTTTAGAAAATTAATTTGTTTTTAAATTATTGGTTGCTTCTTTTTCTCTAATTATTTATCCGATACAAGACAAAAAAATAATAATAATAAGTTAATAAATAAATAATCGTTTGATTATTTATATAAAATTATTAATGAAGTTGAAAATTTAAAATAACCTGAGGATGTCGTAAATATTTCAACCGAATGAATTCTAATGAATTAATTATCTTTTGGCATTTTGTGAGTCGTTCGAATATGAAATGAATTAATTCCCCCCACTTGAACGCGAGCGACGTTAAGGCCCTTCGTGTTGTGTGATAAACTCGAGTTCGGCTCTGAGCCAGCAATATTTTTATTGATTAGGATGATTTAATTGAACGATGGTCGGTCGGGTCGGCGGTATAAAGACGTCCGTCCCATCCAGTCCCCGGCATGATGGCCGACAAACCGGTTGCAGGGCTTTTTAGGTAATTGATCATCTAGCGATATTATTAGAGGCCTCGACGACGCCATGATGCCTCTATTTAGTTACCTATCGAATGGTGGGGGAAGTCATCTTTTTTGTGTATAATAACAATTTATTATTTTCACTCTAAATAGCTAAAATTTTATTATTTTTTAAGCTTTAAAACTTTAGATATTAAGGCGGAATAGGACCGAAGGGGTTACGCATGTTTTTCCCGATAAGAGGGCGTTGTGTGTCATAAAAAGTATGCCAAAAAATCAAGTAAGTTTAATTCAAAAATTTGCCAAGAGATGTCAGAATGGTAGCTAATAATAAGCTTTAATGCATTTGGTTGATTTTCATTGATCTTTTAACAATAAATACTTTATAAATGTTATTATATATTATGTATCTTTTATAAAAGCATAAAAATATATAAATATAGGCCAGATATAGGCTAATACTATATCGGCTGTTAGACTAGCCTGCCATCTATTGCAAGAATGCTGAACTAATTTGACATTTGATTTCTAAATAAATCATCTAAGCTTATTTTAAAAATTTCTTAATTAATATGTGATTAATAATAACAATAAATTCATTTTTATATTTAAAAAAAATTAAAGATTATTGGGACAGATTGTTTTTTTGTATTTGCTTGATAACAAAAAAATTAATTACGATAATTTTTTAATAAGTCATTAAAAAAATTATAGCTCGATGTCCCATTAATCTCTTATGAATTTAATCCATTAAAAAAAAACCGCATTGAAAAATCCCTTATAATAGTCTAGTTTTTTTTAAAGTACATTTAGACGCGTCGCTCCTGAACCCCCTTAAAAGAAAATTAATTTAATCCTTTTGAGGAAGTTTTTTTTTTCCGGGTTCGAAATACTTTGTGAGTAAAAATAATTTAAAAAAATATAAATATCATATAAATCTGTGATAGGGATCAAGAGAATCTACTAAGTATTGGGTATTAAATCGATATATATTTACCAAGCGGGAATTTATAGGTTCCGGGATCCCAAATGTAGACAAAACTAAGGAGACGTGATTTAGGATATTTCCTGAGGGCTTATTTTAGAGTAGTAGTAGCTAGAGAGGAAAAAAAAAAAAAAAACTAAAGAAGGCGTACATATGTTGAACCCAATCTAATTAAGTATGTTTTCTGTTTCAACAAACCCTCTTAAAGGTTCAAGTGAGTGACTTAACAAACCTGCGACTGGTTTTTATTTGACTCTTCTCCGTTGGGAAATGTAACCCAACCAACAACGAAAATAAAAACTCTGGCACATTTTTTATATAAGTTCCATAAATCCTGACCATGATGTCCAGGAAATTTTTATATTTCGGATAAAGAATTTTAAGATCGCATATATTATAGAAGCAAAAAAAAAAAAACACACACAGCTCTCACTTGACAGCGCAAAATGTAGCTTGACATTTAAAATAAATGGATTAGAGAGAGGAAAAGAGAGAGGGAATGCGCGTTTTTGAATAAATGCAGTCATCAAATGACCAATGTGTCTATTAAAAGTATACAAGGTGTTTAAAAAAACATCATCCCATCATTATTCAGGTATCCTATTACCTGTTCGTCTAAAATGTAATTGTTTGTAAAGTAGATAGTGGCATGCATTGTTTTAGTAAAAGATTACCTCATATAGAAACAATTTTTGTTCATTAAATGGTAATATAATATAACCGTTGTTGTTTGTAACAACGCCCTATAAATTTAAACACCTGTTAATAAAAATATTTTGCGAGATCAGTTTGTGTTCTATTGGTCATATTTGAGCCACCTGGATCTATCTCTGTATAGTTATATTAGTTAAACGGGGAGTATTCTTGAGAGAGTATTTGTAGTAGGAAGCTTTTCTCAATCCATCATCATACCTCAGACATGGTGCGTTTACACTAAGCACTCGGTTTATCCGCTCCATTATCATTTCTTTTTCATTTAGAGCGTTCTCATGTGAGCATACTAGGTAGCAACGGACTAGGAGATGGGGAATTTTGCTTGTTTTATGGGAAAAAAGAGAAAGAAATGGTAGTCGGATAGGGTAAGACAAGATTCTTCATATCGCCTGCTGGGAATCCTAGTGGCGAAAGTCCGAAAATATCAATTTTTGATATAAACATAGCAAACGTTATTAAGGTGCGCGTCTCGAAAAGCCGTTAGAAGACGATTCAGTACCGAGTTACTCTAGGCGGCAAGAGATGGCGTTAGTGTTTCCCATAGGGATACAAGAGATTTATTCCATTTCATTTGAAAGATTCCAGCTAATTAATTAAGGGTAAAAAATTAATTATTTTTTTAACACAATGATTACTAATTTAATTATCTATAAGATATAGAGCGAATTTTTTAAAAATATATTTTATTTAATGCGATTAATCTAAAAAAAAAAACTATTTTTTCCAAAATCCAAAAAAAGGGCTTCTATAAACTGTAGATAATTTAAGTAGCTTTAATTTTAAAAAAATTTGAGTTCGATAGCTTCAAAATTGTGGCCGCTGGAACCTCCCAAAATTACACCCCGAGACGCGCACCTTAAAACGTCTTCTCTTTTGAGTGCCAAAGTGGCGAAAATATATTTCCATTCTTTGCTATTGATTCTCAATGTCAAAGTTCCAAAAAAATGAATTAAAAATAAATTAAGATGCACTTGAATGATGATTTGGTTCATCTAATAGAAATTTTATATATAGACTGTCGATGTTGAAATAACAACTTGTTGTTGTTTGGCGTTAATGAAAGTATATATCTTTGAATTTAAAAATAATTTATAGCGTTTGAACATTGAATTGAATGATAATTTATGACAGGAATTATTGATTACCCTTTTATAGTCTCGAATTCCCCTTTTTGGAGTAGGTGATAGGATCTCATAAGAGAGAGAGAAGAAATTTAAAGAAAATGATGATTGATTAGAAGGATGTGAATGCGTCTGCGTTTGTGGACGTGCACCGGATGGACAATGACAACAACAACAACAACCGACAGCTGGACTCATTATGTGCAAATTATTATTGCTCTAATTGTCCCGACTTAAAAGTAAAAGAAATTTAATACAAATTATCAAGAAAAAAAACTTCCCCTAGCTATCTCACCTAATTATTTATGTAAGGAGTGTGTATATTTGTTAGAAATAAGCGAGTTCTATTACATGTCAAGTGGCATTGTTTCACAACCATGTTAGGACAACAGCTTGAAAACAATGTTTGAAATTTAAATTGGCGCCCATGAAATCCTGAGGAAAAGTCGCTACAGGGGGGGGGGTGAGGGGGGAGGGAGAGGGAACATACCGAGGCGAGCTGGTTAACAACAAGACCAAGCGAAAATGACCGAAGGTTATAGAAGCAGCCATCGTGTCTAGAACCCTTGTCTTGCCTCGTCCCCTCCGCTTCACTAACTCTTGAGATAATTGGACTTGGTAAATTTTATATTTCTTCTAATGTGAATTAAGAAAATACACAAATATTTTTCTATTTCTTTAGAATTTCTGAATTTTTTTTCGAAATAATGAATTTTTTATTTCACTATGTATTATTTATTTGGGCGTGATTAAGGACGGAAAAAATTATAATATGTATTTATTATAAATATTTTAACTTGAATATAGCCTATGAGCCAATTATACTTATCAAAATATTTATAATAAATACAAAATAGTAATGGTGTAATGAAAAATTAAAAAAGTAAAAAATAGACCTATTACAGTTTTCTCAAAGGAGGAATCTCAAAAAATTTTTATATTCAACTTAGAAGCTTGATAATTGTTCATTAATTACCCCCTTTACCCCCTCCCCCCCCCGAGATTTGAGAAAAATATTTTTTGGGAATTAAATTTCATTTTTAATATAAAATTTTAAAAATTAATATTTGATTTGTATATATATTCTGGTAAACAAGTACCGAATGCAACTTTAAATTACAAAAAGTAAGAAAAAATTGTGTGCTGTGCGACCTGTGACACCATACCCCCGAAAAACTCCTCTGGATCCGCGCTCTTGGTTCAAATAAATAAATTTAGCCTAAAAAACTCAGTTATTTTCTTTTTTGTTTTCTATTAAAATTAAGATTTAATAACAAAAAAAAAAACTTATCCATGGGCTGAACAAAAATTTCGAAAATTTATAAAAAAGTGCTGGTTTTCTTCTAATTAAAAATACAAAAAACAATACTTTCTGTCTATATATTACCGGTTTGCATATCTAGATAAGAGAAAATAAAAATGATCATATCTCGAGAACGAATCTATATTATCTAAAATGTAAATTTTTTTCAAGTTTTTATAATAGTCTTAATATTTATTTCCTCGATTCCATCCCTCCCCGGTTTGGGGCTTCGTACACATGATTTACATGTGTGCCACTTATGTGCAGTGTGACTGAGAAAATCAAGTGTTGTAATGTTTAAAAGTCGAAGTCAAACTTGTAATCAAATTTGACTACTCACAAATTCTAATTGTAAGTAATTTATAATTTTAAACAATAACTTATCATTATCAAGCTTGTAAAATTTTGAACGTTTTAAGACTATAATTTACTCACCTAACATTAAATAAGACCTTATCTCTTTTGGAAAGTAATTTACTGTAAAAGATGGATTGAATCAGTCGTAAAATGACTACCCAACAAGCTGTTTATAAATTTAAATAGTTGTTTTAATCTTATTGTTTTATAATTGAATTTCACACCCTAACCTGTTAATTAAAAAGGGGTTTTGTGTATAAGAAATCTATTTATGATGATTGAGTAATAGGTAGAGAACGTCCAAGTGTTAATCTTTGTTTCTGTTTGATGATATGGTCATTTAGTTTTCCACGCACGCATGCATGCGTTTTTCTTGCCGGAATTGAAATGACGCGCCATTACTTAAGGGGGGACCGATAGACAGCCAGACGGCTATGGAGAGAAAAAAGAGAAGAAAAAAAAAGGAGACTTAAACGCTCTTCTAATGGCTCGATTAGAGAACGTGGAGAGAGTGACTTCGCGCGCATCTGTCGTCATCGACTTGCATTACATTCTAATTAGTTTGATTATTTACTGAAAATTGTAAATCACAGGCTTGTGACGTCATTCTGAATTATGATGTTAGCCCGTCGATGGATACATTACATTTCAATAAGCCGCGATGTTCATGTAAAGTTAAAGAAAAAAAAAAATAAAAAGAGAGATGAGTTATTTTAAGAGGATTCTTGCTTACAGACAAAAGCCGCCGGTCATTAAAAAAAAAATACAAAATATAATACAAAGTTTCTCATTCCATTGACGCGTGATAAAATCTGATCAAAACTTTTTCTTCTTTTTTTTTTGTATTTTGTTCTGGACTCAGGCCAAATTTCAATGTCAGTGATTGGCTCATTTCCCCCATATGAAATTTTATTTACATTTGTTTGTTAAATCGACATACACAATCAATATATCAGAAAAAAAAAGAATTAACAGGATGCTTTATTCAAGTATCTGTTTTGAGTCCAAAATATTTTTAATTTTCCAAAAATATCAAATGTATTTATTAAATGAAGAGTACACGGGAAAACATGATAAGTCCAATTTTTTGCAATTTTTCACCAAACCATTGTTTAAGTTTGTTTTCACTATGTTATTCTATTGTTAAAATGTGAATATTATTGGACCTATCACGTTTTTAAAAACTATGAAACTAGCATATAAAAGTTGTCCGGTTTTGCCACTAGATAGCGTAAAAAACATAAACAAAAATAGACTAATCATGTTTTTCCCGTATACTCTTCAAATAAATATCAGGAAAAAGTAAAGACATCTTCAAATTCAAAAGATTTTCGTTAATTTTGTATGTTTCTTTGAAGTTATTTAACTTTTATTTATGTTTCTTTAAAATTATTTTTACTATTTATTTATTTTGGAAATGATGTTCTCAAACTTTTTTTTTTTTAATTTAAAAATGAATTTAAAAAAAAAGCATTTATTGTTAAAAGATCAACCAAATGCATTAAAAATTATTAGCTACCATTCTGACATCTCTTGGCAAATTTTTGAATTATTGATTTTTTGGGTATACTTTTAATGATACACTACGCCATCTTATCGGGAAAAAATGCGTAACCACTTCGCTCTCGAGCCCCCTTAAGGCTTCTAATAGAAAGTTAAAATTTTGAAATCTGACATTATAAAAAATATTTTATATACTTTTTTTTTTGAGAAGTGAGACAATCCAAATCTCCCCTTCCCCAAAACAATTTTACTGGCTATGGGTTTTACTAGTTTTAAATTTTCTTGGTTGTTGATAGGAATGGTGGTAGATACTTCCTTTGTTCTATTAATTTATACTTTATTATTATTCAGTGTAATGGGGGCCGATAATTGACAGTGCCGTAAGCAAAACTGCAAGAGATTTTTCACAAAATTAATTTTCATTAAATAGAGTAGACTATTTAAATTAAGGCTTTTCGGCGATTGTTTTTGAAACATATCACAGTAAATTTAATTTTATGTTTAGATCACCTTTTAAAAAAAGGAGGCGTTGTTCTTTTTTTTATTTTTCTTTCGAAGACCACCCCATAAAAAACCGGTGTCTCACAAGCATCGTCTGTATTTTTTTTTTTAAACATGAACGGGGTGACAATACCGCCGGATAACATATATCTAAAATTTGTCATTTTTCGAGGCAATAAATTAAGGATCCCTTAAAAATAAAAAAAAATCTCGAATTGCCTCCATCTCTCTAGGGGTAGAAAGTTGCCCTAAAAAATGTCTGGGGAAAGTTTTTTTTTTTTTTTATCTTTTTTAAAAAACAGACAAAGCCATGTATTTTCAATACCTGAACAAAATATTATATGTTTAATTATTTTTCAATTGTTAAAAAAAGAGAAATTTTTTTTTGACCTTAGTGCAGGAAAAAGAGAAAGCCAAGGGATAAAAAATGATTCTATTCTTCACATAACGGGAAAATAGCATGCCTAATTTTTAGGTTTTTTTTTTTTTTTGAAATACGGAATACCAATCTTTTAAATAGTCTTCGTAAACATTTTATTGATTAATAAAAAAAAGTAAATTCGGAATTTTTCTGATTTGGTAGTATTTTTTTTTATTTCGGCCCTTAGCACTAAGCCATTTGGCTTCAAACAAAGTGTTTACAAAAAATATACACATCAAAATTAGATTATGCCCAAAGTAATATAGGCAATTCTAGAATTTGGTAGTTATAGTAGTAGTATTTTGAATATAATTATATTTTGATCCTGTTAAAATGGCAGGCATGTTCACAAAATAAAAAATCTTTATTTGTTTTTCGTTCTCAGGGACATTTCGAAATAACATAAATGTCTCCTCTTCAGTCCTGAATCGTGGTCTGTTGCATAAAAGTATAGTATTGTCTCTTGCGCTAGGGTTTTAGAGGTTCACTTCCCGTTTGAATGAAATTTTTCATAATTATTGACAACCAATTAATTTTCAGCCCTCGGGCCTTGGTGTAGTTATTAGCTTGCTACCAATCCAATTGTAATAATAGACATAAATAGCTTTCGATGCCGAAAAAGACCTTAAATGAAATTAAAAAAAAAAAAAAAAAAATTAAAAAAAATAGTAACAGGGTCTAAATATCTTCAGGTGCAGAAAAAGAACAAAAAGTAAATAAATAAAAAATTAGGTACAGATGTCAAAAAAAAAAACTGTAGTCAATGCCTGCATATCTACATTATTTTTATAATACAAAATTTTGGTTTAATTGGGAAAGTAGAGGGAATCAATATTAATAATTCGAACATTCCTTCACTTTATTTATTTTTTGTTTTAAGGTCTTCGACATCGAAGGCCATTTAGACCGCATCCATATTTATTTTAAATCATTGGTGGTAGCTAATTCAATTAAAATAAATTTTTCTCGCTTGTAACTGGAACCGAACCCAGGATCCCAGACACGAGAACCCTCTATCTATTAAAATAATATTTACAAAAATTTTTTTATATTCTTTTTAAATACGTTATCATCACACAATCAAATTTTCATTCAATCCCAATAACGTTGTTTTTTTCAATTGCGCAAATGGTAGGCGAATGGCTTGGTTATATGCCACTATGCAATTCCGCAGCATAAATATTTAATATGATTACCCATTTGTGGTTAAAAGAGAGAGAGAAAGCAACGAGCAAGGCACACACAAGCAAGGTCTCTTGCTCTTTCTACACTCGGATACAGGAGAAGTGAGAGGGGGATGCCCGCATGCGCAGGCGCAAGGGCGGAAAGCAAACACCCACCGGGGCCGGGTCGGCCAAGGGCCGATTTATAATGCACCTCAATCTAATTGACACGACGGTAAATCAGCGGCCGAGGCCCTCGCCATTATACACAGGGCGGACAACAAACAAGCAACCCTTAAGAGGAGGCCTTTTGCTATCGAAATCAACACCGCCGACACCCTGCTATTGTTTGTACCTTAAAAAAAAAATAAAAAAAGATAGCTAATTATCTCATTTATTATTCAATAAAAAAAAAATTAATTTAAATAAATCATCAAGTATTTTGTGTTAAAAAATTTTATATGAATAATATTTTTAACCTCTAGGTAAAATATATTTATTATCTGCGTTAAACTACTGAAGGAGTTTTGTCCAACTCAATATTTTTTTATGTTTTTCTGATGACTTATAGACTCCAACCTAATTTTTTTATTTTAATTAATTGATAGGCAATATACAGTTTATTAAATTTAGTGATTTATGAAAAGCACTATTGAAGTGTAACGTGAATTTTTCAAGACAGTGGTTGTATTTTCTCTTAACATATGTCTTTTTTGTTTGCGTAATTTTTTTTTAAATTGCATAGCTCACTCTTTAGTTATTTTATTAACAACTTACTCAAAATTATACAAATTATATTGGATAATCCAAATATCAAAAATACAATTAGAAATAGCTACATACTTAAAAATAAGTTTCCTGAATTTGAATTGAATGCTGGCAAACTGATGAATTTTAATCATTTTTTTTTTTTTTTTATTATATTAAAAATAATAAAATTGGAGAATTAAAAACGCTAGGTTATAAGTTACAAAGATTTGTCTTATTTATTTGTAACTTTTATATTGTATCCTTATTTGATTATAGTCATATTTATTTGGACTCTTACAAAAATTGTATGAAGGCATGATGGCTCTGCCTTTTGCCTAATAAATAAAAAAAAAAAAAAAGTTTCAAAGATTAATTTTTAATTAATTAATTTAAAAAAAAAAGAATTCTATTTTATATTTATTGTCCATAAAATTTTTGAACTCCAATATTTTCTATTTATTATATTGTACAAATACTGTAGATAGAAATTGTTTTTTTTTAAATTCAAATTGATAAAATTTCAAGCTATTTTGAATATTCAAAATCTCCATCTATTATCTCTTCTTTCTGTGAAAATAATTCTTTTGTTAGCAATTGATAATATAGGGTCTATATACTTCATTAGGCTCTTCTAATTTTGTACACCAATGCTATTTATTTATATCATTGGCCCTTGGGGTTTACAGTAAAGACACCGAGCCCTTTATTTATGCTCACTTCCCTAAACACTTTGAAGTCTTTTGAATATCCTTATAATATCCATTAACAAACAATCTTCATGTAAAAATAGCTATTTTATTTCTATATTTAAACATTTTTCAAATTTATATATACTGTAGATGTGTACAAAAGCTCTTTTTCATTGATAGTTTTCGCATCCATAAGCAGAGAGGGAGAGAAAAAAGGAAGAAAAGCTTTTCATTTTGAATTTAAATGTTGGAAAAATAAGACTTCGCATAGATTTCGCGAGGTTATATATTTGATTCTATTTTGAATTGCATGAGAAGAGGGATTTTGGCTATGCATAGTGGGGGTGGAGGGGGTGGTTGATGCATATATTCAAGGGTGGCTAAAGGTAAATCTTGACGTCGGAGAGAGAGAGAGAGAGAGGAGGGTCGAAAATCTAAATAAACGCGCAACTTTTCAGTTAACAAAAAAAAAAAGGAAAAATAAAACGCTCTTTTTCGATTAGCTTAGGATCCTTCTTCAGAATCGAGTTAATTCGCTGAGTGCCGAAAAAAGGCCCTGATCTAAATATATACAAGTGTTTTTAGTTGGGATAAAGGAATGAAGAGAAAGAGAGACTGAGTCACAGATAGATACACGCAGGAGGAGCTAGGGGAGAACCAAGTTGAATGCAATAACATGCATGCATAAAATATATGACTTGTTAGTAACTAAAAATAAACATACTAACCATTTAAATATAGGTAAATACGTACCGGATACTTTATTATTATCAATACAGTCAAATACGTTTACTTGGGACAGTTTTGATGTTCAGCATTGTACAGTGATCTCCACAATTAAGTCCCCACCTGATAGCTTTAGCCTTAAATATATGGTATAGTATATGGTAAATGATAAAATAATTTTAATAACCGAAAAGGTAAAACGTAAAATCTAATACAGATGATATTATTTTACCTTTTCAAATTTAAAATTATTTCTCCATTTACCATATACTATAGGATATACTTTAAGGCTAAAGGTATCAGGTGGGGACTTCACTGTACAACTAGGAAACTTAAAAGATTTTGTTTATTTTTATAACATCATTTTTCTGGACAACGTTTGTAGTTTTAAAAATCCATGATGTGATTATTTCACAATTAAAGAAACATATTTAGCTTGTCCTAAGTTAGACTCTAGAATCCCGAACTTGGGATAACGTTGATTTTCCATATTCGGGCATGTTAAAACTTTGATTATCTAACTTTAAACATTTTTAATGGTAGTAACAAAATAGAAATATTTTCCCATGTTTATAATTTTATACCATGAATTCTAAAATGCCCTCGGGTTTGGTGTAGTGGCTAGCGTGCTTATCCTTCTATACCAAAGGACGCGGGTTCGGATCCCAAGCAATCCGAGAATTTTATTTAAATCATTTGGATACCAAATCTTTTAAATAAGAATGCCTGGACCCCCCAATAAATATATATTAATAAATAACGGTTATCGTCAAAGTCTTAAAAGGGCCTAGAATTAATTATTTTTTGCCGACAAGACTATGTTTATTTATGTGTGAATGCGAGTGTGAGTATTTAAAAAAAAATAAAAAAAAAACGAATAATCTAAAACTAATATTTAATGTTCGATACAAAAAATCTGGTGTGACAGGCACAGAAAATAACTTTCGATTACCGAAGGTAAAAGAAAGTTGTGTACTGTGCGACCAGTCACTCCAGATTTTTTCCCCCCCCCCCCCCCCCCCCCCCCCCCCCCCCCCCCCCCCCCCCCCCCCCCCCCCCCCCCCCCACCCCCAACCAACACCCCCTAAAATCAAACAAGTAAAAGTAAAGCAAAGGCCTTAATTTTACAAGTATCTCTATTTTTTTCACAAGCTCCAAGAAACTAAAAGTAGCTAAGAAATCCTTTTCATCTAGGGTCATTAAAAAAAAATTCAAAAAGAATAGGGGACGTTTCTTGGCTCGGTTCAATGAATGAGAACAAAGAACATTTTTCAAATAACCTTAACTATAATTAACAAATATTAAAGAATTTTTTTTTTTAATTGTCTATCATTTTTTTAAAATAAAGATGGCGATATCTCTTCAAAACAATTAAGAAAAGGTTTTATTATAAAAAATTTGAATTAATTCATTCCCAATAATCTTTGCTTATATTTTTCTCCTTTCATTTTTTTCTCGTTTCGTCTTTTATCTTCATTGTGGTCTCCATTATTTTCCTTTTTTTTTTCTCTCTCCATTCCTTTACTTTTCACATTTGTTCAAGTTTTTGTGTATTATTTAAAATTTATCACTTTGCCTTGAAACTGGTGAAAAAAAGTTCTTTTTTTTTATTCTCTACTTCTACTCGGTGTGTAATTGCAACAACTGATTGCTTTTAAATTTTCCCTTTACTAAATTAGATATTATATTTCTTAAAAGTTTTATCTTGGATTATAAATATTTAAAAAAGGATAATTCTAATTTAAGAAAATAAATGGCTGTCATATATTAGCGAAATATTGTAATTAGTTGAGAGAACATCCTAGCAAATTTTATTTCTAATATCTGATGAAATTTTATTACAAAATGTAATAATATTTTTAAATCTCTCCATTTTTTTTTTTTGTATTAATTATTAATACACTAGAACCTCCCCTCATGACGAGTAATTCGGATAACGAGTAAAACAAATTGTAAAAGAGTGACTTGCTTAACGAATGACGTTTCGCATAACGAGGGCGACAGCTCTATGGAGGGAATGTTAGTGTTTTGCTTTACGAGTATTATTTCTGGAACGAATTATGCTCGTTAAGCGATGTTCCACTGTATTTCTTAATGTTTTTTTTATCTGTTAATTTTTTTAGAAAAACAAAAATGCTAAAAAAATTTTATCAACTGATTGATATATAATTTAAAACAATGGTCGTCAAGAGGACTTGTTCATGAGCAAAGCTTTGATTAATAGAAAACAAAATCTATTCTACTAGTATTAAAAAAAAAAAAATCCTTTCTATCCATATTCAAATATTAGTCTAATAATTTTCAATTAAAAATCTTCATCCATAATTAAATAAGAAACTAAATTTCTCATTATTAAGCTATCTTCTTATAAATACATCATATATAAATTAGCAGTGCGCGTGAAAATGCATAATACATATATCGTTATCGAAAAGTGTATTTGAGTTTTTTTTTTTTTTTAATTTCAGGGTGGAATTTTATTTATTATTGCCAGGCAGCCATTGGTTGGTGAAAGGTGGAATATATTTCATATTTAAATACATTTCTAATTGACTATAAATTATCAGCATGTTTAGTTAAAATGTGTTTCAGATATGCCCTAAGCTCTCTCTTCTAAAAACCGCATTCGAGCGCCCGCCATATTGCCTGTTGGGAGGGTGGTGGGGGTGGCGGGCTGATGTACGGGGTGTGGGTGTGACTCAACTCGCTAGTATCAAAGATGAATAAATTTGATTTTAGGTTCGATTAAAAAATTGAATTGTCAAATTTTTAATGAAATAAATAATAGATAAAGAATCTGATTTTTTTTTTTGTTATAATTCTAAAATCGATTCTCTCTCTCTTTACAATACAAAAATGTTATCTAGAGGATAGAACAATTCTATTTTGAAATAAAATATATTTAAATAATTGGTCTCTCTTGATTAACAATGAATATTTTTACTATTATATCAATACCTTTGAATAAAAAATTTGGTGTGATGGTCGCACATGATACAACTTTTTCTTACTTTCGGCAATTGAAAATTTTGTTCTGTGCTTGTAAATTTTTTTGTGTTGACATATATTAGTGCATTAGAAAATTTTTTTTTATTTCATTTTTCGACAGCGAAGGCCATTTAGACCCCGTCTCTATTTATTTCACCTGGAGTGGTAGCCAATTCAATTGAAATAAATTGTCTCATAAGAGCGCGAAGCCGCGACTCTTGATATAAAAGGCCAGCACGCTAACCACTACACCAAGGCCCGAGGCCAAAAAAAATTTATAAACATGGAAAAATATTTATATTTAGTTACTATAGAAACCATCTCTTATCAAATAATTGATTTTTTTTTTCCCCCCCCTGAATTTTAATCCAATTCGTTAGAGCCAATTTTGAGAAAATCGAAAAAAACTGAAAAAGTACATCAGTAAAGTGCTAGTACTTTTTGGCCGATTTTGTTTAAAAGCTTCGTGTTACGTCCCAGGAGGGTAACTAACTTAAATATAAAATTTCAACCTCCTAGCTTTTTTCGTTTTTGTGATATTTTGTTCACAGACACACAGACATGCTGACAGACCATTTTGCGGGACTCAGGTTTTTGGACTGAGGGGATCTCAAAACATGTAATTCCTTCAAATTTTTTGACATGAATCCAATACATTCTCTCTCTATATATATTGCGAAACCAAATTTATTATATGTATATTATATATAGGTAAGAGAAAGTAAAAAAGTCACAATTTCTCTAATGTGAATAAATAACATTAATTAAATGATTGGGTTGTTAAGTCCTCCTAAATAGACTTGAGAACGCATTGATCAATTTCGTTGCCTATCTTCCAGTAACCGAATAATTATTTATTATTCCATGGTATGATAATATTTACCTTAAATACTCGTATTTTTGTCTGTGTATTCTTCAAGAAAAAAAAAAATTCCCTCTTATTAAATAAAGTCTTCTTTAGTAAGATAAATGAACTTTTTGAACGTAACACTTAATTTTTTTTTAATAAAATTACAGACTTTATTAAAGAGCCATGAAAAGGGATTCACTTCTAATTTGAGGTTAGAAGAAATTTTCTTAATTCTTTTTCTTGATGATCAAAAAAAAAAAAAATCGAAAAGTAAACTTGTTTGTCAACAACCTTGGATAAGTTGGCATGCACATTTGAAGTTCACCCAAAAACGAAACCAAATTTATTTTATTTCTTATAAAACGGATACTCGAATAATTCCCACCTTTAAATTTTTTTTTTTTTATCCAACTTATTTAAATTTTATAACGATTGTGAGGAATTGAAGGTAGAAAAAAAATGTATCGTTTCCTGTCTCAAAGACAAAACAAACAATCTTAGAAAAACAATAAAATGAAATAGATTAATTGCAAATTTTATGCATTTCAAGAAAATAAATAAAGGTGATAGATATCTAACCGTTTTTTTTTCTTCTCTTCTACGTTTTTTTTACTTATTCATCAGGGTGGAAGCAGAAGTAGAAGATTTATATCTCTAGAGAAAATGCATTTTGTACTTTCACAAAGCGAGGGGAAAATTTTACCCTCCTGAAAACAAATTCAATTCTCTTTTTTTTTATATCTTCTTTTTTTATATTAAAGATCTATTTAATTCGATAGAAAAAATTGTAACTTTCAAATAGATATAGATTTGCAAAATAAACGAAAGACCTTATAAGAAGGATTTTTTTTTTTGTTCATTTGTCATTCAATTCATAAATATTCAAATTGTCTACCCATGGTTATTAGATTAAAAATAAATTCTAGTCTTATTTCGAGTAGGTCGTGTAATGTCCGCTCAAGCAACTCGTGAGGTCCTGAGTAGATTCATTCATTCATTTATTTTAAATTTGTATTATTACTTTCCCTCACTAATTATTTATTCTTAATCTACGTCATCACTTATTATATATATATTAAAGGATTTTTGAAGGGTTGAAAAATTGAAATTAATTGTTTTCAATACATACTGGTCCTCCCTATAAAATTCCATCAAGAAAAATAAGTTTCTGCATTTTTTTTTTACCTTTTACACTTCATCTGTAAAAAAATTTCTGAATATTTTTTGAAAGTGATCATTTCTAAATCCTCATTATTTTTGATATAGCCTAAATCCAATTGATTGAAAAAAATAAAAAAAAGGTCTGGAGTTATATTTATTAATGGTTGTTTATAGTTCGTTGAGGGTGGAAATTTTTTAAGAAGCAACTATTAATAAATTTATTTTAAATCACCTGCTAATATTTTTATTTCTCGATACTAAATAAATTTTAGATGAGAAAAAAAGTAATTTTTTATTTTTACTCAAATGCCAGTTATTATACTGTATTTATCCTTTTATATAAAGAGACAAAGACTTCGTTCAGTCGAATTCATGATAGAGCCAAAGTCTCTTCTGTATTTATCTGAAAATGAATAATTATACAACTCACCCCACATGGTTAGCCCCTCCCTAGAACCTTTGATTATTGGTAATTAAACTTGATACTTTTTATTAAAAAAAAAAAAATTCTTTTTAAAATATCTCTTTCATTACATGAAACAATTTTTATTGTTTCTTACTTCATATTATATTCGTTATAATAATAATAATAATAATAATAATATTCGTATATATTCATAGTATTTCATACATCTTTTTTTGATAGCCATTATTTATTTATATTATTAAAAATATACCCTTAGCCCCAAGATTTAAACTTTCGACGTTGGTTCTCGTTGAATCATTTTGTAAATGAAAATTAAATATACAAATAACTTAGTGTTTGATTTGTATATTTAACTTTAATTTACTCTTAGCCCTGTTTAAGAAGATCCAACTTGGTTACCAATTTTTTTTTATAATATTTCTAAACATACTTATTAATTAATATAGGCCTAAATTAATTTTTTTTTTTTAAATATAGTTTTTTTCCCTTGTAAGAAAGAAGCATCGAGTATATAAATTTATTTTATCCCGAGCGGTTCATAAGGGAATTTGTTGATTTATTAAGAAAAGCTAATATTTGCGGGGAACAAATGTCGCTCAAATTGTCTAGTAGCTATTACAGAGAGAACGAGAGAGTGCTAATATGTCCGGGACGTTAATTTTCCGGAGAGGGGGGTCCGCTGTTTATTAACGCGAGTTATGAGTTTGGCACCTCTCTCTGCTTAGGGTTGGGTGGGATTTCTTTCCGAGGGTGTTCTTCTCTCTCTCTCTCTTTCTCTTCTGTCTTTTTCGGGGTGTGTGAGTGTGTGGGGTTGGATGGAAGCAGCCATTTCACCCCCGGGGGTAATCGGGGTGAATCGGGCCGTGATATTGCCCTTGGATGATGGTGTAGAGCGCACTTGCCCTCTGTGCATCCCCCACAAGAGGATGACGACATAGCAATGCAACCCTCACCCAAACAAAGAAACAAAAATATACTTTTTATAATAAATGTAGTATTATCAAATTCCATGTCATTAAAATAATCGATTACATTCTTATTAAAATTAAATGTTTATGTTAAATAATAAAAAAAAAAAAAAAAATTAAACCAACTATAATTTAAAATTCGTGACTCAAAAATCTTTAATTATAATCGAGATTCGGCTGCTGCAGGATATCTCTATTCATATCTTTCTGTCTCTTTCTCTCTCTACACGTTGTTATTATTATTCCAATTAAATTTTTGGTTGTCTAATAGAATCAAAATTAAGTTATCAAAAAAAAAAGAGAAAGCCATTTATTTATTAATCTTTAAATAATAAATTTATTTATATGTAATTAGAAATAATTATTTTTCTCGATATATTTATATTAAATGTAATATTATTATTACTATAATATACTGGTATTATACATGTATATACATAATAATATATCAAGGTAAAATTTCTTTTAGATTGATCAAATTACTATATTATAGGATGCTAAAAAACTGAATGATTTATTATTATTGTCTAGGGTAGCCTTTCCCAAAATTTTTTAACCTCGGCCCGGTTCGAGGTTTTAAAATTTTTCGAGACCCACCTTGTGAAAAAAATAAACATTTATTTATATTATATTTTATTTTTTTAATAAAAATCAAGTTATTTGTTTGTTTTAAGTATATGAGTACAAATACATACTTTGCCACTCTTCCTAGTGTTTAATTGATGTAGAACAAATAATATGTAAACAAATTCTTTTTTTTTGTATTTTTAAAATTTTTTTATAGCGATCCGGTAAAATTTTTCTACTACCCGGTGCAGGGTCGCGACCCACATATTGGGAAACGCTGGTCTAGGACGTGGTATATACTTTATTATTTTATTGTTTTATTAGACCCATTCTACAGTTTACTAATTAGATCAATTTTTTAAACCTGGTTTTTGTTTTTGAAGGATTGTTATTTCTAGATAGAAATATTCTACGGTTATTATAGTGATGATGGTTGGGGGCTAAGGGATAAAAGAGAGCATACCACACACACACACACACACACACACAGACACACACGATTGAAAACTGGGGCGGTTTTAAGCGGCATTGTCAGAGTTTGGCAAACTTTGTCCTTCTAAGGGGTTTTTGGGCCCTCCCAAATCCCCACATGCCAAGATAAAGTATAAACATGTATATAAAGTTGCACGTCCATGCATATAGTGAGTGGGTGGGAGAATCTTGGAGAGGATTTGAGTAGTAAGCCCTTCGGTGTTGCCAAGAGGCGGCTCCAACTTTACTTTGCCTGCCGCTTTAACTATTTGGGATAGCAACTTTTGCTCTGGCTGGCTGCTGGATGCAAGAGGGGAAAGGCTAATATATTCATTGTGGCTTGCTGACTTCTATTATTCAACCGAAAAATTTATTTTCTAACATATAGTAATATATAATGAAAGAAAAATGAAATTTATCAAAAAAATTATTTAGTTAGAAAATTAAAAATGATCGAGGGATCCACACGCCCGCAGACCTGCTGCTTCACGAAACTTTCCTTATACCTCAGATCGCTAATTATATGTGAAAATGCTCATTTTTTTAACTCGAATGTTAAGCGTATTGTTGTTTACTATGTCGATAATTTGCTATCGGTCGGATAAGTTTTCTTGTTGACTAGAACTGAAGCAGCTGGCTCTTTGAAGCTTAATTATTCTATTTGCACTTTCCTATTTTTTTCTTGATTTTTCATCATATATTTAAATTAATTTCTTGGCAATTTTTGTAATTATATAATTACTAAGTTAAAATACAGAACGATCTTTTCACAAAATGAGAGTTTCATATATCTTATGATTTATTCACATCTTTGTTTATATTATTAATTTTAAGCGGTAAATGAGTTAATTCAAAGTCCCACCCTTCCTCCTTCCTTCCTTCCTAGAAAGGGGGTTGAAACAAAACGCGCATATTTGCGACCCTTGATGTCGATCCACCCTGTACATTCATTGGCTTATCCACCAGTACCAAACACCTCTTGAAATTAAGTGATAGAAAGGGCGAGAACGACAAGAAGGGCTTACAGAGGGATCAGTCTGAATTATTTAGAACAATTCTTTCCCTTCAAAATTTATTTTTCGTAATTCAATCACACTTTTTTTTTTAAGAAGGGAAAATTTGTTTAGAAATTTATAATATTATCCACTGAACAAGTGCAAATAAAATATAAGATATGCCGGTTATAAGAAGGGAAAATTTAAAAGCCTGACGAATTTTATGTCTTTTTAGGATGAAAAAATATACCTATAAATTTTCAGCGAACGGCTCTATTTATTTTGATGAAATCTGATAAGAAAAATTGATCAAATTTTTTTAACGTAATTATGTTCATATTTTAATTTATTTGGATTCCTATACAGAAATAAAACAATAATTTTTGGAGTATATTTTTATCCCCTTAAAAAAGATAATTTCCGATGGTTCCTCCCCACTCCTAATTCGAGGGCCTGCGGCTTTTGATTGGCTTCCCCGAAATAACCTCTCGGTCCCAACGACCATCATCATCACCATCATCACAATAACCGAGATGATCGTTAGGTGTCGGGTCTCCATTGACGTCTTCATTTACTACCTCGAAGGGTTTCCAACTCAATTCCCCCTTCTATTTTTTTTTTTTCTTTTTTGTTTACTGACTGTTATTTTATTTAAATCTCGATTTTTATTGTGTTTGTATTGTTTATTTATAACAGTAAAAAAACAATAGCAGTTGTTAGCCCTTTTGCAGATAAGGAATGAGGTGTTTGTTATCAGTGATTTAAACATAAAATATTGAACATCTCAATTTATGTTGTTTTTTTTTAACTATATATTTTAAAATTTATATTTTTCTCAATCTAAAATTAATTAATCGAATTACTAATATAATAAATACAGTATATAAAAGATCTAAAAAAAATTTTCGAATATTTTTAGGGATCAAACTTATTTAAAATTTTGTTAACATTATAGAGAGATGCGGATTAGTAGACTACGAGTCGTAACATTTATCCCTAATAAATCTGAAGACTTACTGATGTTGTTTTAAGGTATTACAGAAAATAGTTTTTTTTTTTTTTAAACTCCGTTTATATTCTGAAAGTAATGGGCCCACATACCACATACTTATGTTTGTTAAGTACAAAATAGTTCATTCACAAGTAAATTTTACTAATTTTTATATTATTAAAAAAATGAGAATGCATATTTTTTTTTAATAAAAAATTTTAATTGTGGTATTAAGATTAAAAATCTGGAGTGACTGGTCGCACAGCACACAACTTTCTCTTACCATTCGGCAAGATAAAGTTGAATTCTGTGCCTATCACACCAGAATTTTTGTGTCAAGATATATTTAGTTGCCCTTAGCACCTAAGTTCCAAACTTGACCACGTGATTCTTAGATGGCTCTGAGCTACTAATTCTTCTACATCAATAAAGTGTACTTCAAACAATTTTCACGAAAAATTTCACTGGTATAATTTTTAAAGAGCACTAAAAATCATGCCTGAAATTTGAGGCGATGTAATAAAAGTTTCACTTTAATAGTTGATTTATGAAATTTAATCAAATCGATGGAGCGAATTTTGAGAAATCCTGAGATATTTTAAATATTTTTCGAGATCTATATATTTGAATAAGATAATATTAATAGTATTCAAAATACCTCGATTCGGACTAAACAAGTCATAGATATATTCAACAAGACTGTGAGTGTTTTTTTATTGGTGAGGCCAAACATCCCATGGCCCCCGGGAATCGAACCCAGGATCTCCGTCTTTCCGGGGCATGGCCGTGGTGCAATGGATAGCACGCCTATGCCCCGGAAAGGCGGAGATCCTGGGTTCGATTCCAGGGCCCTGCCATGGGATGTTTGGCCTCACCAATAAAAAAACACTCCCAGTCTTGCTGAGATATTTTGTTCACAGACAGACCAATTTGCGGGACCCACTTTTTTGGACCTCATATTCATTAAAATCTCTACATCGAATTTTGAAACGATCGCAGTACTTTCTCTCTATATATTTCATATAGGGTAAGAGAAAGTAAAAGTTAGGCAACCCGTTAGGCAGAAGAGTTTTTTCTCCTTCCAAGGCGTTATGGCCTATGTTTATTAGTATTAATATTATTAAATATGAAAAATACTTTGATTTGTTGATTTATTTATTTTTTGTTTTAATTAATTACCAGCCCTCCATAAATAAAGATCAGCGAATCAAAAAGTGAAGGCGAATTTCATAAAGCAAATCCCCCTCTCGTGATTATATTATATTATACAAGGAGAGGGTTATAAATTGGCTGGCAATTAGTCTCGGTATTTTCTATATTTCCAATATATATTTTTATTTGTCCTGGCGTGCCTTTGATCCTCGACCTGGGAGGTCCTCCGCTTGCCTCCGTGTCAACGGGGCGGACCCGGGTTCGGATCCCGCCCAGGTCGCTTTCGCTCTCCCGCCGGCCGCAATTAAAATCCTGCCTCTTCGACACGTTGCGACTAAACCTGATCCCGGTTAATCCGACATCGAATAGGCCTATTTCAATAATTAATAAAATATTTTTTACAATAATCATAATTATTCATACCGAAACTAAAGCATTTTTTCTATCACCTTTATATCAGCTTTTCATTCCTCCCCTCCAATTTTCTTCCCCTCTTGGTCTCATCTATAATTATTTATGACGATCTCAAATAAAAAAAATTAGGCAGGAGAATTTTTTATAAAATATACATTGATTATAAAATAATTTGGCCTGGAGTAGTGTAGTGACATGGCTCCCTGAGTACAGAATTCAACTTGCTACAAAAGCAATATAAAATTTATTTGAGAAATAAAAAATAAAAAAATACAATATCAATTTAATGTACAAAATAAAAATTGTTTAATTTAATTTATATTTTTTTGAGTTTTTACAATTAAAAAATTAATATTTATAATATAAAATACAAATTTTATATTAACATTTCTTTTATTGAAATTGTAGTAAGAATTTCTGTTTAAAGTGTTGAGATGTTTTTGCTTGTAATTTCTATATAAGGTACCGTAAAGCGCGATACTCCGAATAAGTGGAAAAAAAAGAAAAAGAAGAAGTAAATAATTAATAAACGGCTATAAATTTTTGACCAATTATTAGCACTCAAAACAAATATTTTTCTTACTTTAACATGTAATTTTAACAAGCAATTGAAATACTTTTTTTTTAAATTTTTTTAACCTGATTGAAATTTTTTGTATTTTGTTACTCTCTCTTGCTACCCTATGAAATTTTATAACACTTGCCACTCTGGAAAATAAAATTTTTAAAGTCACTTAACTTTAATTGATTAACTTGACTATATATTTATTTAAATTAATTGATAAGCAATTACAATTATTTTAAATAAATTTCACTTAAAACAATAAACTACAGTATTAGAAAATAACTAAAGGATTTAAATAATATTAAAATTAATAAATTATTCTACTTTTTTATGTTTGAAAATAAATGCAATACGAATTACTTTTTTTTACTACTTATCACAATCGATTATTTTTTTCCTACTAAAACCAGGAGCTGCCTCTTGTTTATTTAAATGTCGAGCAATTATTTCTTATGATAAATTATTTCCAGAAGATAAATAATAATATTTATTTATTTAAATTAGAAGACTTTATCTAATCTTGTTCGTTAAGTGCAAATAAAAAGCAAAAACAATTAAAAATTAGCTTGAATGTTAATTTTTTTTTTTTTCTTTTATTTGATTTCGATCTTTCATCGTCAATATGCATGCATGTCTTTGTTTCATAACTCGTTCATAACATTGATTTATTTATTTATCCATTTTGATTCCAATCTCTAGACATGGATGGACGAGACGATGGAAAAAAATTTCTCACGAATTTATTTATTTATTTTTTTATATTTCAAAGAATTAATTTTTTTATTAATAATCATTTGAAATATTCTTCTAGACCAGTTTTGAAAAATGAAAGAAAAAAAAAATATTCAAAATATTTAAAAGAATAAAAGAGGTATTCATTAGTAGAAAAAAAATCTTGAAATAATATTTTAATACAAGGGAATTTCAGAGTTTTGTTTTTAAGGTTAACAAAAAGAAAAATATTTCTTGAGGATAGATTAAAAAAAAAATAAAAATTTAACAATTCTAGTTCAAAAAAAAAAAAACAAAAAAAAAAAAAACGGGACGTTCTTTCAGAGAATAGCAAATGGTGATGAACCACTTCCAAAATAGAATTAGAGCAAAGGGAAAATACTTTAATAAAAAAATCCTTATTAAAAATTTTATATGTTAATATATAATCTTTTTCATTAAAATAATAGCTAAATAATATTTTAACTTGGGTCATGGACATCGTGTGGCCTGAGATTAAATTCAATTTAAAAAAATAAAAGTTCTAATCGAAAATACTCTTCTATCCTCCCCTCCACTCCCCATGTACTGTAGGCTTTAATACGAAATAAATTTTTTTAATCAATTACTGAAAAATTAATATTGATAAGATGTAACTTAATATAGTAGTTCATAGTCTATATCAGCGTTTTCCAGACTTTTCTGTCCGCAGCCAGGTTTTAAAATTTTCCGAGACCCACCTTGTGAAAAAAATAAACATTTATTTACAAATCAAATTTTATTTTTTAATAAAAATAAAGTTATTGTTTTATGTTATATGAAAGAGTACAAATACACACTTTTTCACTGTTCCTAGTGCCTAACTGATGTAAAAAAAATATTATGTAAAATTTTTTTTTTTTTGTGTTTTTAATTAATAATTTAATTTTTTTTTTTTCGCGACCCGGCAAAATTTTTCTACAACTCGGTGCCGGGTCCCGACCCACACTTTGGAAAACTCTGGTCTCTATTATCATTTTTAAAAAGAAAAAAAATTGTAGTTTTTAGAAAAATTATTTCATTAAAAAAATATTTTATAAATATTAAAAAATTATGAGGTGAGAGTGATCAGTCCATCCAGCTTGTGTTTTCAATCTCCGGATATTCTATGTATTTAAAATTTTAAATTCAACCTTTTCAATTAAATAATTCTCAAAAATTTTTTTTATTAAAACTTTATTTATTGTAATTTTATGTTAATTACGATATATATCCGGGCATATTTATTTATACCAAATAAATTTTCATCGGAGTGCCTGGGATCCGAACTCACACCCATTGTCTTATAAGAATATCAACATTGTCATTTAATTAATTTCTTAACCAGCGATATGAGAGCTATTTCTCCCTAGTTTTCGGGAGATCAGACTCAAATATGAAGTCACAAATTTCTCCGACAACCAGGCGCAATCTAGAAGGTAGTAATGAGAATTTAAATAACCGAATTTAAGGGCACATCGGTGGATCCGTGGTTCAATCCCAGCAGAACACCCTAACTTTTGTCGGTTATTTAAATTAATAAATATTAAATTGTACGATTTTTATTCACCGATCTGATCCTGATTATCTTAAATATTATGTATATAATTTCTTAATTGGACCCTGTTGGTGTGTCAAAGACCAAACATCGAGTTTTGAGAAAATCAACAATAAAGTTTTTGTTTACATTGGATTATATATAATTTTTCTTGTCAATTTTGCAAGTAACATTAAATATAAATTTTTTTAGGACATATTTCATAAAAAATACTATTAATTAAAGCCTTTGAAACAATATTCCGTGCTTAACTCATTTTTGAATTTTTTGGTCTTTGACACACCTTTGCTAACAGGGTCCAATTATTAATTGCCAAATATTCTCATTACGACCATCTAGATGACGGAAAAATTGGTAGCTTGGTATGTGATAATTTAAATAACCGAATGCCCTACTGTGGTCCAGTGGTTAGGGCACACTGAGTGCAAATCGGTGGATCCGTGGTTCAACTCCGGCGGCACACCCCAACCCCCGCCGGCCATTTAAATTAATAAATATCAACCTGTGTAATAAATATTAATTATATGAATTTTCTTCAAATAATTTCGTATTTATTAAACATTAATATTGTCACTATTTTTATTCCCAATACGTCTACCAGATCGAGGCATATAATATTAATATTTTTTTTTTAATCTTATATGCCACATTGAACTTAAACGTTTAGAATAAATTATTTTTCTAAATTATTTGTGAATTTATTTTGTAGAAAATTATTTTATTATACGTGAACAATCCTTAAGGGATTTCTCGCATGAATAATATTAAAAAAAAAAAAAAACGTTCAATGTTTTTCTTCTCTCTCGCTCTGTTGTTGTTGTATGTAAGCAATTCTTTTGTATCTACTGTCCAACTGGGTCAATACGTGATTCGATGGAGATGTTGCATCCATCCATTTGGGGCCAATAAATCCTATTTGAATCCCGGGGCGTGATTTGCGTCAATTGAAGAGAGAGAGAAAAAAATTCTACCTAGCGGTCAACGGTTTGTATTTTTGTATTTGTCCAAATGGCAGTCACAGATGCGTGATGGCGGCCTGGGGGGGTCCAGGGGGATAGTATCACGCTTGATCGGCTGGCTCCCTCTGCCCTTTTTTTCTCTCCCCCTGATTGGTTCACATACACACCAGATGCGCCTTTTGTTGTAACCCCAACAACAACAACAACACAAAATTTTTTTTTTAATCATTTCGTTACAAGTTTTAATATAAACTATATATGTTAAATAATATTGTTCACCATAATTAAGTTAATATTTAAAACATCCGCATAACATCGGCCTTATGTACAAAAGGGTGAAAAACATGGCTGCCAACTAAACAAACCCAACCACCCTTTGTTTTATTTTTTTAAATATTTTTATTTATCCCCTTTCATTTATTTCCCTTCATCATGTTTTTGGTATTCACACCTAAAAGGGATGATCCAAACTTGTCTTTGAATTCACCTGTCTTTTTTAGTCCATTCTATTCGAAAATAATAAAGAACCTGTCACGATTTTTTTTTGTCTAATGATTTCTGAATTTTCTGAAATGGAATTTATTATTTTAAGGGCTTAACCAATAAATACCGATATCTCACGCACCTGGAGTAAAGAACATAAATCTCTTTTTTTTTTGGAAAAATCTGTTTTGATGTTTTGACATTTAAACTACCTCGGGGATGGAACCTCCATTTCCTGGTCAATTTTAGAGCAGATTGATAACGGACATCCAGGTGGAAAAAAATGTTCAGATAAATAAGATTTCATTCTATTCTAATTGGATATTAAATATCGATTAAAAATGATAAATATCAATCTCTCGAATAGTTCGGTTAATCGGTTCTACAGATTCGCAATCGAACTAATCTACGATAAGTGATATCGGACAATTTTTTTCAATTTTTTTTTTTTTTTTTTTTCTTTATGGCTTTAATAGTTTAAATGTATTTTATACAAAAATAAAGACAAAATCATAGGTATGATATAATTAATTTAATAGGTTTTTTTCAGTAATCATTTTTTTTTTATATTTCGCCCGTTTAGCCACGCGCCATTGGGCCAAAACGTTTACAAAATAAATACATAAAAATTAACATAAACCATACAAAATTAATACAATTAAAATAAAACAAACAAAGTTAATACAATAAAAAAACAAAACAAAAGCAAAATATATACAATACCAAAGCAAACCAAAAGCGAAATTAATAAACTAAAAAGCAAAACAAAAGCAAAATCCAATAAATCAATACAATAAGAAAACAAAACCAAAACAATATAAATACAATATTAAAGCAATATGAAAATGTAATCATTTGTAAAACAAAATATCTTATGTTTTTATTAATTTTTCCATGTTTCCGAAGATAGTTCAAGCCCGAACCGAAACGTTAGCACGTGATTAAGAATTTTTTTTTTAATTAAATGAAATAAAATTTGGCTGCATCTTGGGAATTATTTCTTATTATCTTGGGCATAATACTATAGCTATAACAAATCTTCAATTACTAAATTTTTTTTTCTAACTTATTGGTTTGAAATTAAAAAAAATTTATTAAAAAATTTCAAATCAGAGTAAAAACCCGATTAGAATCCGGAGAGGTGTTCCTGTATTTAATTATTTAAAAATAAATAATTTTTTGTTAATATTTATAATCAATTTAACATTAATAAATTTTTTTTTTGAACCCACCATATATATCTACATAACAAAAAAATAATTAATTATTCTTTTTCTTATCTTTTTAAATATTTGTTTAATCTAGATTCTTATATATCTATTTTTTTTTTCTTTATTATTAAAATCTGTTTTATATTCTCATAATTTGCCAAGCCATTTAAAAGCAAATATCCTTTGAAATATTATACTATTTTTATGTTATTTTTTCTTTTCTTTTTTTTTTTTTTAAGTTAATGCAAAATATGAATTTTATACTGGATGGTGGGAGGAGGAGTGGGGATAAAAGATGGTATCTTGGCGTCGTCGTATAAAAAGGCCACTAATTTCTCTCTGGTAATTGAAGTATATAGCCAATGAGCATGCTAATGGGCTGGAGGGGCCAAGAGGCCGCCCACCGCTCCAGTTAATCACCGGCCATTAGCTCGCTTAACGCTCCGCGCTTATGCTTACTGCTTACGATTACGCCGGGCAGTAGACACCGAAACTCTGCACCTTTTTCACCTGCCTTTTTTTTAAATTTATTTATTGGCCCACATAGTCAGTACTTGTCTCAACTTTATAATAGGAGAATTTATTCTTTTATTTAGTAACATAATATTTATACTTAGTTGAATACAATATTATTGTAGATATAAATAAAAGAGAGAAATACAATTTAATTAACTAATGAGGAGAGGTGGAACTACTGCAAGCTCTATTTTTTCGTTATTTAATTAATTATATTCTTCGTTATTTAATTAATTATATTCTTCATTAGTTTTCTAAAAACATTTTGGCAAGACTTCAGCTTCTTCAGTTAATTCATATTCTTGATGAAAATTTTATTGTAGAAAATTTGCTACATTATAGAGAAAATATTAGAAAAAAAAAAAAAAAAAAAAACATTTGTTATTATTAATTATCTATTTGATTGTTTTTTTCTAATTTAATAGTAAAAATATTACTATTTCAGCTTGAATTGCCTCATTTGTTCTTACATTGTCTCTATTATATAACCAGAAAATTCGGGGGGAGGGGGAAGGAATTTTTTTTTTTTTTTGAAAGAATTTTTACAAAATAAGATTTAAACTTTCGATTCTTGTTGAAACATTTTGTAAATTAAAATTAAATATACAAATTAAACACTAGGTTATTTTTTTCAAAGGTTTTTTAATTAAAAATTAACACTTTATACGTATTTCGACAATTACTTGTCATCATCAGAAATTATTATATTCTGATGATGACAAGTATTGAATAATTGTCGATATAAGTACCAAGGATTAATTTTTAATTAAAAAAACCTTTGAAACAAATAACCTAGTGTTTAATTTGTATATTTAATTTTAATTTTTATAAAATGTTCGTTCATGAGAAAATGATTCAATTAAAATGAACATTCAGGAATCTTAATTTTGGTCTAAAATCACAGTAAAATATTGAAGAGGTGAAGTTCGAAATTTTTTTTAGACTGTAATACTTCAGTTATGATTTTCCTATAATTCCATTAAAATAAATACTAAATTAATTTAAAATTTCCTTGTTAATAAAAAAAAAAAAAATCGGGACTTTTTTCTTTTAGGGGGAGGGTTGGGGGCCGATCTGCCTTCAACAACTAAATATTTCCTTGATTTTATAACTTTGACCGAAAATTTTAATAGTGTATTTCCCATAGTGATATGGCCAGATAAAATTTTTAAAAACTTTTTTTGATTAATTTTTTTGTAATGTTATTATTCAATTAAGTTACTTATAAAAGAGTGTTGACAAATGTCAACATTGATAGCCTTAAAACCACGGGGCGCGGTTTCGGATCCCAAGCCGTCCAATGAATATTTATTTAAATCATTTGAATATCAAATGGTGCCTGGACCCCCTAATATATCGTATTTAATATAATGTGTATTGTTAGTCTATATGGCCTAAGATGTCGAAAAAAGAAGTTATTTATAATTTTAAAAATTTTACAATAAATTATTGTTTATATGTGAATGTATCTCAAGTGCGAAACACGCTTTACTGTTTTTATTCCGGATACTACCATAATAATTCTTGTAAAAAAAAGTCAATCAAAAGATTGAACCGAGATTTTTCAACTTTTACCCTGGTAGGATCCACAATTGGGCCAAGCCTCGGACCAGGCTTGGACCAATCGTGCCGAGCATTGGGCGAGGCTTGGGGCAAGCCTTGTCTAACCATTGGGCGAGGCTTGGTCCAAGCCTTGGAATGATAACAATGTACCCAGCCTTGGGAATCAAAAAACCAAGGTTGGCCCAAGCCTCGAGAATCAAAAAACCAAGGTTGGCCCAAGCCTTGGAAAACAAAAAATGGATGGTCGATCCAAGCCTCGAGGAAAAAAAAGTTGTTTCTCGTGAGATTTGAACTCGAGCTTTTTGGTTTTGTTCTTCTCATTTGTTCAATGCCTTTACGCTCTCGTACACGGTTGTTATATTGATAATGACTCTCGTTTCTAAGCTATTTGATTTGCCTTTTATTTTAGCTAAATAAACTTTATCAAACAATCACCAGATTTAAAATATATATTACTGTTTTTTTTCAATTAATAGTACTTGATTTAATTTAATTTTTTTTTTTTTTAATTACATGATGGGTCAATTAAGCATTGGGCCAAGCCTGGTCCGAGACTTGGCCCAATGGTCACTACCCAAGGCTCGGTTTAATAATATATTACCATTGGGCCAAGCCTCGGTCCAGAGCTTGGTCCATTCGTCTTCCCAAGGCTCGGTTTAATACTATTGGGCCAAGCCTGGTCCGAGGCTTGATCCGGGCTTGCCCAATGGTATTATATTATTAAACCGAGCCTTGGGAAGACGATTGGACCAAGCCTGGACCAAGGCTTAACAATAATTATCTATTAACCCGAGCGCTGTGGTAGTGACCATTGGGCCAAGCCTCGGACAGGCTTGGTCCAATCGTCTTCCCCAAGGCTCGGTTTAATAATATAATACCATTGGGCCAAGCCTTGGATCAAGCCTCGGACCAGGCTTGGCCCAATGGTTACTACTCAAGGCTCGGCAAATGACAACTGGCCCAAGGTTCGGCCAATTGTCGGCATTGGCAATTCTACCAGGGTATGAGTAAAAATAATTAATTTCTAATTGAGTTCTCGTCCTGTTATTTTTATTACTCTCTTATTTGTAATTTTATTATTATGATTATTATATATAAAGAGAAAGAGAGTGACAAAAAAAACACGTTGTTCCCTTATTTGATACAAATTGTCAACACTTAGGTCAAAGTAAATTACTTAGAATAATTAGTAACAATTATCTCTCGCTTCGGAATTTCATCCAATTATTCTTCTTTATATACCGGCATTTGGAAATTTATTTTACGCCATAACCGTAGATTTATAACCGCTTGTTGATGAAACAAAGGTAATTTATGAATTTTTCTCCTCTCCAATCGTTTATTTTACACAGCAAAAAAAAGATTAAATTTTTATTTTATTTTGTTAGAATATAATAAAATAGAAAATGGAGAAGATATATAACCTATTATTTAATTTTACATTTTATCATCAACAGGTCAAACCTTATTTAGGGTAGAGTTACTAAGCCAAATCTTACAATACATGCAATAAGTAGATATAAAATATAAAATCAAATCAACAATAATACACAATAAAAAAATAAAATTTAATTTAATTTAACACAATAAAATAGCCTTCAAATATTTTTAATATTGTAATATAACAATTAGGGCTGGACGGTAAACCGGTTTACCGGTAAAAACCGGTAAAAATTTTTACCGAAAACGCGGTAACGAACCTCTAATTCGATAAAAACCGGTTTTTTTCGAAAGTCGGTAAAAACCTATTTTTTCGGGCGGTAAAAAATTTTGGTTCGGCGAGAAAAAAAAATGTTCCGCGGCGGCAAACCAAATTGTGGTTCCGCGGCGGCAAAAAAATTGGCGTCTCTAAAAAAAGGAAAAATATTTTTCCGGCCGGGAAAAATTTTGGTTCCGCGGAGGGAAAAAAATGTTTCGGCAAAAAATTGGCTCTCTAAAAAAAAGGTAAAATATTTTTCCGGCCGGGAAAAAATTTTGGTTCCGCGGGAAAAAAAAAAATGTTTCGGCAAAAAATTGGCTCTCACTCTCTAAAAAAAGGTAAAATATTTTTCCGGCCAGGGAAAAATTTTGGTTACGCGGGGGAAAAAATGTTTCGGCAAAAAATTGGCTCTCTAAAAAAAAGGCAAAATATTTTTCCGGCCGGGGAAAAAATTTTGGTTCCGCGAAAAAAATGTTCCGCGGCGGCAAACTTTGGTTCCCAGGGCGGTAAAAATTTTTACCGACTTTCGAGAAAAACCGGTTTTTTTTTTCATTATCGAGGTCGGTAATGAAAATCCATTACCGTCCAGCCCTAATAACAATTAAAAAATTGTTTTCATTGTTTGAAAATATTTCTACAATTAAATAATGTATTAAATGTAAAAATAATATATATAAAACCCTATGGTCCAGGGCTAGAGCATTAGCTTCTGGTATCAAGGATCCGTCTCTTAGGACAAAATTTATTTCAATTGGATTGACTACCAAATCAATATAATAAATAAATAGAGACGGTGTCTATATAGTCTCGATGTCGAAAAAGACCTTAAAAATATAATAAATGTAGATTCTGATTTCGCCTAGGTCTTAGAGCACAGGTAAAAGTCTCACTCATTTCTTATGCCTGGAGTCAGGAGTTCGCTTCCAGCATCCAAGTAGCAATTTATTTTAATTGAATTGTATAACAAATAAAATAGGGATAATGTCTAAATGATAGATTCGGAAAAAAAATTCCATCTGAAAATTGAATTTTAATCAGGTCTATTCTCTAAAAACAGACGTTAAAATTTAAAATAAACAAATGGGTGTTAAAAAGTAATGTAAGCGTTAAAAAAATCACTTCCTCACCTCAAATTGCTATTCTGTAAACAAAAACTTTAAAGCCAAAGCCTTAACATTTAGAAAATATTGTTAAAAATTAATGCCATGTCTAGGAGGTGCCTTTAATATTTTAATGTCGTGTTTAAAATAAAAATGGCGTCCTTAACCTAAAAAATAAGGTTAGGATTTTGATAGCTTTGAAATAAAAGCAACATGTTAATGTCGCTGTTAAAACTTTGTTTAGAGAATAGCATTTTTCAACGCTGATTGTTTTTACATTACTTTTTAACATCCATTTGTTTATTTTAAATTTTAAAGTCTTTTTTAGAGAATAGATCTGAAATAGTGCTCCAATTTTTTTGTCAACTCATTGTAGAATATTTATTATACGTAAGAAATTTCTTGATGATTTATGTAGTATTCTCCAATGAATTTATTTATCTTCACTTAATTGAGTACTATATTACTAGTACATCTATTTTTACTAGACAAGTTTTTATAAAAAGGCCTACTAAATGATCTACTGGTTAGCCAAACAAAAATTAAATTTATTTGGATTTTTAGGATTTGGATTAAGGGCAAATTTATTCGTTATACTACCTGTCTTTTGATCTCCTTTAATTGAACGCTTAGAAGTCATTGGATACTTTTGCTACTTCTGTACAAACAAACTCACAATTTTTAAATTGGCATATTTTATTTTATATGCTAAGTTATTTAAGCAATTTTTTTTTTCGTATTCTATAATAGGTCTAAAACAAACAAAAAATGCATTTACATTGATTAATCAATTTGTTTTATTTATGCTCCTATTATAAATAATTTTACTGCACATTTACTAATTGAATTTATTCATAATTTATGTTTATGTTTTTTTAATTAATGTTACATTTATTATTAATTAAATCTCACAATAATAATATTATTACGTTAATTATTTTCATTCAACTAATAAACTAAACCAGATAAATTTTGAAAATTATAAAAAGTTTTAATTCGTTTTTACTTTATAATCGTCTTATTTTTTCTCTTTTTTTCTATAATTTTTTCTCAATAAATAAATAAATAAAGAAAGTCCTTGAATAAATTTTATCTTTTTGTTGATAATCCTTCCTCTGTTGATAAGAAGACTTTTTTATCTCTCTTTATGATTGTTGAAATATTCAAAGATCCGAATGCATATAGATATGTAAAAGGCTCGAGTGAAGAAGGTCCCTTAGGAGTTGTTTGCCATCCGGGACCGGAAGTGGCCCGGCGCCCGGGCGTCCCGACGCCGTCGCGCCGGAAGTGCCCTTCTCCACCCTCCCCTCCCCGTCACCAGCAACCTCCAACCCTTCAGAATTCCCTTCATCCAGAAATATGCATTTTTTCAATTATTATTCATTAATATTCATTTTTATTCAACATTGATCTGTTTAACTCATATCCTACCAGTGTTGCGTTTGCGCAACACTAAATAAAAAATTTTTTTCTCTTCAACTAATAGAGCTTTCGTTTTAATTATTTTTTTATATATTCTTTATTATGTCCTTTTGTCTCTTCATCATAGATAATGCCTTTTTTTACAACCTTTCATTATGATTTATTTTTTTAAACTTTGGCACCTGAAAAAGTGTATTTTAAAGATTAAAATATTTATTAATTAAATATTTTTTTTTTAATTTTTTTATTTATTTATTTTCTTAGAAGGTCTAATGACCACTCTAAACCTTCTTTGTCCTTAGTTTTTGCAAAACAAAGAAATTATTTGCATACAAACTTCAGTGTTTCGTTTGCGCAACGTTGGGAGGAAGTGTGAACAAAAAGGTTCTAAATCCTATTAGTGATTTGACTATTGGACCCCTCATTTTTCATAGAATTTTTAACATCTTTACAAAAACGAAAGTTTATCGACTCTCTTATCTCATTTTTGTTCATTTAAAAAAAAAAAAAATTAAAAAATTCTCTCAAAGAATCGGGGTAAGTGCGGAATAAGATAAATTTTTTTTTCAGTGGTTACATTATGTAGCAATCATTTTAGCAGAGATCCACTAAAAACGGTAAAAAGATATAATAGGAAAAAAGGAGAGGAAATAAACATCTCCCAAACTAAAATAATATCTCAATACAATTTGGGAATGGGAGGTGTTGATTTGCACGAAAATGCAATTGGAAAATATAGGTCAAGAATACTTGAAAAAAATGGTGGTGGCCTTTATTTATAAATAGTAAAGATTCCACAATAGTAAATTGTTGGAAAGTATATAATATTGCTAATAATAAGCAAATTAGTCAATTAGATTTTAATTCGGCTTTAGTGTTAAGTCTATGAAAATGGAAGATCGTTGCGAGCAAAGTGGCTCGGAACCTTCCTCTGTCCATGACATGAAACATTTGGTCATATCGAATGAGAAAAAAAGTGAGAAGAAGGTGTAAAGTGTGCCAGTCCGACTATTTATATATGTAATAAATGTAAAGTACATGTACATGTCAAGTGTTTTTCGAAATTTCACACAAAATGATTTATTTTTATATCCCATATCATCCCATCGTTTCGTAAACGCAACACTAAAAAAAGTTGTATAAAATAATTATTTAATTAAAAATATCAAAATAAAGTTGTCAAATACATATAAAAAAGGCATGTGGGATGAATATATGTAAATATTTTTAATAAAAAATTTAAAATAAAAAAAAATGATTTTTTTTTAGTTCTTGAATCCTCCCAACGTTGCGTTTGCGCAACACCCGTTTCCCGTGAAGTGTGCGGTGCGGGAATTTTTTTTATTTTTCTCACATTAGTGGAGACCTAATATAACTATTTATAGGAAAAAATTTTAAATTTTCAAAAATTTTAAGGCTGGTAGAATATGGGTTAATTCGTATTTTTGTAAGTTATTTTTCCATTACAAATAAGATACGTTTTAGTATGGGTTTATTTCATTCTCTGGAAGGTAGGCCATCCAAATAACAATTAGATTATAATTTCCTGTTTTTAAAATGTCATTTTTAATAGGCAAAATTACAAAGATAGTATTTAGGTTTTATTATTTCCTGATTTCTTTTTTTTTATATAATTTGCAAGCGTTTGTAAATGTAGCCTACCATGAATTGTAGAAATGATTTCTGTTTACTAGAAGAAACAAACTAACTAATGGACTTTTTTGATTAATTGCTCCAGAGCAGACCATGACTTTTTAATTAATTTATTTTTCTATTTCTATTTTAAATAATTTTTTATTGGCAAATATTGTACATAATTATAAACATAATACTTAATCGATATCGGCTTCTTCACTTGCTTTATGAAGAAAACTAAATAGAGAAAATATTAGGAGAAAATAATTATAAAACCATATAAATAAATTTTGGATGCTGGAAGTTAGGCAACCCAAATAACAGACGAACTAGCCTATTGATAAACAATTTTTAGGTCTTATTAAAATTAAAAAGGGATGCTCATTTAAACTCATTTGATAATTATTCCAACTTTTATTTTAATTAACATTGATATGTAGCCTATAATTAGAATTCAATAAAATTGATTATGTTTAGTACTTAACTAGCCAGTAAATGATTCTATGAGACACATATTCAATTAAATTCAAAAACTAAAGGCGATATTTATGATCGCGAAATGGTCATAAATACAATTTCTCTCTCTCTTTTAAACCTATTGTTTCTCGTTGGTGGAATTCCTCAGAAAATCACCGAGGCGGTTTCAAAAAAAAAAAAGTCTTCTTCTGCTTCAGCTTCTTGAAAGGAGTGGGGAGGGGACGACGTGCGACAAAAAGCGCGCATATAATCGCGTGTGCCCGTTTTGCCGGCCAATTATATTCGCAATGTTAACGCGCATAAGTCAAAACGTGGCTCGATATTTTTTATCGAGTGGCGAACAATGCAATGCGAGCCCCTCTATCAATACCCCATTAAGGGCGGCGGCCCTCGCAACCCCCGGGAAAAATCACTAATTATTGTATCTCTCCCTAAATTACGAACCGATAAAATAAATACATTACCTCGATATCGGTATAAATTTCAGGCTTAATGGCCACCGCAAAGACAAATTTAGAAACGAACGGGTTAATTTGAAACAATACATTGAAGCCTGACAGGGGTGGGGAAATTAATGCTTTTTTTATTGTAGCTACACAAAAAAAATATATAATAATAATAATAATAATAACATAGCAAGTGAATAAATTATCGGAAAAATCTTTTTGTTAGAGAGCTGAGGGTAAAACGTAAGCAAAGGGGAACTTGCCCCTCCTAAAAGCTTCTAATTTTTTTAAAATTATATTTAAGTGCTCCTTTTTTTAAATATATAATTTTTTATAATTAAATTTTATGAGTTGGAGGGTGGAATTCATAATTAAGGAGGTGGAAATAGTAAAATAAAAGCGCAGCCTAATTTTTATTATAATTATAAATGTTTCTATATAAGTTCGTGTTTTTATCATTAATAAAAATTGTTTATTAATAAAGCATCTTCTCAATTAATCCATTTTTAGCAATTAGAAATTTAATTATTTGAGAAATTTTGAATGAAAATTCAGCTCAATGAGCATTTATTTATGACGCCGTGGTGTCTTATTTTAATTTACTTATATATTCATTATTTATTGAATAAATAAATATTATATGATGTATATTAAAAAAAAAAATTTTTTACTTTAAGTATTTCAATTATGTTTTGATGATGAATATTAAAAAGGAATTTTATCTTATATAAAATAAATAATATAAATAAAATAAATCACATAAATGTTCAGTAATAATAATTAAACAAGTTGTAAAAAAAAATTTTATATCTTTTAAATTGCTCATTAAATTATCAAATTAAAAAAAAAAAAAAAAAAACTAATAGATAAATTTTATTAGTGAATAAAATCTAATATTAATGATAATAATAACAAATGCCTTGAGAATATAAAATTAAATTAATTTGAAATTACAAATGTTCATTTATTTATTTATTATTGTTTTTTTTTTTTTTTTATAATTAAAATATTTGCTCTTTTTTTGTTCTTGAACAAATCCATCTTGAATGGCGATCGTTTTTCTGGGAACCAATTAAGTTCTTTATTCAGAGATGAGATGCCACTGAATCAAATACAAATTTCACCCTTTTTTTTTTTTATAAGGGATTCTTTGTTTAACCGCCATTATTGGATTTCACTTTGATTTTTATAAAAAAAGTTTTTCAGATTCTCTTTTTTATATCAAATTTTTTTTTCTTTTGGATAACCATCATTAAAATTAAAATTTCTTAGGCTGAACGCACACCAATTGAGCGAAACGCATGGACAAAACGTTTTGTCCAAAAGCATAACGTTTTGCTCAGTGCCAACGCACATCGATTATGCAAAACATTTTGTTCGATGATGTCGAATAATGCTCAATTGTGTTTTGCCTCCTCGATGTGCGTTGACCCATAGAAAAGCATTGATTAAACAGTTTTAGGCACGAATAGGCAAAAACGTTTTGTCCAAGAACGTTTTAGCTCAATTGGTGTGCGTTCAGCCTAAGAGTCTACTCTCTTCCTAGATACGCCGAAATTTTTAAATGAGGAAATAAAAAATATTTATTTTAAAAGAAAAATTACGTTTTTCAAAAAAAATTTTATCTAAAGACCATTTCAGAAAAATTCTTTAAAATAAATATATATATTTATATACTAATACAGTGATTCTTAAACACTTTTGTATGCCGTCAAATTATTAATTATTTTATTTTACATTCATAATTATTATCATAAACTATTTTACAAAGTATAATAGGTCTATTTGTTTTCTGTGTGTACTGTAATTGTAAGTTGAGTAGTTTCAATTAAAAATAAAGTACAATTTGCCAATTTTCTTTTATTTTTATTTTAAAAATTTTTAAATGGGTAGTGATAGTGGGTAGAACAAAAAAATAATTTCATATACACTACCAAGGGTGGGGGGGGGGGGCAAAACATAAAGTACCTAGAGGCCCCAGACGACCCTAATCCCCCATTGAAAAGAGAAAATAAAATGTATTTTAAACCATTTATCGTATATCTTGTATAATTGTAGTTAGTTCTTCGATTAGTCTGGATAATAGCATCTTGTTATTATCCGGACTATACTAGGTATTGATGATGGCCCTTTAAGAATTATTTTAAATTCCCCCGTTCAACCAGTCCTAACGCCTTCTAATATCTTATATAGATGGCTAGATAATTTTTTCTTGTCTAGTATGAGGTCATGTCCGTGTAGGCGGCTTGTAGTTGACGTTTTGCATCAGGATCCGCATCATCATCATCACCGTCACGTGAGCATAAAGTACGAACTCCGTGCTTGTAGCAGCCGGCCGTGTGGGAAGCTGAGCTGCTTGGCCGGTCTTGTCTCTTTCTCTGGACCACGAGAGAGAGAGAAAGAGAGATATCCCAAGAGAGAGAGGAGAAACGGCCATCTCCATCTCTAATTGGCTCGGAACCAGTAGCTGGCAGCCAGGGCGGCGCAGCGCAGCGCGTTTTTGCTCCGCCGCCATCGACCCGAGAGTTAACCGGCCGGAGTGAGCACTTGGTCTGCTCTGCTCTCCTGCACGCATTTATATATATTTTTTCATTCAATATCAGCTAGTCACAAAAATTAGATCAACATTTAGTTTTCAAATCCAGATTTTTTTCTTCAATTGGATTAATAAACTTTAAGTTAGTTCTTTCTGTGTAAGAGTTTGGATGATTTTTAGTTAAATAATTTTCGAGGTCTATATTTTTGATATTCAATGAATATCTCAATTCATAGATATATTTAACAAATTTGTGAGTAGGTATGTTTATTTGTTGGAGGGCCAAACGTCCCATAGTCCCCGGAAACCCAGGATCTTTTCGAGACATCCCCATTTGGTGACCTGATGCCATCAACCAAAAAATAAACACTCGCAATTTTTTTTAAATATTTTTATTAAATTTCAAATTAATAATATTTTAGAAGAGTGAGTTGTGGAATGGCTCCCGAGATTTGAGATGAGAATTCTCGTGACAATGAACATCAAAAATTTTGTTAATTCCCCCCCAAGTTTGAACCGGGACGGAATCCCTGCATAAATTTATTTAAACTTACCATGAAATATTTATCCCCGGTTGTTGCTAAAGGAAGACAATAGTCGAACTAAAAAGAACTTGTATTGATATGCCCAGATAAATATGATTCAATCACCTAGGAAAATATTCTAAAATTTTATAGAGAAGGATCAAGTTAAATAACAAATGATTCCTCCTTCATGTCCAAATTTTTATTTATCTTCATCTTTCTCAATAATATCCACCAAGCTGTCCCCTATCTTCATCTAAAATTTAAACGGATGTAAAATTTCTGGAGTCCCTGTATATTCCATTTGCAATCGATTAAAAACATTGCAATCGGGCGTCATTTGGAGGGGGTAGGGGTTCATCGATTAAAAACATCATCCTCCTGAACAATAGTAATTTATAAATTATTTTGACCGAGAATTTTGATTTTATATTTTATATTAGAAGCAAAAAATTTTCATCTATCTTAATCTAGAATTTTATTTTATTTTTTTATTTTTCAAAGTTTTACTCTTCTTTATTTTTTACTTAATAAAGATTACTCTACAGTGTTGCCAATATATAAAAAAATCTATTTCTTTTAATGAAAAAAAAAAAAAAATAGTAAGAAGTGACTGGTCCAGCGAGAGATCGGCAGTCTGCACGACACTTTGCATAGGAGAGATTCTTGGCTTCGGCTTTAATTGGCTGCTGAGATCCTCTGAAGCCGATAGGACGTTGCACTCCTCACTCTCCCTGAATGCCCTTTGCCATCACCTGCAAACACTCATTATTAAACATGAACAAAAAAATTAAGTCTTGATAAATTATTTTTTTTTTTTAAGGCATCTTTAATATCCTTAAAATAATTTATGGGATGAATTTGAAACCATCCTCTCCACATGGTTGGATGTTAATAAACGTATTATATAGAGGAACTATCCATTTGTATTATGCTAATGTAAATGTAATTTGGAGACAATAAATCATCGAAGGTAAAGGCTATTTACCTATAAAGGGGTGGAGGGAGGTGGGGGAGGTTGGTGATTCCGAAACCGTATGTTCAAGTCACGCCTTTGGAAATCGAGAGACAAATTCATTTCGTTTTCAATTATTATATTGACCTGGAAACAGCAACGACATGCCATGCGTAGGTGTCTTCCCTTCCTTCTCCATCTTTTTATTTTTTATTTTACATTCATAAATTATTTTAGAAAAATTTTTTTTTTTTAAAAAGACATGAATAATAAATTTTATTATAAATTATGATAATATTACTTTCCTATCAAGATTTTTTTTTTTTTTTAATTTTATTTTTATTTTATTATTTATTACCTTCTTCTAAAAGAGCCATATTAGTTACAAAATTTTTATAAAATTTATATCAGAGATTTATTTACTCAAGATTATCAAATATCTAAAAAAAAAAAAAATTATGTTCTTGGTTATATATAAGTGAGATATTTCATTTAAATAAAAAAAAGGATCTGAAATTTTCATGTAGGATGTATCGCTCCATTTCTGCTGCCATCGGATTAGTGGGTTTAAAAGTGAAGAAACAACAGAGAATTTTATGTATAAAATATTTTTAATTCTATTGACGATTGATTTCTTTAACATGACATCATCAGGCCAGCTGGAAACAAGGATATTACATTAAAATTTGACATTAATTTGTATAAATATCATTTTTGTTTGCTTCACATGTGAAAGAAATTTTATATATTTAATACATTAACACGAACTTATTCAAAGCAAACAAAAATGATATTTATATAAATGAATGTCAAATTTTAATGTAATATTCTTGTTTCCAGCTAGCCTGATGATGTCAGGTTGACGAAATCGATCGCTAATTGAATAAATTAAAAATTTTTTATACATAAAATTCTGTTGGTTTCTTCACTTTTAAACCCACTAAGATTTGAAATTTTATTTTCCAAATACGATATTAAATTTATTTAGGAAATAGTAAAAAAATAATCACATTTTTTAGGATGTAATTTAAATTTTATTTACTGGAATTAGGCTACACAGGGGCTCACATCTTGTGAATACCTTGATGATGACCACAAGTTACCCGAGCTAAGACTTTAGATTTTTGTTCAAATTTATGATGGTTGTTGGGATCAAGACTCATTTAAAATTGGAAATTGAATATAAATTTTTTTTTAGATTAGTTTGAAATTTATTTAGTTATTTTTTTTATCCATACTTTGAGCCTTGAATATAGGCAACCAGCATGGCTTCTTCCTAACATGCATTCACAAAACCTCAATCTTTATCTAAATGTCAAATTTCTTGTAACCAAAATTTAAGCTTTGAACCGATTTATTTAAAGAAATTTAAATTAAGTACAATTAGTAAGCCTTATGCTCTATCATTAAGTGCAAGTTGTTTGGGTGGCTTGCCTTTCAGGCGCAAAGTCAAGAATTAAAGCCTGGAAAAAATCCAAGCTTAGGACATTCAATAAAAAAAAAACTTTTTCTAAAAAAACAACGGAAAAAATGAGTTTTTAATAGATAAATTAATTTTTTTATTTCATGTGATTTATTATCTTTTTTATAAACGTTTCGGTGTTTTATTGTGTTGTCATCAAAAGAGAAAAGAGATTGATGTCACACCAATTTAATATCACAATGTCACGCTATTATTGTAGATTATTATTAACCTTTTCTTAAACCATAAAAAAAAAAATGAATATATTAACTTCTTTATCAAATAATTCAATTCTTTTCTATTTTATCTTCACCTGACATGTTTAAAAATTATATTTCAAATAATTTTAATAAAACCTGCTTTAGTTAACTATAACGGAAAGTAAAATTAAATGCGCTAATGATTTTAATAGTGAATCTGAAAAGTGAAAAAAAAATTGACTTAAGACATTAAAATTTTATTCTTTTCATTCCGTTATAAACAACACTTTTAACATAATTTATTATGTTTTAACATGTTAAAAAGCATCGTAAAATTAATATAAAGATATTAAAAAAATTCTTACATTTAAAATTATTTGTACCCCCGAGTTTGGCGTAGTAGGTAGAGCGCCTCCCTCCTATACCAAGCCATTTGGATACCAGATGGCTTAAATAGAAATGCCTGAACCCCCAATATATATATTACTTACAACGGTTATCGTCAAAGTCTTAAATGGCCTAAGTTGCCGAAAAGACTGTGTGAATGTGTGTGTGAGTGTGAGTGTGAATGAGAAAAAAGTGTGAATGTTTAAAAAAAAAAAAAAAAAAAAAATTATTTGTTTAATAAAAAATCCTGTTCATATGTTCACCATTTCGGTAAGGTGCATTTACCCCTCTTTATAAAATTTTATTTAAAAAAAAGCCTGCAATTGATACCTCAATATTTATATTTGTTTTTAATTGATTGAAATGAAATATCAGAAGCAAAAAAAAAAAAGTATAATAAATAATAATTAATATTTATTATAAATATATATCTATATTTTTCATCATGAATTGTTAATGATTATAATAAAAATGTCATGATAAAAAAAATATGGCTTATTTATTCAATATGTGATTCTTATTGATTCTAATGATTTTCACTTGTCATTTCATATTTTAATTTATTGCGCACGCGTGCTGAATTCCGCATGTAACGTAATAAGTGTAATAAAGACAGCAGCGACGGGGACGAATTACGTTCCGTAAGTTAAAGTATAATAATAATAATACCTACGGTAGGGTAAGAGGGCTCGTGGCTCGTTGTCGTTGGGTTTTCAAACGGAAATACAACCGGTTGCATTCGAGAGAGGCTGTCTGCCTGGTTGGATGGCACACACCAACATACACATACACACATAGTTAGAACATTGAGTTCTTTAGTTCGTTAGCCAGTCGAAGGACCAGACGAGTACCAGTGCGAGGCTGACATTCTGTAATTGCCTGCCAAATAAAACATGGACGCGTCAATTGTCAATGGGAAAATTTGTTAAAAAAAAACACGGTTCGATTTAATTTTACTGTTATATAAAAGGAGATATTTTATCATTATTTTGAAGCAGAAAACATTATACTTAAAATCACTGGCTTCATTTCGGAGAGGCAGGGGAGGGTGATTTTGCCCCCCTCCCCCTCCCCAAGGGCTCTGAACCTTTTTAAATTTTATATTTAATGCAAACACCATCCGAATAAATATAAAATAAATATATTTATTTATAGTCTACGGTATATACTGTATACCAACTATTGCAACATTATTGGGATTCAAGCCCGGTAGTTAGGCAGCCCAAATGGCACTCGCACACTAAAGCTTCCTTGTCTGGGTGAGAAATACATTTTTTTCAAAGCAGATAAGAAATCTTTAGTGTGCGTGTGCCATTTGGGCTGCCTAAATACCGGGCTTATATTGCAAAAGATCAATAGGCCTGCTTATTATTATATTTTTATAGTTTGTATAATATATTTAATCAGGATTCGAAGTGCGTTGCAGCCAGAAAATTAAATAAAAATGTTTATTTAATTTTTTTATTCGCCGACGTTTCTGTCGCCATTGACGAGCTTCATCAGGGCAAATATTGTTAAATGCGAGTATATATAGGTCGTATATAAAGAATATTTGCTATCTATAGTTATATTTAAACAATATTTGTCCTAGATATATATAGACCGTATATATTTAACAATATTTTTCCTGATGAAGGTGGTGATTGGCAACCGAAACTTCGACGGAAAAAATTAAATAATGATTTTTATTTAATTTCCTGGCTGGAATGTCCTTCGAATCCTGATTGAATCACCAGGTCATAAAAAATTTTTAATTTTATACTGTATATTTAGCTTATTGAAACAAATAAAAAGAAGTCTATGGTGCTATTTTTTGTAATCACTTTGTTTGGGGTCAAATGGCTTAGTGCTAAAGGCTAAAAAAAATTAAAAAAAAGTCTATGGTTCGCTAAGTATTGTAAAAAGAATAAAAAACAAAAAATAAAACGTCTATTTTACAAATGAAATTTTGCGAATTTTAAAAAAACATTAGTTTGCCCCCCTCTCGGAAGAAAAAGTTGAGATGGCTTAAAATTAGAGGAGGCCCAAATTTGAGCTAACATTTACTTTTTCATCATTCCTGATATTTTAGTCGCAAAACTTATCTGCCCCTTTTTTGTCAAAATCTTTAAAGAAAAATCTGAAAAATTTTGTAAGCACTAAAAATAAGTATTGTTGGATCACAGTGCCATTATTATTCACGAACCGAGCTTAATCTATAGAAGTATATAGAAAAACTTAGAATTATTGAACCTTTTACCTTTGTCCCCTTGTGCACACCTTAAATATCAGAAACCTTTCCCTGGTCCTTATTTGGACCTTCTACTATTACCTGGAATTATGACTAATTATTGAACAGGTACTTTTAAATTATTTTTTCTTTTGATATGAGATATTTCACTTTGATTAAAAACCGTCTTGTGTTCCAAATTATGAATTGAGTTCTTTGAATATCTTCACAAGTTCTTTAGATTAATCCCTAATGTTTAATATAAAAAAAATTGATAATCTTGAGTTGTTTTTAAAACTGATTAAAAGAAAATTTTTGTTTAATTAATAACTAAAAGGAATTATATCTTATCTTGCGAGGAAAAATTTTATTTGCCTCTCATTAACATAATTTATGGTCGTTGTTGAAAGAGCCAGAAAGAAGAGAGCGAGAGAGAGGAGCGAAGGCGGAGTGAATCTCTTTTTCTCTTCTCGGAGATATATGTCTGAGTGGAATACATCCCCCATCCACCCCTACCTGATAAAGAAGGGGATTTCGATGTGATCGAAATGCAAATAAATCTCCTATATATTAGAGAGGAAAAAAAACGAATCTGAAATCTGAAGAGAGAGAGAGAGAAGGAAAATCAAAGGTCGCAAAAAGTACATAAATCAGACACAAGACTTGTCAGTTTACAGCTGGCATGATTCCTTAGCTTCGTCCTTTGTCGGCCGCCATTTTGTTACTTTGCCTTATTATAAGTTATGGAATGGAGCCCCCCCCCCTCCTTCTTCTTTTTCATATGCATCCATTCATAGGATGGAATTTCATTTTAATTAGCTTCTTTGGCTTCTACAAAGATAGAGTCTTGTTTCAAAAAAAAATTTCGGTGGCATGGTCAGCATATTGGTTCTGAAATTTCACACTAAAATATATATTGCTTGTTTTTTTTTATTAAGGTTTGATTTAATGTTATATAAAAACGTGATGCGATAAGATGGTTGCAAAAATCTTGTCCAGCTTAAGGCTAATGGATGGAGGCACCTCGTAAGGCTGTCGGCTCAAATCATCAGCTATCGGTCGGTCATTAATCACACATCTAAATACGCAATCTAAACACAAACACAGCCCTAGGATTATTTCCCGCCACGATGCGGCGCCGTAAATACACAAATAAACGCAAACACTGTAAGCCAATTATGTTTATTTCCGATCTGGATGATAAATGATCGATGGCGCTTTCCTGCCTTCTAACGTTTGCCATTTGCCAGCCTTGTTGGTACAATAACAGCAGCGCCTGCCTGAATAAATACTCGGATTCTACCACGAAACCAATAAACCAAAGTATTAGTGCCATTTTTTAGAATGTTTTTGTATAAAAATTTAATTTCAACAATAAAAATAAAAAAAGATTTTAAAATTTTCACAAATTAATAATTATGGATTTAAAAATTTTATTTACGATATTTTTGATAATATGGTTAAAGAAAATTTTCAATGAATGTGCCTTTCGAGATATCGAGCCCCATTTTTATCCCACGGTCAAAGAAAGTAATTTTTAATTTGTATTATTATATTTATAAAAAAATCAAAATAAAATAAAAATTCAATACCCCCCCCCCTGTGGCCGAGAGTTAGAGGTGTTTACATATGTCACTATTGAAAATTTTAAAGCCAAGGGCCGCGAGTTCGGATCGGATGAATTTGGATGCCAAATGGCTTATAAATGAATATGCCTGATCCCCCAAATATAACGAATTTAAATAATTTGAGCATCATTAAAGTCTATATGGCCTAAGATGCCGATAAAACTTAAAAAAAAAATCCAAGAATTCTTATAAAAACCGAAATTAACAGATAATAATAATATTTTTTCACTAAATAACAGAATTCGTACTGAGATGATTCTGGAACGGTGAAGAGGAGCGACAGTCAAGTAAATGATAAAAATATACAAATTTTTATTTAGCTGCTTCTTCTTTTCATTTTTTTTTTTTTATTAGGCCGGGTGCCAAAGGCTATCCCTATAATACAATACATAACATTTTACAAAATAATATGAATACAAAATATATCAAAACAAAATAAATTTTATTCTGCCCCTTTGGCATGGCGCCATTGAGCTAAAAGTCGATACGAAATACATTTTTACAAAATTTGTATAACCAAAACAATATAAATACAATAATACAACAATATAAATACAATAAAAAGCCAATCATAAAACAATATAAAGTTTACAAAAAAAATACAACATTAAAACAAAACAAAAACACTATAAATACAATATTAAAACAAAAACAATGCAATATAAACATCTATTAATAAATAAAACTTGCTTTAGATGTTGATGTTTGCGGATTTGAAAATTTGTTCTATTAATAGCTTCTATTGTTTCTTTGGTAAAAAAAATTAATAATACTTGTAATATTTAAGAGAGTAACAGCAAATCAATTTCTAGGAATCTTTGTAAAACGAAATTTTAAGTTATTCAAGTTTACTAGAATTATTATACTTATTAAGGATTATTACTTTTTTAAACGGATTTGATCCAGAAAACAATTTTTTATATTCCACGGTCAAAGAAAGTCTTCTTTTGTAATTTTTAATTTGTATTATTATTTAGTCATGATTTGTTTGTTTTCGAATTCAAAATCATGTCTTCATTTCGGGATAATCGCATTCTTCTTTAAAAAAATCATTCAACCTATCATTTGAACAAGGAAATTTGACTATTGTCAATGAATTTGCAATTCAATGGCAATGTTTGGAATGCAGGAGATGGAAGCTGGTACCTGAGCTGGGTTGGTACCCGTCATGGCGTCCTGGGTGTTTCTCATTAGCTGTGGGCTCCATAAATCAGCCCGGGCTGCTGGCGCTCCGGGGGCGGAGGCTGGGGTCCAGCATCTCTTCTTCTTTCCCTCTCCCTTCTAGGCCCTTTTTTCTCACCACATGTTTATCTTAACCAACTTGAAGGAATTTTAAGTAAATGTGTTTAAAGATGAATATAGATTTTGTGTTAGGGGCTCTTCTTATCTTTCATTTTTCTATCAATACCAACTTGTTTGAAATTTATTTATTAGAAGACAAAATAAAATTTTTTTTGGCCGTTTAAATCTTTTCGGTAGGTATATAAATCCCTAAAGGTTTGAATTTCTTCCTGAAAGTGTTTATCTTTCAAAATATAAATTTCTTTTTTCCTTAAAAAAAAAGATTTCTTTTTTTTATCTTGCGGGAATCTTCAACCCTCTCACAAAAGATAAGTGAGTTTGTCTACAGAAAAATTGAGAATTATAGCTCTTGTAGATTTATTTACATTTCAGATTTCATGCGTATTGTTCTCATTGATCAAGCGTTCATGAAAAATTTCAAGATACGTCCCTCTCTGTACTACATAAATTAAGATTTTAATTTTAAAAATTGCAATTTCATTACATTTATTATATTACCCCCCCCCCCCCCCCCCCCCCCCCCCCCCCCCCCCCCCCCCCCCCCCCCCCCCCCCCCCCCCCCTCCTTTTTTAATTTTAATATTTTTCTTAATTTTTTGAGAAATTTAAAAAAATAAATTCAAAAAATTTTAGATTTTGAAAAATTTTTTCTAATCCAAAGATCCTCTTTATGTATAAAAAATTTCTTTAAAAATTCCAACGGGAAGTGCCAAAAAGAGCGAGACAGACAGACAGACAGACAGACGGACATTAGTGAATTATATATATAGATATTTATATTAATTCAAATCTATATAAAGGTAACCTCTTTTTCTATCAACTCTTAAATATCCGCCGGTACACATAAGTACTTGAGGTTTAAAATAAATAAATTGTAAAATCTCCTGTTCCTAAGTAGTGGAAAAGAATCCTGGGTATTAACAAAAAAAGACTGTCCTAAATATTTCAGAATACAGTGGTAGATTTCTTATCTGTGGTCAGAGGGTCGCATCCCGTCCGTCTCATGCAACAAACATTTTTTTAATTGATTTGGCTATCAATCATTTGAATTAAGCTCTGGGTCTAAATGACCTCCGAAGCTAAAAAAGACTTTAAATGAAAAAAAAATCAGAATGAAAGTTTTTTTTGTTACTATAATTTGGAATTTCATGTTTGAAAAGAGTATAGTTTATCATCGAAGTTGAAATAAAAATAAATTCAAATTAATTTGAAAATTTTATTTGATGCTTTTTTTAGATTTCATTTGATGTACAATATTTGGAACGCAATTTCTTTCACTCTATGGATAATTTTAATTATTTTTTTGATTTAAAATTATGAAAAGTGTATTAAATAAAAAGTTTTTTTTTTCACTTTCGATGTTTCGATGGCAGGCGGGCCCAGTTAAATAGACAATGCTTAAAGGACTCGTCCGTTGACACCAAAAAATTTTTTTTTAATTTAATACATTAATTTAATGTCTTATGGCTGTGGAGATTTAATCAGGAAACCGAAAGGAACTTTGCAGCCAGAAGATTAAATAAAAAAAATCTTTTATAAGTATAACATTGAATCCAAGACCCTAAGCAAGTAAATAATAATTTATATACATATAAAAATTAATTAATTGTATATGATTACAGTAAACATTAAAATAAATACCTAAGATCGTTTTGACAATTATTTGCCCTGATGAAGGTCGTGGTAGACGACCGAAACGTCGGCAAGTAAAAATTAAATATTTAATCTTCTGGCTGCAAAGTTCCTTTCGGTTTCCTGATTAATACTTTAAGTGGGTGCTTGTCAAAACTGGAGAAGTTGACCTCACAATACCAACCCCCAAGTAACCATAAATTTGAAGATTTTGAATTCAAGAAAATTTAATTCTTTTTAACTGGCTAATTTCTGAATCCACTGCCACGAGACAAGTATTTAAATTCGTGTACTCTTCATATACAATCCCTTTTTTTTGTAACTTAATTTATACTTGTAAGTCTGTATTTAAAAGAACATCATATTATTTATATATTCTAAAAATCACTTATGAATATACATAAAACACATACGCAGGTGTTTGTTTGTAAATTAGAAAAATCACATCATTGATAGTTTGTGTCCCCATCCTCCACTACATTACTAATTATTGTACAAACAAGCAGGCACTAGTTGGCTGTTGTTGTTGTTGTTTAATGAACTCGAGTGTAATGAGCTGGCGATATTAGTATTATCACGTCACCTTCGGGACTCACTCGCCTTTGTTTGGAATATCTTAATAAGGAGAGAGTGAGAGAGAGAAAGAGAGAGAGAGAGTGAGAGGCTGAGACAATACCTTTTGATTTATTTGCACGTCCAGTTAGTTATTCATAATTAAAAAGCAAATAATTCAGGCCTCAATCCCAATTAAGTCGTATTAATGCTCGGCCCTTAAATCACGCAGGGACGAAATACAATCTCCTTCCTTCGACCATATATAAACTAGTTAAGGAAGCAATTTACTAGTTGCCCAATATTAGCGCCGCCCAGCAATTATTTGCCTGCGTTTGATTGGAGCTCAGGATGAGGTGAGCCCCGCTATTTTAGGGGACAAACAGAAGCTCTCCCCCTCCCTCTTTTCCCATCACCCCCCAAACCTATTTCAATCTATTTCAATTTTTCAATTAAATATAAAACATCACCCTCTCTCTCTCTCTCTCTCTCTGGCTGAAATGAACACTACTATCAAATCTAATTTAGTGTAGAACTCATGAGAGGGGAAGAGAATTGTCAAAAATTGAGTCATTTATTTCAATATCGGAAATACAAGATTTTAATTATTTTTGTATTAAAACAAGATATTATTATAACTCTTAATCAAAGACGGTTTTGACATTAAAATTTGTTCTATAGTCGTTCAATTAATTTAAAATTTCGTTCGCTTTTGTTTGCTAGAAGATAGGCAACCCAATTAACAAGCTTACTAATGGATTATTCTAATAATTTCTCCAGATCCCCACCCAGAGGACTTAAATTAGTATGGTTGCTATTTGGTTGCACACCTTCCAACAAGTAATAATGAACAATTTTATGCAATGAGATCATTTTAAAAAATCTGTAGTGACTGGTCGCACAGCATTCAACTGTCTCTTATTTTCGGTAATTGTAAGTTATGTTCTGTGCTTATCACATCAGATTTTTTTAAATCGATAGAAAATTTATAAAATATTTATATTTTGCTCATATCTTTCCTATGAAGTACAAGAGTAAAGTATGTTTCAATTAGGGTAAAATTACAATATATATTTTGAAGAGCATTTAAAAAATAAATGATTTATGATTTTTAATCAAAATCGTTTTAGCCAATTTTGAGAAAATTGAAAAAAAAAAAAAAAAAAAAAAGTACATCAATAGTCAACTATTTATTTTTTTGACTAGGAACCGACCGAATATTCGGTTTCGGTTACGGTTTCGGTCAGTTTCGGCCAAAAAGTAGCCGAAACCTGATTCTGAAAAGATGGGAAGAGACTCGAATGCAAAAAAAAAGGTCAAATGATTTGCAAAAGCGGAAAAGGTGCGGAAAAAAATTTCTCCCTAAAAAAAGGTACAATGATATGAATTTTTTTATAGAAAATACAAGTTTTGATTTCGGTTACGGTTTCGGCCGAAACTAAGTTTGAGACCAAAATTCGGTTTCGGATGAAAATCTTGTTTCGGTCGGACCCTAGTTTTGACCGATTTTGTTCAAAAACTTCGTTTTATGTGTCAATCTGGTACCTAACTTAAATATCAAATTTCAACTTCCTAGCTTTTTTCGTTCTTGAGATATTTTGTTCACAGTCAGACTTTAAGGGAACTACTTTTTTGGATGGGATCTCAAAACGTGTACTTCCATCAAAATATCGAATTTTTGACTAGAAATCAATTCTTTCTCTAACATATATTCGTATAGGTAAGAGAAAGTGAAAATAATTAAATATTAATTTTTTTAATTTCATTTAAGATCTTTTTTGGCATCGAAGGCCATTTAGACCCCGACTCTATTTATTTTAAGCCAAAAATATTATTATTAATTCACAAAAAAAAGTTTCCTGTATATGAACTTTTGCTAAGCTATTTTATCATCCCAAGACAGACCATGACTTCAAAATAATAAATAAATTAGGATTTCACTGAAAATTAAAAATTTTTTCTTAATTCTGCTGCGAGTTTATAATATATATACCTAAAAATATATTTAACAAAACTCGTTTAGCCAGATTAAATTATAATTCATTCTTTATTTTTTCACACCTATCAGTCCCGACTATCAAGAAGATTGTCTCGCATTTAATTTGATTTATTTCGTCATGAGCTTATTCGATATTGCATATAAATATGTCAAAAGCATAGAATATGTAACCAGTTTTGATTTGTCCTGGGCGTCTAGGCTCCATTTTCTTCTTATCTTATTGTTCTTATCTATCTTTCTTTCTGCCTCCCTCACTCTCTTTCTTCTCTTTCTTAATATTAAAAAAGTTTGTCGCCCTCATGTTGCTTTTCAATTTATAACAGCCCTATTTTGTGGCTTTGTTTACAATATTTTTTTTTTTTTTTTTGATCGGGGCATGAAAAAAAAAATATTAAAAAATAAACAATACTACTACTATCTTCTATAAATAACAAATAAATTTCGTTTTTCTAATCAATCTGGATGAGGGCTGATTGATTCACATATAATAAACTAGCTGATTAGCTAGTTGACTATGACTTTAAAGTCTTTTAACATCTAGTTAAGCTAATCATATGATTAAATAAGAGCCCGAGATCGTAGTTAACTAGCTAAGGCCCAAAGTTCGGTATAAGACTTTATTAAATAGTGAAATTTGGAACACAAACCTGTTTTATTTTTTTTTTTTTTTTAGAAATTTTTAAATTTTTGTTAAAAAATTAATTATAGAAGCCCTTTTTTTTATTTTTGAGAAAAAAAAATTTATATTAATCACATTAAATAAAAGATATTTAAAAAAAAATTCTTATAGATAATTAAATTAGTAATCATTGTGTTAAAAAATAATTAATTTTTTAGCTGGAAACTTTCAAATAAAATGGAATAAAACCCTTCTTTTCCTTTCGGAAAAACTAACGCCATCTTTTGCCGCTTAGAGTAACCAGCTTCTGAATCGGCTACTAACTGTTTTTCGATACGCGCACCTTGGTTACTATATTGATCGATGATTTGCTATCGGTTGGGTAGTCTTGCTAGGTGACTAGAAGTGAAGCAACCGGCCCTCAGAGAAATAAATATATAGTCAGTGTCATAGATGATATTCAACTTAACCTTCTACTTCTTCTAAATAACTACCAAAAATTAATTTTAAAGCTTTATAAAAATAAAATAACCAGTTTAGTTTAAAATATAAAATAATCAAATATATGAATATTAAATTGCTTAACTCGACAATAAAAAAAAAAAAAAACGAATACAATTTGTAATTATGTTTAAAGGCTGGAAATATATGTAAGAAGGATATAAAAATGCAGGAAGCCAACCAAATACAATACAATTCTATTTTTTTTTTTTAATTTGATGTTTTTTCGTCATCTAAGGCCATTTAGACATCATCAATATTTATTTCAAATGATTGGTAGCCAATTCAAATAAAATACATTTTTGTCGCATAGGACGGGATACGAACCTGTGACCCTTGGTACAAATGGCCAGCATGTTAACCACTACACCAAGACCCGGGGGCACAATTTCTATTTAGAAAAAAAATATTTAAATTTCTCTTCAAAATCAAATGGAGGACGAACCATGCAGATTCCTCCTGGAATAAAAATAATTTATTAGTTCTTATATATGTTTGTGGTGGTCTAAATGGGGATGGACCTGAGGGGAGGTTACAAAAATGAGAAGCATATGGCTGGCTGGCTGGGCAGTAAGGGCGGGTGCCTTTAAGGGCATCTTTAAATTGGCAATTTCCTCAAAACACGACCGGGCTGCTGACCACACCGGACCCTGCACCCTGCCACCCCCGCATGTTTTCCAGGCACTGTTAATTAAAGAGCCGGAGCTGCGAGGCGATCAATTATCTCGTTGGGCACGGGAGCCGCAACAGCAAAGCCTATGCAGCTAAAACGCATCAACTCTAACACCTCTATATTCTACCTGTTTAATTATTTATTATACTACATAGCTACAATACTTTTTAAGATTTCATAACAACCAGTAAAATTACACTTCTATTTATAAATTTTACCTCCAGTCCCCTTCATCAAATGTGTCTTAATTATTTATTCTTTCATTCATCTCGTCTATTTTAATTCTTTTTTTTAATTCTTATAATAAATGGCCGATTATGATGAAAGAAAATCGCGTGGCTCCCGATAAGGCGAGATGTTTTTACATCCCAAGCAGCAGGCAGACAATGGACCAATGGTCCACGCTCCCAGACAGATGCGTATCTCGCGCGTCACGCGTCATGCGTCATGCGTCACGACGCATCACGCCCGTGCCGGCGAAATTGAGTCGTGACCAGTTCTCTTTTTTTATTCTTCTTCTTTTTTTTTATATAAAAAGAGAGAAGAAATATACTTAGTGGAAAAATTCAAGAAATTTCATTTGTCATTTGACTCGGTTTTATTGTCTGAGAAAGGAAGGGAGGAAAAAAAAGTCAGGAGGCAAACAATTTATGAAATGTTACTTAATCAAGGTTAAGGGTCGCTTGGGAATTCTCTTTGGACCTGCATTTGGATTAATTAATATTCTTTGAATCGTTATGAAATTAATTTTAACAAGTGAATTGTTATTTAATTTTATTAATCTCCATTTCAAAATTTTTTCTATTGAGAGCACAAGTTAATTTTTGTTTTTTTGCCCTTGGAAAATTTAATAGACATAATGAGGCTGTTTTGAATGAGAATTTTAATACTTAAAAGGCGTTACCATTATAAAAATAAATTAATTTATTTTTAATGAATTAGATAATTTTCTCTCGCGTCCGAATATATTATTATTTATTATTAAAATAAAGTAGATCGTTATGATATTCATTATTCTTCCCTTTTTTTTAACCCTTTCTCACATTTTCTGAAGATCTTATTTTAAAATTAAATACCTTAAATTATAGTAATTTTTTATTAATTGAGGAAATATAAAATTAGACACGTTTTTTTTTTTTTTTTTGTATTTTTGGCAGAATGTTCGTTCTTATTTAGGACAACTTGGATTTAATCATAAAGTAAAAAAAAATAATAAGTTAATGAAGAAAATGAATTTTGAAAGATGGGAATAAAATCGACAGAAAAAAAATTTTAATTCGTGTAATTAATTATACGTAACATTTGTCAGTTATTATTTTTCTTACTTTTCTTTAAGTTAAAAAATATTTTTTTATAGTGATATTCATATAATATTATTGGAAATGGATCAAGAAACCAGACTGCTTTCCCTTCAATTATTTGGGCACTAAACCGCATCCAATGTCAATATGTCATTTAGAATTTTTATTCTTTCGATTTGGAAATTGAAAATAAATATAAAACTGAAAATAATCCTAAACATATTAGAAAATTTACAAAAAAAAAAAAAAAAAAAAACAGAATAATCCTAAACATATTAGAATATTCCCGAGTAAAAATGATTAAAAATGATCGAGGGATCCACACGCCCGCAGCTAGTCTGCATAGTGAACCATTAGGGACACACAGGGACCCACACGCTCACACCAGGGACACACACGGATACACGCGCCCACACCAGGGACACATATTTTTTCTGTCCCTTTGTTTTATTGTGTATATCCCTGGTGCGGACGTGTGGATCCCTGTGTACCTAATGCGGGCGTGTATATCCTTATGTGTCCCTAAAGGTTCACTATGCAGACCTGATGCGGGCGTGTGGATCCCTCGATCATTTTTAATCATTTTTACTCGCGATTTTTTTAAAGACAACCCCCTGCAATCTCAGATCCGCCATCCCCTCCAATTCTCCAAAATCTATGTCGCCTCTCCCACTGAATTTAAACTTTCTTGGTTGGGTTCACCTCCAAATATGAATCTTAGTTATACTTCTTGTTATAACCTATTATTATTAAAATAAAATTCGATAAAGTTTTCTTATTCTAAATCTAAAATTCTCGTGAATCATGTTTTCGTAGCTTGAGATTACTTAACCTTCGCTATCCAATTTTTCATCATTCCAGTTTATAAAAATTATTAAACAAAAATTTTAAATAGAAATAAAACAAGGAAATTTCTTTTCGGTTTTTTTTTCAAGATTGATTTAAGATTTCACATTTCAAAACTTTCATGATTTATTGAAAAATAAATAAAAACAAATAACTTTAAAAAAAAATAACCCCTCCTGTTTTATGTGTTAAGTCGGAATGTAATTCGAGCTCTTACAAAGGAGCCATTCATTGCCAGTGGTCCAGGATGATCTCACTCCCCACTTGACGTCGTAAAATGAGTGACTGGCTCTGAAAATAATACTAAATATTTTAGAAGAATAAAGAGTTATTTCTTATTTTGATGACTTATTCTCGTTTGGTTTTCGTTTTAAAGCCCCATCGGAAAAGGAAACTTGCCTTGAAAATTATTGGCACGCGTCCAGAGGTGTAAATTGATTTGTTATACGTGCGTCTAGTTATTTATTTATCTATTTATTGCTTTTGGTATGAGATGGTAATGTGAACAGAAGAAATTTTCGACATATGAAATTATAATAAAAACTTATTTTGTGAAGTATCTCTGTTATAAATCTAAATCGGTTAATTTAATCAATAATAAATTGTTATATAAATGGTTTTGTTAACCACAAATTTTATAATTTAGTCAAATAAAGAGATTAAAACAATTTAAATAAAAATATTTATATTTCTTTATATACTCTATGCTATAGCATATACTGTATATATAGGCTATATTTTAATTTTTTCAAAACTCGCTTATTAGGTAAATGAAGATAATTTGATTTAAATAATTTTTACCAGAACCGAACCTACGTTTTATAAGTTAAGTAGTTCAATTTGTCAACATTTTTAATCAATAAATAGTGAATTAGGATCGAAATTAATTACCAATTAACAAATGTCTATTGTGTTACAGTGGTTATTTGGTTGCCTATCTTCCAGAACAAAAAAAAATTATTTTATCGACTTCCATCCTTAAATTCCATTCTCCAGCATTGAGATAATCTTTTTCGGTTTGAATTGGTGTCTAGAATGGGCCAAATTTCCTAGATTTTTTTTTTTTTTTGAAACATTCACACTTTTTTCTCATTCACACTCACACAATCTTTTCGGCAACTTAGGCCATTTAAGACTTTAGACGATAACCGTTGTGATGAATATATCTATTGGGGGTCCAGGCATTTATTTCTATTCAAGCCAATTTCCTAGATTAAAAATCCATGGTTCAGACTATCTTTATTATTTGAGATTTAAAACTTTCACAGTTGTTGTTACTGAATAAAAATACTTTATTTTAAGTAAATTGCCAGTATTATTTATTCTCTCTAAATAAATCATTAACTAATTAAATTAAGACATGATTTATAGATATTTATTTATTCAAAACGAGGGCGCTGCTTTATTATTTTGCCATTTCGCGTAACGTAATTATGATCGTTATTATGCATGATGCATGGCACGTCTTATATCAGAGATATCTTCCAGATCCCTTTTTTTTCCTCTGAAGGGACATTTTTGGATCCCTTCATCTCTTCACCCTTCTTTCTTTTATTTCACCATTGAGGTTTTAACCAATTAAAATAAATGGAAAAGTTTTTTTTTGCGAAATGCATCATGTATCCATTCCCTTGATCATAAAAAATATGGCGGGGGCGTTATCAAACCCTCTACCCTCTCAGAACCAGCCCTTAGCTAATTTTCTGATAAATTTCATAGCCTTAACGACTTCGTGTCTTCTTTTATTCGTATTTATTATAACGGCAATCAAACGTGACAAGATGGCGGATTTTAAAGCGGTTACGGAAATCGAAAGAAGCGCAAACAAATACCGAAAAATTATTAAGATCCTTAAATTTAATGGCTATAGATAAAAAAAAATTACCTTTTTATTTTTAGTTTAATTTGATATTAAATCTTTCATTCGTATCAGAAAATTTAAAATTTACATAAAATATATTAATTATTTAAAAAAATGTTGATGATAATCTCTTTAAAAATTACTGCGTTGAGGCGAATTTTTTTTTATCAATTTATGAAATTCACTATTTTTAATAGGCATATAGATAGTGTAAGCGACTCGAGTAATCAACAAGAAAAAAAATTATTTAAAACTTATTTTTAACAAAGAAAAATAATTTAAAATTTACAATACACATGAAAAATTTATTTTTTGTAAGAATTTAAAAAAGGGGGGATAAAATAAATACTAAAACTTCAAAAATTTTTTATTATTAATAAATTAATAAATACTAAATTCATCTGCGAATCAAAAAATTTTTATTTTAAAAGACTCTGAAATTGCCTTTATATTATTAAACTTATTTGTAATTTCAGCCATAAATTTCAATCTTGAATAATAAATAAATGATGATGAGAAAAAAAGATCAAACGCATAATTATTTAATAGATGAGTTTATTTATTTATTAATTTCATTTCAAAAAGCAATTTCTTATAATAATTTCTAATATTAATCATATTCTCTTATCAAAAAAAAAAAAAAAAAAAATATTAGCTGACCTTTTGATGTAAATTCCTGTTGGCAATATAAAATATATTTTAAATTTTTTTTAAATATATATTTTTTTATATAAAGGAAAAGAAAATGAAATATTATCACAGAATCTTTTTAAATTAAGATGTTCGAAATGACAGCGCGTTTAATTCATTCTTCATTAAATGAATGCCAACAGTAATATGGAATGATGTTAATTTTCAACAGACATGTTATGATATTTTTGAGAAAAAGAAAATAGAAATTTATTTTCCTTAAATAACATAAAAAAAAAACATTTATTTGTAAATCCTCATAATTAAAAATCTTTAATTAAAAGATTTAGCGCCAAAATAAAAAACTTGAAATCAAAAATCAAAATGATTTAAAAAAATTTGATTATTTTCTATAATAGCAGCATTTTTTTTTTTTTCTATTTAAAATCTCTTTTATTTGTATGAAATTTTGTTTATTCTTAACAAATTAAAAAAAAAACGCTGACTTAATGAAATTATTGCTGCGATAAACTTAAAACCAAAATAAGAAGAAAGTGGAGGTGACCGAATCTGGTTGGTGACCTTCGAGCCACACTGCTGAGCAAAGCGTGGATCAAATTCTCTTTTTAAATAAATAAATATCGAAAGAGGGCAAGCAACATGGAGCAAGAGAGATAAAACAAAGAAGCATATAAAATATGGGATTGGAAAGGGAATCTACGATGGTCGGGTATTGATATCGATATGGGTATTATTGACAGCCTCTGGCTGCTATGCAACAGAACAGGAGAAGAGCAGAGGTCACACAAGAGCTGAATGATTTCGAAAAAAAAGAAAGAAAACATCCTTCTTGAACATAAAATAAAATCACGAGGCCATATTTATTTTAAATTAATCGGAAATTAAAAAAAAAAAAACCTATTGTATAAAATTCTTTATTCTTATAAGCAGATTTCTAAAAACGTTAAAATTTAACATTCCTAATCAACGTTAATTCATTTTGCCTCTTTGCAACAAATTGCTATTTTGGAAGTAAAATCTTTAACATCAAAAGCGTTAACATTGTTAGTCAAAAATTAATGTCAGACCTTCAGCAGCCAATATCTTAATCGAAGAATTACATTTTTTCAACGCTGGTGTTATTACTTTTTGATACACAATTTAAAAAGTTAAATTTTAACGCCTGGGAGTTAAAAAATTCAGTGCTAACAATACTTTTATATTTCATAAAATTATATATTTCCAATCAGGGGCTCAGATTTTCTGAATACGTGGATAGTGACCACGAGTTACCTGAGCTAAGTGGCATTTCTTCATTTATTTTTATGTCGGCTTTAGCATTTTTTTTTTTTCATAATTAAATTTATAAGAAGAAATTTAAAATAAATTCCAAAATTAACTTTCTTTAATCATTGAAACTTATAATCTAGTATTTTTAATTTCTTCTAAAAACATAATATTTCAAATTTTTTTGATTGCAAATCTTTTTTACAATTCATTGTTAGATAGATTTTCGTTTCAAAATCATTCTATTAATATAATATTTCAAAATTATTACATACAGTTTTTAATTTAAAATGTATTTATTTTTTTTATATTGTAAAAATTAATTTTGTTCCCTGAAAAATTACCCAAGTGAAATTTGATCAAATAAATTACACAGATGGTGAGAAGAATTGGTGGGTTGCCTACACTCTAGGCTTCTACCTTCTTCTTCTTCTTCTATCTTCGCCTTAATCCCGCGATGCGGGGTCGGCGGGAAAGGGGTCTGCGGAATGGGTTTTTTACGACCGGAAGAAATAGAACAGGCCGGCCTGTCGCACGGTCTGACGCCTGTTGAAAATATAGAAGGAAGAGACAGACATGTAAAGAACAGAAGGACTGTCAGTCCCAGCTCGGGTAGCTCGTGGTCGCCATCCACGTACCCACAAGATGTGGGCACCTGAGGAAACTCTAGGCTTCTACCAATAATATTAAAAAAGAGCAGCTACTCTGATTATGAATTAATAATTTATATTTCAAAATTTGTATTTAAAATTCCAAACCACTTGATTGAGTTGTCTTATAAAAAAAAATTTAAATTAATTTAAATCTCTCTCGTAAATATAAATATTTTACATTTTGATGGTTAGCCAGAACAAGTGGTGGGATCAAACAGGAGGGGGGAATAAATTGCTGAATAGTTTGTTTGACAAGAAGAATCACTTTTATGGAGGCCATAAAATGGGAGCCCGGAGGCGCGAGGCCCCCCCTCCTCCCCCCACTCTTTCTCTCTCTCTCTTTTAGGGGGGACCTCGTAAACCGAATTACAAGCCAATTAAGTAACTCAAGGGCCCCCCCCCGATTGATTGCTCTCCTCTCTGGTCAAACATCGAATAATTCTTTCTCAGATTTATTTATCTCTACTACTATTTAATCTTGCCACTAAATAAACAAAATCCTTTTTCTTTCTCTTTCTTTCCCCTCCATCTTTTTTTTTTATATTCTGATTTAGTAAAATGCAATTTCAGCCATTAATTTAATTTCATTAATAAAATTTAAAATGTTAACCTTTTTTAGCATTTCAAAGATCATTTTATTTATTTATTTTTAGGTCTTTTTGGCATCTTGGGCTATATAAACTTTTAAACGGTACATATTATTAAACTACGATATATAAGGGACTCAAGGCAAATTTATTTAAACCATTTAGTATTCTTCGGACTGACTGAGATCCGCCCCTCTTGGCTTCCATACTATCATCATTGATATATATTTCTTTTTAGTCTTTTTAGGCCATATAGACTTTAAACGATACACATTTATTTAGAAACGATAATTTTGGGGGTCCAGGCATATTTATTTATACCATTTGTTATCCAAATGATTTAAATAAATTCATCGGACTGTCTCCCAGTCAATCATTATTGACATTTGTCAACAACTCTAGCTTTTCGGCTACTATATTAACAATATTCTCCGATTTTGATTAAAACCTGGAGGCCCTGAAATGGTCAATTTAGATCCCCAAGATGGAAAAAGTAAATACAAATCACTATGGTGTCAAAAAAGTTTCTAAAATTAATTCTGCTTGAATTCCATAACAAGTTATTTAATATTAGTAATAAAAATATAAACAAATAGCATAAGTTTTGGAAAGAACAACAATATTGTTGTCGCCAGGAGGGCCCTTGTGTTTGAACAACAAAAACTCCTCCTTCTTTTTCGAATTCTTTTACAAACTGTCAAAAAATCCGTTGATTTAGAATCCCATGGGGATCCGGAATCTGTTTCCATGAGTTTGTTTACCGAATTATCCCCGGATGATCGAATCCAATCAACTGAGATCGCAATCGATTTAGGGATTTGACAAAAAAAAAAAAAAAAGGAAAAAGTTAAGGGGGGTGTAGGAGAAAGAAGGCCTGGGAGAATAATCCATGTGCACCAATAAGCCAAAGTGTCTTGGGCCATAACTCACGTGGGGCCTCGGGGCCCCGGGACTCCGCCCCCCACTCCCTCATCTCTGATGATATACGCAATGCAGACTTGCATCTTTCGATTGGCTTTCCTAACAAACACATTGGACGAAACAAATGGACCGTTTTAGTGGTGGGGGGTGAGATTTGTCTTTTTCGCTGAGAGAAAAGAGGAGAAAAAAAAAATTATTATTATCCAAATATTTATATTGAGTGGGGAAAGAGTTATTTATTTTTAAAATATGATCAATTTTATAAAGCGAACATTTTTTTTTTTTTTATTTTATCTGTTTTATTGTCTTTGGCATTGAAATTTTTTCTCTTATATATTTGAATATATTTTCATTTAAAGATATGAATATTTCGTCGAGATCGATTACCTGGCTGCCTACTCCCAATATTTAAAAATATTTTTTCCAAGTCTTTTTTGGTTTTTGAGACAGCTACCGATCTTTCAATGATACTCTCGAGCCAGAGCTCTTAAGCTCTCAAAATTCTTTTTTAATTTTGAGACTTTTGCCCAGAGTTTTTGGGTATAAATATTATATCTATCCCTCAATGGTTGTTTTTAATTATTATTATTGGTTCTAATTTTGGATAAAAATTGCATTCAAAATAAATGCATTTTTTACACAAAATTGGAACCAATAATAATTTTACATACTTATAATAGAACTTATAATAATTATTAAAAATTCCATAACTGTTCAGATACCACTTGGCAGGCTATAATAGCTCCATTTAGCTTAAGCATTTAGCCTTTAGTCTTCGCCAATGTTAGTCAGTAGACAAAATATATATTTATTTAAGGTTTTTTTCGCCATCGGAGGTCATTTGGATCCCGTCCCTATTTATTTCAATTAATTGGTAACAAATTCATTTGAAATATACTTTTTTCTTACATGGGTAGTACAGAAGGCAGGAACTCTTCCATTATTCTACAAAATAATTTAAATAAATATTAACCCTTAGTTCTGGAATATATAAATATATAATCAAAATTGCTAAATAAATAAATAATAGACTTGCAACACCTGTTTAATCACTATTCTAAAATTTCTTTTGTAGTTTCTTTCAGGTATTTCGCCAGTCCTTAGATCCCGCCGTTCAGCAGCGAAATACCTGAAAGAAACTACAAAAGAAATTTTAGAATAGTAAATAATAGTCGTTTTTATTTACGTCAAAAAATAATTTTTTATTAAAAAAAAAACCTTTTCAGCTACAGAGATCATTTAGGGATTATTAATTAATTTAATTACAATAATATCGATGACTACCGGAGGACTTTCTACACGCTGATTACTTGGGGTCACCAATATTTTTTAATTTATTAATTCACTTAGTAAGAGGGAGGTTTATTTGTTTTCTCTGATTCTGATCTTGATGCTCTGAGATCCTTTGAAATAAAAGCTCACCGCCCATTGATCCGCCCTCCCTCCTCATTTTTTGCTTGTTTATGTTGGCAGTTCAAGTATTCATACCGCGAAAAATTCTCGATGCAACTTCTATTGTATAATAAAAGTTATTTGTATCTTTTTCACCTTTCAAAAAAAAAAAAAAAAAAAAAAATATTTATAGGCATTCTATTGAGACTCAGATTCCATCCTTCAATACCGAATCTGATTCTTTTTATATATTTATATAACTGCCATATATATTCCAGGTAATATAATAAACAATATGAAAGCATATTTTATTTTTTTGGTTTAAAAATTTTTTTTTTTAATTGTGCTTATTAAAATCTACACACTCCAATATCTCATGAATGATTGAATTTAGTATAGAGAAATATAAACAATTATAAAGTGCACTGGACCATGGGAGCTGGCTGAGTCTCACTCTCTTTCTCTCCTTGAGTCTCCGGATGTTTTTATATGTGTGTGCCGTCCTACTCGTTTTTACGTCAACAGGTTTGCCCAAGTAGGAGACAAAAATAAAAAAAAAATCCCTCAGAGAGACGAGTCATTTCAACGAGTTTTTTCGAAATCTCCCGGCATTTTGAAATGAACGCGACTTGACTTGCGAATCGACGGGGGAGCATTTAATTGGAATTTTATATTAGCACTGACGTTCGGACGTCCAACTTAAGTAAATATCCCAAGAGAACTGTGTTTTTGACAGTTTTGTTTCCCAATAAGGTAAAGTTTTTTTTTCTCTTACTCGATCCATATTTCATATCAAAGAACTCTGATTTAACGACTTTTTTATTGAATTTTAATATACCGGTAATAATTGTCGCATATTGAATACAAAAATTTTCTTTCATTGGACGATAGACGTATCAAAACGATAAAGGGGCACGATAGTATCCCCGGGTATTTAGAAGAGTTTAATAAAAATAAGTTGAGGTTTTTTCAATAAAAGAAAGCTCAAAAATTTATTTTGAAATATCCTTAATTATTTTCAATTTCTTTGAGTAATTTATTATCGTTGATTTTAATAAATAATTTTATAATTTCAAGCTTCAAGAAGTTATTTTTACAACAGATTTTTCATAAATTTGTATATGTAGTCTGTTACACAAACTGTTTATGAATTTTACTTTGGGGTATATTAAAAAGTTCATATATGCTCTTAAAAAATGAACTTTCATAAACCAAGTTTCATAAATCGATTTATGAAAAATTTCATACTCCAGTTTAAAAAAACCGCCCCTCGAGAGGTTTGAACTCGAGCTTTTGGTTCTTCTCTTCATATGTACGACCCCTATGCCAACTCGACTATTGACTTTGTTAAGAATATTACACTTTTTTTAAGCTAGATACTTAAATTTGATTCATATTTTTTTTACTTAATAAACTAGTATATGAATTTGATTTCACAAACTGGGTATATTAAAATTCAAACACGAAAGTATATGAAAAACAATTGAAAATTCATATTTTTTTACAGTGTACATGTAGACTATATTATATTTTTATTTTCTGTTTGTTTGCTTAAAAAAGGTAATTTTTTTCCTGGAACGTCAGCAATAAGGACTAATAATGTTGGTTAAAAGAAATAAATAAATAGTCATTATTATTTTTATATTCCAGTGGTTTTTGAACATCAATTCGAAGTGAATTTTTTTTCTTATTAATAATTTAAATAAAAAATATATTTTTGCATTTTTTTTTTTTTAAGAATTTTACCAACAATAAAAAAAATGTAAGATATAAAAGCGCCAAGAAGAGAGTGAGAAATCTCGAGGTGAAAAATGAAGAGAGGGAAGAAAAAAAGGAAAGTGAAATGGGCGCAATATCGAGCAAGTGTGTGGGTGCTTAAGGAAGGCAGCCCAAAGGGCCGAAAGGGGTTGAAAAGGCCGTCGGGGTGCCATAGAATGTTGAAAGGGTGAAAAAACCCTTAGCGAAGGGCTCAGACCAACTCACATAAGAGCCATTACACCCTCGACTCTTTTTATTCGTCGCCATCTATGCGGCTTCAAATGAACAATTGACAAATAAATAAATATTTCATGCCTCTGTTGTCATTTTATATATTCTTATTTTAATTCAAATGAAAATTTTAATTTTTTATTTGTATTTTATTAAAAAAAAAAATTGAAAATGTTCCTATTCATCTTCAAATAAACCAACAATTGGCAGTGAAATAAATAATAAATATCTATCTCTTAATGAGATTTCTCTGTATTCTTTTTTTTTTGCTGACTCCACCCGCCCTTATCTAAATCAACCCTAAAAAACATTTCTAGAGTTAGATACAAGGAATTGACTATAAATTATATTCGTTTACCTTCTAAGGAGGGAGAAGAAAGGGTCTCAGTACTCCAACCAACCCGCCAACCCCCTGTGAATAATGTGGTAGGGGATGATTTGTCACCGGGTGTGCGAAAGGAGCTCAAATGGATAAAGTAAGACGATGCAAGCGAGAGAAAGATTGAGAGAGAGAGAGAGAGAGACGTAACCAATTAAACTGCAAGCATAAATCCCCAAGTGGGGGCGGCCAAAGGGGTGGCAAAAAAAAGAATACGCAATTCGATGCGCCAACTACAAATACAAATACTATATAACACATTATGGAAAATTTAAATAAACTCTATCTCCCCCTGTTCTTCCTTCTCCTGTTGTTGTTGTTCTCTCTCTGATAAGGAAGAGGACATTATTTATGAGATAATGCATCTCAGGTGCAACAATAACAACAACGCAAAGTATCTTGCTAACTAGAAAATCAATAGACTTAATTACCAAGGAGATTTTTTTAACCACCATACAAAGGTTGACGGGATAATTAAGTTTTAAAGAAAATTATTTACTTAAATTAATTCAAATATTCAAGTTTCTTATTTAAAAATTGAATCTTTATTTAATTTGAATTAATATAAAAAAATATGCAAAGAAATTGCAAAACTTTTCTAAGCATTTGTTTAATATAATCAATGGATTGTTATGAAATTTAGTCCAAGTCTAAATTATTTTACTATTAAGTTTCTTAAAATTGGGACTAGAGGATGATGAAAAAAAAAATCATGAATAAATATTGGGCCCGTGTAGACCAATTTTTTTTTTAAATAGAATTCATCCTTTTCCGATAATTGGTTCCAGAGATAATAATAAGCAAAATAATATAAAGCTAAGGATACACATGCATTCTCGCACTGTTACTTATAATTTTATTTATGCAATAATTTATATTTCATTTGATTAAAGCTGTGGCTGTGTTATGATTATAATGGTGGATGGAAGATATCAGCCAAATTAAAATGCTCGAGGTTCAATAAAACTCCGAAAATACGTTTCGGCCTGAATATTTTTGGCCATCTTCAATTATTGAAAATTATACACATATTTCAAAAATTGAACCAGGATTTGTCAATAATAAATTTTATTATTGAAGATGGCCAAATAAATTCAGGTCAAGACATAGGAAGTTTTATTGAACCTCGTGCATTCCAATTTGGCTGATCTCTCCATTCCACCATTATTATTATTATATATTTCATGGAATAATGAGTACTATTGTAGTACTTTACTATTGTACAATTTGAATTTATTTTCATTTTACCAAAATTGCTTCTACACGGTTATGTAACTTCAGCTGGATTTGATTAAAATTCATAAATCAATTATTTTTTTAGATGCTCTTTAAAATACATATTCTCATTTTGCCCTCAAAATTGTTTGAAGCACCCGTACTTCATAGGAAATAGGAAATATGCGAAATAGTTGCCATGGTAACAAATTTTTCTTTGTTTCTTTGTTTAGAGAGATTTAATTGTTTCGGCATCTTTATTTAAACTATAAATAATTATAAATATTATGGTTTCCAGGCACACACATTTATTTACACCATTTGATAATCTAATTTTTTCTGTGTTTAAAAATTAATGGAGGATGGAGATATCAGCTAAATTGGAATGCTCGAGATTCAATAAAACTCCCTGAATACGTTTCGAATTGAATTCTACTATACCGCCGGTAACTAAATATATATCGACACAAAAAATTGGATGTGATTTGCACAGAAAACAAATTTCAATTACCGAAGGTAAGAGCAAGTTGGGTCCAAGACACCAGATTTTTCAAATTCAAATATTCTTTGTATAACCTTCGAAAATATATTTTAACTAAATATTTGTAATTTCTAACACTAAATTATTAAAATCTAGCAGTATATAATTTGAACTTCAAAATAGCTTGTTTAAATAATTCATTATGTAAATAAATTCCCAAAAGGCCCGTCCCCCACCCTTTTATTAATTATCTGACGATTTCGAAATTAAGATTTTTAGACTGGCTAATTATATTGAAATTGAGTTCGAGGACCAGTAGAAGAGAGTCGGTCATCTCGAGCCCTTAATTATTACCCTGAGTAATAACTTACTTAGGGAAGGAAGGGTAATTGCTCAATCGAGAGGGCCTCCTATGAATTTTTTAATGATAGTGGGGCATTAAAGAAATTTGCATTGAAACAACCAACCACTCCATATAATTTAACCTTGCTAGGTTTGCGCTCCAGAGATTTACTTATAAAAAAAAATTTTTTTTTTGGGAAACTAGTTTGTTGTTGTTCAGAAGAGAGAAGAGGAGGGGGGACCAATAGGCTTTAAGCTCCTCCTCTTTTTTCTCTGCTTTCGCCTTCTTTCCGTTTTATCATCATACATAAATTAATAATTAATAACGCTTTTTTTTAACCTGTTACTATTAAAGTTTAATTTTAATTAGGTTCATTTAAAATTGAATTTGGGAGTGATTATAAAATTTTTCATAATGATTAACAAGAAAGTGTAAAAAACAGATGGGAAAATTTAATTGATTTTTACTTTCTCTTACTTATATATGTAATAAAGGTTGAGAAAGTATTGCGATCATGTCCTAAATTCGATGTCGAGATTTTGATTGAAATACATGTTTTTTGAGTCCAAAAAAGTAGTTTTCGCAACCTGGCCTGTATGTGGATGTGTGTGAGCAAAATATCTCAAGAACGAAAAGAGCTAGGAGGTGGAAATTTTATATTTAAGTTAGGTATCCCTCTGGAACGTGACAGGAAGCTTTCGAACAAAATCGGCCAAAAAGTACTAGTACTTTACTGAAGTACTTTTTCAGTTTTTTTTTCGATTTTCTTAAAATTAGTTCTAGCAATTTTGATTAAAATTCAAAAATAAATTATTTTTTAGATGCTCTTTAAAATGTATATTCTCATTTTGCTCTCGAAATTGTGTGAAGTATGCTTTACTGATGTGGAAAGGAAGCATTCGTAGTTAAGCGGCACTATAAGTGGTCAAGTTTGGAACTAAGGTGCTATGGACAACTTAATATATCTCGACACAAAAAATCTGGTATAACAGCCAGTAGCGGATCCAGAGTAGTTTCTCGGGGGGGGGGGGGGGGAGGATCTGGTGTGACTGGTCACACAGCACACAATTACTTTCTCGTACCCTATATATTTTTCTTATTATCGGTAATTTAAAGGTGCATTCTGTTGTTTTTTACCATAATATATATACAAATCAAATTATTAAGTAGTAGTTTTTAAAATATTATATTAAAAATACAATTTTTTTCCCAAAAAAAAAACATTTTTCTCAAATCTCGGGGGGGGGGGGGTAATTATCCCCTTTACCCCCCTGTATCCGCCCTTGATATCAGCACAGCACACCAGATTACTTTTAGATACAGTATAAAATTTTTAACACAATTTTACTCTGAAATGAAAGACTATGTTCTCCCTGGGGTCATTTGAGCTTCACTTTTAGCACAATAAAAAAATGTTTCATTCACCTTGGGATGAAATTTCAGTCATTTTTAAGTGTAGAGAAAAAAAATTCGAAGGACGCAATTTCGACTGATACATTTTTTTTTCTTTTTAATTATATGTATAGGAGATAATTCGAAAATAGTAGTAAATTTTTTTACGTTTAAACATCGTTTATTTACTCTTGAGAATATATAATTATATATTGCCTTTTTTGCTTTTATTGTTGCCATGTCTGCCTAACTTGCAGGCTCTCAACTCTTTTTCCAAACCATTTCTTTTATTATAGACTAATCGGTTTATTACCTTAAATAACAAGATTATTGCCAATAAATCTGTATTGTTAATGGTTTTATTTACACTCTATAAAATATTTGATTTATGACAACATAAACGTTTTCGAGAGCCCCCTTTTGTTTTTTACCGGAGACTCCGCCCCAGCATCTACTCTGCTCAGCATCTGGAGTATCGACCTCTCTCGGTTATAGACGATGGCTTCTCAGAACTCGGGATTCATAATTAATAGACACAACGGAATCTTTTGTAAAATTTCCTGGGCCTTTGTCGGCTATGCATTTAAAATCACACAAATTTCATAATTTTCTAAATTGATTTTAGACAGCGGAAAAAAAAATTAAATGGAAACAAAAAAAAAAAAACAAGATTTATTTTCTTCTACCTTTTGGACTTTATCGAATTTCCGGGCGAAATTTAATTTATGTAACTTAGAATTTTGAAAATTAACTAACTTCTAAGCTTTTTCACTCTTTTTTTTCCTGGTTGCATATAACCGATTGTCATCAAGGTCTTATGCAAACAGATCCTAAAAAAAATCACTTTGACTTGTTTAATTTTTATTTTTGGAGGTTTACCATACTTCTAATTCGTAAGATGGAGTTCAAGATAATTAAACAAAGTATTGTACTTTATTAAAGTGACATTTTATTGCCAGACAACTGTTATGTGCACATTTTCACAATTTCAGTCCGAAAAGGACCATCATCAGGCCTGAAACATACATATTACTAATTTAAACTTATTTTTTAATTTATTTATTTTATACTAAAAATTTTCCTAAATAATATATTAAATACTATCCTATGTGTAAATTTTTGTCTTTTTTTCAATTATCGGAATTTGATTTGAATTTATTTAATCCTGATGCTTGTTTTCCTATCAATATATACAACACCGATCGTTATTTATTTTTCTAAATAATTTGCTTTTTATTATTATTATTTTATAAATTAATCATCGATAAATGCATTAATCATGTATTTAGAATAAAATATCCTACCGTACTTAGTCTGTCAAAGAATTTATCATATTTTTTTTTATTCAATTGAGTTTATTTTTATTACATTACATGCAATTAAAATTTTATCTTAGCATTCATTTAAAAGAAATTAAAAGTAAATGTATAGGAATTCCAATATAAGAAATGATTCATTTTTATCCATATCTAGTGTCTCATGTAGAAACAGAATAAAAAGGTGATTTTAATGAATAATTTTTAAATGAACATAGAAACAATGTCGTGTCTCCGCATTTTATATATATACACTTTTGGTCTATTTGTTTAAATAAAATGTAATTAATAAATGAAGTTCCTTGTTGTGGGTGGTTATGGAAACAGTGGAGCTAAAATCCGATGCTGGCGGTCTATGCGCAGGGGCGAACGGGCTGCGGCGGCGCGGCCGGCAAACATACACACGCTACCAGACTCTCGAGTTGGAAAAGGAGTTCCATACGAACCATTACCTGACACGGCGGCGGCGCATCGAAATGGCGCATGCGCTCTGTTTAACCGAAAGGCAGATCAAGATCTGGTTCCAAAATCGGCGTATGAAACTCAAGAAGGAGATCCAGGCGATTAAGGAGCTCAACGAACAAGAGAAACAAGCGCAAGCGCAAAAGGCGGCGGCGGCGGCAGCGGCGGCCGCTGTCGCCGGAGTACAGCAGGACCAGAACTAGGGCTGGCTCAGTCACACCTGAATACGCGGCTGCTAGGACAAAGGTAGGCATAAGCAACAGAGATTTCCTTTTCCATTTATTTACCCTTTTCTAAAATCTCCAGGAACTCCTTTCCTGACATCAGGCAAACTATAAAGAAATGAGCTTAAAAAATGACATCTTATGGAGGAGTTCTGTTTATTAAAATTAAAAGGATTCAAAAAGTATTAAATTTTTTATTAATATTTTGTGATTTGCAAAAATCAGTTGGTGTTTTGTTGCTTAAAGGCAATCCACTTGGGATTTTCGAACTTGAGTGAACTGGGAATTTTGGTTGCCTACATTCCAGCAAACAAGAACTTTGATTCGAATAAATTATTAACATTAAAATTCATATAAATGAATAAAATTTCTGATCGTTTCAATACATGCTATAAAAGGCAATAAAGCTGGAGGAGTTCCCTGAGGAACAATTGTTCCTGATCTTAAGATGAGCAAATATATGTAGACTATATCTGATTCACCCAAACATATGATTCTTACAATAAGACCCCCCAATAAACTAATAGTACCTCATAAATATTTATGATATAAATTTAAAGCAATTACGGCCAAACAATTATTCCAAACAATTATTTCATAATGATTAGTTTTATGACAAATAGCCTAAAAATAAATTGGGAAGAAGAAATTTTCAAAGTTTTATCATATTTTTATTATACACAATATATAAAGATTAATAGCTGATTACTATTATATAATTAGTTAAAATTTAGAGAGTATAGGAGATTTTGCAGCCAAGAAATTAAATAAAAATTTTTTATTTAATTAATTAACCGTCGACGTTTCGGTCGCAAATCACGACCTTCCTCAGGACGATTAATTGTTAGAATACAAGATTAACAGTATTATATTCAAAAATTATACAATATTTATTTGGGGTATATATATGTATTAAGAGCAAGTCATTCACTCTTAATACATATAGTCCAAATAAATATTGTATAATTTTTGAATATAATACTGTTAATCTTGTATTCTAACAATTAATCGTCCTGAGGAAGGTCGTGATTTGCGACCGAAACGTCGACGGTTAATTAATTAAATAAAAAATTTTTATTTAATTCCTTAGCTGCAAAATCTCCTATACCCAATTCAAAGTTTCCATCACTTCTCATCACTAGTTAAATTTTACACTGATTTTTGGGAAGGGGATCTAGCGTACAAATAATAATTAAAAAATTATTTATTTTTTTACATTTCATACATTGCCAGTTGACGTCGTTTATTATTATCTTAATTCGTATTTAATTCGACTCTGAATTGAATAGTACCCAAAAACGAATAAATAGAGAGTAGGTTTATTAAGACTTTCAGTTAATATCATATAAAAGCCTTTGGACTATAACAAACAAAACATACAATGAACGTCCATTGATAAAGTTGTTGTTTACTCTTTGCATTCATCATCAACTGATAAAAGCGATATCAAATCGAATAAATTGTTTATACTGTTCTCTAAACCTCTTTATGTTCTTCTATCTATTTACGTGTATAAGCTTATATATACATTTTTTGTTTTAATAAAAAATTAACATTAAAATTTCGAGGACTATTTAGATAATAGGCCGCCTATTTAGAAATATAGTAATTCTTAAATACTTTTACCATTTATTAGAGGGCTGGAACTAGGAGATTTGTTAGAGGTGGGGGGAGGGGGGCAAAATTTAATTTGCTGCCCCCTTACTAATATTATAATATGCCGCCCACTCCCTCCCCCCGCGCCGTCTCTGTAACTAAGCCAAATTGATTTTAAAATTTTAATCTTTAAATTTAAGTCTAAAATTTTCTCGCCTCATATTTTGGCGCCCCTAGGCAAGGCCCTAATAATTGGTGAATTTCTTGGATATCTTTGATTGCCCTATGCTCACTTTTCAAATGCACACCGATCAGGCAAAATCTCTCAATGACAAAACATTTTGCTCAATGCAAACGTATACCGATTGAACAAAACGCTCAATGGCAAAACATTTTGCCTAATCGGTGTGCGTTGGCATTGAGCAAAACCGTTTTGTCCAAGAGCGTTTTGCTCAATTGGTGTGCGATCAGCCTAATACTTTCCGACATTTTGTTATATAGAAAAAACTTTTTAAGATCATATAAGTAAGGTGCAAAGAAATTTTATTAGACCTAATAAAATAAAAGGAAGTAAAAATTAAAATGATTTCTCTTTTGTGTCTGACCAATAAAATTTTATTTTATTTACAGTTAATTTGATTTAATAATCTTACATCAATTAAAAATTATTTTTAATATTACGAACCAATCAAAAATTATAATAATTTATAATAGATAGAATAATTATGATATTATTGCCTGAAAGATAGGCAACCCATTTGACAGATACAAAAAAGTTTATTTTAATTCTCACTTGGATAAATAATAAATTTAAAAATAGATACTTTTTAGAGACAAAACCTATTATATGAATAGTATCTGCTGAATTACTCAAGGCGTTAGGAATTTGTTTTTCTTCATTTTATTTAGTACAGTGAGCGCCACAATTAAGTCTCCACCTGGTATCTAGAGCCTTATGTATATAGTGAAATAATTTTAATAACCTAAAATAAATCACGAATTATTTTACCTTTTCAAATTTAAAATTATTTCACTATATACCATATACTAAATGCTCTAGATATCAGTGGGGACTTAATTGTGGCGCTCCCTGTACTAGTCGTAAAGTCCACTTTCAGCCAACATTTCACCTAATTTTTTTGTTTAAGAAATTTTTTTTATTTCTATTATAAACATTTTTATTTAGAATCTTTCTGATCCAGAGGATGGAAGGATACTTCAAATTAATACAATAAAACATCTAGCTGTCTTTTTCATTTTTATTTTAATATTTTTCTATTAAGATCTCAAAGCCATATTAATAAAAAAATTATTTTCATTCATTTTACAAATTAAAATTAAGAGTAAAAAAAAAATAAATTATCCTGAAAAGAGATTATATTAATAAATTTATTTTTTTAATTGCCTAGATTTTTACATATTTCCATTCTTCTTAAAAAATGGCCGATTAACGAATTCCTGTTGATAATTATGAGAGGTTTAGGCTCTCCTCTCTCCTCTCTCTCTGGATACCGAATTTATTTCGAAACGAGTGAAAACCGGGTCCGGTATACGATAATGATAGGCTCGAGTGTGTTTGATGTCTTCATGAGGAGCACCTGCCGGAATCCATGACCCCCCCCTCCCCCTCGGGACTCCCCTCATGGGTCTATAAATATCGCCTCTTTAATCAACCGGGATAAAAATCTATCATTCAAAAAAAAAAAAAAAAAAAAAAAAATACTACGTTGACAATATATATATTTCAATATTATTTATGATCCATCAGTTATTCGCAAAATTTACTGTTTTTACTTTTTTTTTATGTTTAAAGGGAATTTCCTTTATTTGTTTTATTTGATTGGCCTTTAAATTTTTTTTTTTTTATAATAAAATTTTATTTATTTTAAAAAATATAAAATTCTCAATTAATATGGAAATGAAAAAAATAATCAGCGATCGAGTTTTATTATGAAATAAAATTTTATATGCATTATTATTATAATACTAAATTTATTCATATTTTACATTTTTTTTTCTTCATCTTTGATTATTAACAAATTATTTTAAATAACCCTGGCCTTTTTGAGATAGGATTCTTAATAAAAAAGTTTCAATATTGTTAGGTCTATTATAATATTTTATTATATTAAACAAAAAAAAAAGATTAATAAATAATATACCAATTCACATCATAATAATAACTATTAGAAATTTATTTATTTTTTGTTGACGTTTCGAGTGCCGATCGTACTCTTCATCGAATCGTAGGTCCTGATGAAAAGTGCGATCGACACTCGAAAAGTCGACAAAAAAATAAAGAAAAAATTTATTTTATTTTTGCCTTGGCTGCCCTATGCCACAACCTCATATCAATTTTTTTAATTCGAAGGCTAAGCATGTTCTTATTTACTATATCGATGATTTGCCATCGGTCGGCTAAGTTGCTACTTGTCTATAACTGAAGCAATCGGCCCTAAGGAGTGATTGATGGATATAAATTTTAGTTAAAGCCCTTTAGCATGCTGAAGAAATAATATTTATTTTTAAATATTCAACTCTTTTCTCTTATTATCATTGTGATCATAAAAATTATATATATTTTTTTAAATTCATGATATGTAAAGATTGTGATAACAGTAAAAGAAGAATAGATTGAGGACAAAATTGAAATTCAAATAATTATCTGATGGGTGACAATAAGAATAGATAGAGCGCCCATAAGTCAATGAAGAAGGACGGACAGACGGAGGCGCCGCCGCATTGGGGGCAACCTCTGCATCGCAATGGCGCCTTTTCTTCCTTTGTATGCCCTACACGTCCTTAAACCGAATGAAAAATCACTATACTATCTATAGTTTTTGGGAGGTGACTAAAAATTTGGTGACATCTTGAACATCATCGGGGTTAATGACCTCAGATTTTCGATGCAAAAGTTGAATAATTAATTACTCTCTAAAATTTTGATTGTCCGAAATAGGAAATAATTTTTAAAAATTAGAAAATTAAGAATTTTTATCTAAAACAATTTCTTTATGATTTGGATTTAAGCTTTTTCTCAAATACTGATTTTTCAATGTGGTTTAATTTATATCAAAATACTGTTACTTTTTGTTAGCAATCAAGGAGTTTACTCTTCGTTAGCATGATCCAAAAATTTATAAATTTATTTTTTAATAGCAAAAAAATATTATTAGATTCTCATTTTTTAGCATATAAAAATTTTATTCACTTTTATTAAATATTTTTTTTTTGTTTCTTCTCTTTCTATTTTAGCATTTTCTTATAATTTTTATACTAAGATAAAATAAACGGAAGAAAAAAATTCATCTCCAAATAATTTTTTTGTAAATATTACATATTCAAAAAGACGTTTTTCAAACTCATAACTTTAGGTAAGTTCATTTATAGTTTACTTATCATTGAAATAATTTTTCTAATTTCGATTATTATTATTTTTAGGTATTTTCTGTGATTTATTTTTCCCCAACTTATTTTTATTTTATTTTTGTTTTAATAGGCTACTATTATCTTTTTTTTTTTTGTAAATTTAATTTGTTTAGTTTAAGTTATTTATTTTGAAATTTGTTAACGTTAATATACTGTAGATCAGTTTCTTTTTTATATAATTAAAAAAATAAATAAATAAAAATTATAATATGTTAAAATTTACTCTTTTATTTTACTTTATATTATTCTCTTGATAAATTAGAAAAATTATAAAAATAAGTAAAAAAAGAAGTTTTTAATTTTAAAAGTTTATTCTTTAAAATTTAAATGTCAGAGGTTCTGCAGATGGCTGGAGGGAGAAAACAATGGACATGGCCAACATCGTAATCCAAAACCACTAAAATACCTCTGAAAAAACATTTTAAAAGAATTTATTTATTTGACACTTAAAAATCTTCAAAAAACAAGATTGAGTAAAAAACATCTTGAAAAATATTAATTATGATGACTTTGATATTCAAATTTTTGACCCCCTCTTAATAAAATATATATTTTTATTTGGTTTGGAATAAATAGAAAAATTGCCTGCTCTAATGGACAGTTACTTTTATGCTATATAAATAATACCAGATAAAAAGAACTAAGCTACTGAATATATACTTAAAAAAAAAATAATAATGAACCGGTTGCAATAAGTAGCAATGATCCCTTCACAGATTGGCTTCCTATTATCTTTAAATCATACAATTTGCGATTTAAAACGCCTCAAAGGGAGTCTTTCATGTCTTGAGACCTTTTCATTGATTGAATATACAAAACAAACAAGAACAACACGTCTTTGTTTAATAAAAACAAAAAAAAAAAAGAATCATTTATGTAAATGATATTGAAATTTACCAAGTGCTTTGTTTCCTTTCTTTGAAAAAAAAAAAAAAAAAAATATATATATATATATATATATATATATATATATATATATATATATATAATATAAATATATACAAGAATATATTTATATGTATATAACACTACTTTAAATATATAAAATTTCTTTAATAAAAAGAGGACTTTGGCTCTTTCATGAATAAACTTCTGAAACTGCGTTAATATTCCATTTAAAATAAATTTAATATTCGACTTTCAGTAAGCTGCAGCTTTGTACCTCATTGGGTTCGCAGAGGGAGTGAGTGTTTTTGAGAATATGGCAGGATATATTGGGTTTACAAGTATGTTTCCAGCGTTTTTAAAAGATGGTGCCACCAGTGGATGACGGGAAGAAACGTCAGATCTCATATCTTATTTTGAAAGCTTGAGCATCTGTCAACAACATTGCATAATTACATTTGTGCATTTCTATCGGCGTCGTGTATTTTTTCCAGCGAAATCATGACAAGTTTTGAGCTAAATAAGGGCCATTTGCGGGAAGAGATGCTTCTATTCTTTAATATGAAGAAAAGTGTGGCTGATGCCTATCGTTTGTTTCTGGAAACTTATGGGGCCGAATGTATTGGTGAATCGACGCGTCCTGAGTGGTTTAAACGATTCAAAAGTGGGAATTTTGACGTAGAAGACAAGGAGCGCTCTGGAAGGCCGAAAAATTTTGAAGACAGAAAAATTGGAAGATTTGCTGGATGAGGATTCCTGCCAGACGCAAGAGGATCTTGCTGCATAAATTGGGGTTACACTACAAGCGCTTAAAAACATTAGGATTCATCCAAAAAGTTGGTAATTGGGTGCTGTACGAGTTGAAGGCGAAAGACATTGAACGGCGATTTTGCAGTTTCGGTCAAAAATTATTTGGATAATAGTTGATGGGAAATTCTGCCTCACCAGAGTCCAGACGTGGCATCATCCGACTACCACTTATTTGGATCGATGCAGAACGCTCTCACCGAAATACGCTTTATTTCAATAGAAGAAATCAAAAATTGACTCGATGCTTTCTTGGGCTCTAAAGACGAAACATTTTTTTGGTCCAGAATTCATAAGTTGCCAGAAAGTTGGGAAAGAATTGTAGCTTCCGATGATCAATATTTGGAATAGAAAATATGGGACCATTTTTTTTTACAATAAAGCGTCAAATTTTGGAAAAAACGCTGGAAACTTACTTGTTGACCCAATAATACTCTGATTGGTCGGCGGACTGACAGCTCTCCGCCCTCATCTTTACGCCTCTCCTTCAGCACTAAAGAAATTTCAAATCAAGTCAAAATAAAAATGTGGTCGTCCACATGAAAAGGCACCTAACCTTCACTGGGCTAAATTTTCAGAAGAGTCGATTTACTAAAAAAGTTCAAAAAAATCGAGAGGTGAGATAAGAGAAAAAGGGACATAACATACTTTAAACTCATTTTTCCTCAAAACTAGGTTTTTCATAACCAAAATTTTAAAAATTCATATCTTCCAAACCAATGATAAAAATTTCTAAAAATACCGGCCTGCTCAGCAGGATGTACAGAAAGCATATAAACTCAATTTTGACCCTGTTGAAGATTTGGTACTTTGTCATGTGGACGATCACAAAGGAATTTATCAAATTTGATCTATTTATTAGAAATTTTATTTTTTATATACTCGAATTATGTTCTCTCTCAACTTATTGAATACTCTGACTTCATTAATTTTAGATCAGAAAAAAAATTATCTTTTAATAAGTCAATTAGTCATGTCCCCCCTCTTTTCCTTTCTCCCCTCCGTCTCCTAATCATGTTCATAAATTATGTATTTTTATTATTACTCACTTAAACACAGGATGCGTTTAAAAGACTTAAGTTTCCATTTAACTTTGCTTAGGGAATTTTTTAGCAAGAGCTACAACTAACCCAACTCTCCGTAATTATAAGGGACAAGTGAATTAAGCTGCTTTTTTTTTTTAAATTTAAATTAGAGAATAATAATTTTTTGAAGATGTTTCATCTCAACATCATTAAGCTAATGTAATTATTTAATAACAATCCAGTCTATTTTTTAATTTTTAAAATAAGATTTTCATAACAGAAGTATTGTAATAAAACTACCCTACAGATAGTAGGACCGTAGACCTAGTAAAATTTTTTGGGAGTTTCGATCCGGTCTATTATACCCTCCATATTTAAAATATAAAATATTCTTTATATTTTTTACTTTCTCTTACATATATATGAAATATATAGAGAGAAAGTATTGGTTTACTGTCAAAAATTCGATGTCGAGATTTTAATATATGTTTTGAGGTCCCAAAAAAGTGATCCCGTAAATTGGACTGTCTGTGATCAAAATATCTCAGAGCTAGAAGGTTGAAATTTTATATTTGAATTAGGCACCTCCCCCCCCCCCCCCCAAGAGGTTAAAATAAGCTTTTGAACAAAATCGGCCAAAAAGTACTTGTATTTTTCTGATGTACTTTTTCAGTTTTTGAGATTTTCTCGATTTTGATTAAAATTCATAAATCAACTATTTTTAAGATGCTCTTTAAAAAGTATATCAGTGAAATTTTTTGTGAAAATTGTTTGAAGTACACTTTGGAAGCATTCATAGCTCAGGGCCATCTATGAATCTCGTGGTCAAGTTTGAAACTTAGGTGTTAAGGGCAACTAAATATATCTCGACATAAAAAATCTGGTGTGACAAGCACAGAACACAACTTCCTCTTACTAAAGTGTAAGAGAAAGTTGTGTGCTGTGCGACCAGTCACACCAGATTTATTATTTATTTTTTTTTTTGAATTTCGGGGAGGGGATGGAAAGGTGTCCAACCTTCATCCCAATCTCCCTTAATGATAGTATACTTATAAAATGGATTACAAAAAAATTACTTACAAGTTGAAATGAAACAGATAAGAGGCCCCACCCAAAAGAAAAATTGTTTTGTATTTATGTTGTAGCTCAATATGTTAGAAATTTATATAAGAGAAGAAGGTACAGAACAAGCATGCCTCTTGTATATGAGCTTTAGTTGAGAACATATATCATAGGAGAGTTATTTGAAACTGAAGCTTTCAAAGTATGAAATGCTCTCCGGGAAAATTCTAAGAACTTTCTCTTTCTTAAGTTTCTTTTGACAAATTTCATTTTCATTCATTTTTTTCCACTTGATCTACTGTATTTTTTTTCTTCTATTGATAGTATAATTTCTATTGCTCTTTTTTTTAAGAATTGGAGAATTTTTTTAATTAAAAAATAAGCATCTTTGAAATTATCTTTGTTTTTTAATTCTTTAATGTCTTTCTCGGCATCTGAGGCCATTCAGACCCCATTATATCAAATTATTGGAAGCCAATTTATCTCTTGATAAGTAGTTAATAACTAAAGTAGAGCTATTTTATTCTATGATTCTATAATTCAAATTTTTTTTATAATTTTAACTGTATTTTTTTGCTTCGAGGTTAATAACAATTAGAAATAGATGATTAAGCGGAGAGAGAACAAAAACAACCTCTAGATATCCACTGATGATGGCCCCTGGGTTCGAAATTTTTGCAATAAAATTGAAGTAGTAAGGAGAAAAGGCTGGCATATCCAGTAAACGGAAAACTATTTTTTTATTATTATTTATTATCATTAAACCCAAGAGGATATAACGCGAGAACCCATTTTTTATTTGAAGCTGGTCTGTTTGAGTGCCATCAGTTGGTTGTCGGTCGGTCCTTCAGGGACCTGATGTCCCGTGGGCAAGCTCCAGGCCTAGCCAATTGCAGCTCTTGGCCAATTGCTGCCTTTGTCCCTTTGTTCTTTACTCAATTCGCCTAACTGGTCTTTCATTGGGGGTGCGACATCTGCGAAAAAAGGCGTTCAGCCCTGACAGGGAGACAATCAGTTATTGGTCAAGAATAACGAACCAATAAATTGCCAATATTCTTCTTTTATGATTATGAAGTTAACTATATTATTCAGAAATTGACATTTTAACTAATAATAATATAAGGCTTATTGGATTTTGAAAAGTTTATTATTTTCGAAAATTTTATTCGACAAAGGGCTGGATGGAATAGGATTGTCAGATTGGGTCAAATCCTAATCAACTTGAATGGAAGGGAGAAAAATTCTTCATTAGTAATAATGAGAGCGTATAGAGAGGCTTTATTTCAAATTTTATATTTATTTGAATAATTCAAAAAATAGAATTTAATGAAATTATAAAATAATATTTTGAAAAACTTTTAGTATATATTTTTTTATAGGGATACTCTCTAATTATATAACATGAGAGTCATTTGCCTAAACGAGTTAAAAATAAAAATCTTTTGTTTAAATTTTCTTAGACTTGGAAAAATTAAATCGCGTTTAGAGCCTGAGAGATAGGCAACCCAAATGGTCAACTCATTAATGAACATTTCACTTTTTAAGAACTTTCATAAGATTGTTCTTTAATTTCAAGGGTGATTTTTTTCTCTTGCTCAGAAGCTCTGAAATATTGATTGGTGAGTTGACCAATCTAATACAAAGACCAACGAATTTAAAGTACAATATAATATGCACATTAGGGGGTATGACTTTTTTACAACCTCGTATCCCTGTATCATTACATGATGAACTTTTACTAAAGGTTGAATAAAATCTTACTTTCAAGGTGATTTGATAAAAAAACGTCACGCACAAAATGATTTGAAAATTTTATATATCAGATTTTTTGCCAATTTTTTGAAGTCACTCTAAATAGATACAAAATTGTACACAAGCTTTTGACTCACTTATATAGGGTCATTAGAGACACAAGGAAGTCAAATATTCTAGATAAGGTCATTGCTGAGGATGAATTTCATTGGGGGGTTGTCCTTATTGAGAGAGGAGTCTTAGTAGATTTCTTCCATATCTTTGATTGCACCGCACGCTCCCAGCATTGGTTGTTTCGGGCAATACTGATTGGAAATTCATCTATTTTCCAGTGGGTTGAGCAATTGAGCTCTGCTGATTCAGAGCTGCAGATAGTTCATCAAAATCTTGAACGTGAAAGCATTGGCTGCTGACTTAATGATCAGCCCATTAGTAAGAAATGAATGGACGAATTTTGCGCAACCTTTTGCGGATTTCAGGCATCAGTATAAACGTAAGAAGGGCTAGAATGGCACGAGAGGTCCATTGTGCATTGCTGATATTTCGAATTTGTTGAAATTTCACGAAGGGGATTTCATTCCTCTCAGCGAAGTGACAGAAGTCACGAGTGAGGTGGTAAAGAAACTTCATGTCGTCTCTTCAACCGCCTGTTTCCTTAATTTTAGTTTTAACGTTGCTGAAGGCTCCTTTCAATTTATTATAATGGCTAATCAAATCCTGCACAAAGAAGTAGTGGATATTGGTGATTTAGTCAAACCATGGAGCTCATCGCCCATGACAACACGTAAAAGGCGATCCAGCACATGGAGCTGGCAACTAATAAACTTGGGTTTTGGGGTACCTTTCTCTTCGAACATTTGCTGCAGCCGATCATCGCCTGCTTTTATTTAGAATAATAAAAAAAATACTAAAATTTGCTTTTATAAATAGAATTGATATAATTTATCATTAAATCTTTATTAGAAAAATAAAATATATAACTATGATTTTGGCTTACCCCTTCCCAGAGGTTCCCTTACCCCCCCCTCCCCCAGGATTTTCTAGAGGGTTCTGAAAGTTATAATTGACACCAAATTAAGCAAATTAAGCTAATTAAAACTCAACTACTGGCTTTGAACACCTCCCTTATATACCAGCTTATACAAAAAGGCGATCCAGCACATGGAGCTGGCAACTAATAAACTTGGGTTTTGGGGTACCTTTCTCTTCGAACATTTGCTGCAGCCGATCATCGCCTGCTTTTATTTAGAATAATAAAAAAAATACTAAAATTTGCTTTTATAAATAGAATTGATATAATTTATCATTAAATCTTTATTAGAAAAATAAAATATATAACTATGATTTTGGCTTACCCCTTCCCAGAGGTTCCCTTACCCCCCCCCCTCCCCCAGGATTTTCTAGAGGGTTCTGAAAGTTATAATTGACACCAAATTAAGCAAATTAAGCTAATTAAAACTCAACTACTGGCTTTGAACACCTCCCTTATATACCAGCTTATACAAGACTGCGACTATTCAACCTAAAATTTCAAAGTGGTTTGTGCGTGACCTTTTTTAATAGTTTCATGGAATAAACGTCATTATAGTCATTAATAGGCAAAAGTTCATTGAGTCGTGATACAGGAAATCTTTTAAAAAAAAAGGTCGAAAAGTCATACCCCTAATGCACATATGAAGAGGGCCGAGATAATTTTTTATCCTATCATTTATTAAAGAATTTATAAAATTTTTCTTGTTACTGACTTTGTAATTAACAAAAGGATCAATCGTTTGATTATTTATGATATTTTATTTCTTTTCCAAACATAGCATTTCCAACATTTTAATAAAAACTTGATCAAATATTTTTGGGTTCATATTTCAAGAACCAGTTTTCTCACTTTTCCTTTTAAAAAATTCCCCAGCTACCTGATTTCAATTTATTCCATATAAATGAAACAATTTATAACTCTGTTTATATAACAAATAGGGTGGCAAATTTGAACTTAGAATTAATTTAATTATTGTATATTATCCCTAAATTCAAAGTTATACTCATTAAAAGAAAATAGATAACTATAAGAACTTACCAGAACATTCTTCGTATTTATTTTGTGAATTTTTCAAAATCTGAAACAATCAAAAATATATTAGTTAGAATCACATTTTATTGTTATTTTAGTTGATTGCTAGTCAATTCAATAGATTTTTTCGATGAAACAGACAAGATGTTAACCCCTGACCTCTAGCACAAGTAGCAAGAACTTAACAGTGAATCTTAAAACCCAAGAAATTACGTTTAAGACCCATTCATTCGTACAAAAAAACTTTAAAAGTGCATATCAAATATCAATAGTTTAATCCAGCGGTTCCCAACCCATGTGTGGGCCGCGGGCTGATTGGGACTGGGCCGCGGACGTCTAATGAAAGATGAAAATTATTACTTATAATTAGAGAGCGGAAAAAAAGTCTCGACTTTTGTCAATTTTTAGACTTTTCCAGATTTTCTTCACTGATCTCGCAAAAAGAAACGTTTTTTGAGATTTTCAAAAACGACTTTTGCGCTTCCCGGTCCCTATTTATTCCAATTGATTTGTATCCAAATTAATTAGGGTGGACATTATCCATAGAGGTCATATTTTTTCCATCGCCTTTGAACTTTGAGAATTTTCAAGATTTTCCTAAATCTTTAAGCAGCATTCCCATTGTTTTCGACCACAAGAGGCAAAATTAATTTCAAATTACAATAAAACTAGAAATTTATTATTTAGAATCTTTTATTGCTTAAAATTACCTCAAATAATACATAATTAATAGAACGAATAGAGATATATTAAATTGTTTCATCTGTCAAAGTTCCTCAGCATAAATCTGTTCATATTTCTTTTTCATTTCTTATTTATTTGTCAATCTTATTTTTCTGTTCAATTATATAATATTATGTTTAACAAATAGTAGTTTAGTGTTTAGTCAAATCTAAAAATTTATAATAATAAAAATAAAAGAGCTTTTTCAACTTTAGTTTTCTTGAAAAATAATACAAAGATAAACTGAAGGTTTAGTGCGATTTAAAGCTATCCAGTATCCATCAAAAATCCAGTTTTCATCAAAAATAACATTGAATTTTTTCAAACCTGACCCATAGTTTTTAAGATTGCTTTTTGTTACACAAATACAAAGTAAATGCAGTAAAATCATTTTTTTTTAACTGATTTTGTACCAACCCATTTTACTTACACATGTGTGCGCCGCACATCAAAAAAGGTTGGGAACCGTTGGTTTAATCAATGGTTTCATATGAACGCTTATAAATAAATAGAATCTCATTTATCCTGATCTTTTATTTTCTACCTTAATTAAATTGTTATTTTAATTTTTTTTACTAAAAAAAGCCCTTAAAAAATTAATAAAGATATAGTCTCCTTTCTATTAAAAATAATCAACTTTAAAGTATAATATCAATTTCAAAAAGTAAATTTATGAGAATATCAGTTGTCAAAGAACCCCCCCCCCCCCCCGTTTTCTTTTCTCTCTTTCTCATTTATTATTAGAGTTCATAGTCAAAAGCAAGTTTGAAAAGTTTTAAACCAATCTCAAACTTAACTATTTTCATAGCTTTAATTCAATTACTTTCGCGGCCGAATTTTATCCTTTTATTATATTAAATAAACCAAAGGTGATGTTGCCATCAAAATACATCTATAATTATTTTATTTTCCACTTAAATTATATTAAAAAATTTTTTGAATAAGCCCGAATTTTTTATACATGATCGAACATATGCATAAAAAAAATAGTATAGGCCTCTTAACAAAGATCAACTAGGCAAAATAAACTCTCATTAGGACTTTTTGTTAATTACTCTTTGATTTTTCTTCTTTTTTTTTTAATCTTGGATTTAAGAAAGGATTTCTAAAGAAAGTTTTTTTTTTTTTTGATTTTTACTTTGCTTTGAACACTCACTAATGCTTTTAATATTCTTTACTTAAGAGTTCAAAGTTCTAGTCTTTGTCTTTATGGGTAAAGTTGGCGATCCTACCTACTTTCTAATACCCGTTGCCTAAGAACCCCAGTTTGTGTTTAGATTTCCCTCGCATTTGGAAGGAATTTATAAGAATAAAGAAAGTGAAGTTTATTTTTCCAAAAAAATTGTCACACTTTTTTATTAGGGAAAATTTATGTATTTTAGAACAGCTAAAAAAATGAATTCGGTGTATAAATTTTCGTTTTGGCTTGTTGGGAGATAGGCAGCCCAAAAGACTAACTAGATGAGCTCTTCATTAGTTAATCAAAAACTGCATGTCCGTTGGTCATTTGGGTTGTCTATCTTGCAGGAAAGGAAATTAATCAATTTCTTTTTTGGTGTTTCTTAGAACAATTGTATATTTAGAATGTAGTTTAAGCCCATTGGCGTTGGAGGGGGGGGGCAAAGGCTCTGATTTTTATAAGGTCCCGGTGTGATTTTTATAAAATTTTATATTATTCTAAATAAAATATTTCAAAATATATCTACGAGTATACAAACTGTACAAAATTAAACAATTAATTAAATTAATTATCTTTTGGCCAAATTTGAGTACCTATTTGTAAATAAATTTAAAAAAAAATTCCCCCCCCTCCCCCCAAGAAAAAGTTGAAATGACGCCACTGTTTAAGCCGCAAAGACTCCAAAAAAATCTAATTTTTTTTATTAAAAAAATTATGTACACAACATGCTACAAAAAATTTTCAAGTCGATTTTTCCCCCCAAGGGATTTTTTAAACGGAAATTTATTTTAAATTTTTTTTTTAGTATCGAAAATAATTTTCATTGTAAAGTAAACTCAGAGATATTCAATTGATCACCTCGGCGCGCGAATAATTACATTCTGTAATTTATGGTTAATTAGAATATATTACATAATATAACAATATTGCAAATAGAAAGCGTATAAATTTCATGCGTGCGTTGGAAAGGGTTTGGTGGATTCTAATTATACGAATAGATCATGAATTTTATCCCAAAATTCCATTTATTTAAATTAAATTTTAATAGCAAATGCGTTTTCTTAGTTGTTGTTGGCGTATAGAGTGGCATCTATTGGCCAATCGTGCAACCATAAACTCCCACCCCGCCCATGGGGCGGGGCCTAACTCCCGGGAGGGAATCGGAATCACTTCACAACTTCACTTTACGCATGCTTTTACGACTTTCTTATTGCTCGTAAAATATATAATAAAATCATGAATGATTCTTTTGGTTTGTTTTTATGTGTTTTTAACCGTGTCTATTTTATTTTTCATTTTGTGTTGCTCTTTTTTTAGGTTAAGAAGTTTAAATTTATTTTTTGACAAATATGTGCGGTTGGTTAGTATCCCTCCGCGGCGTGTTAATGTACATAGTTGTCGCGTCGTCAGCCAGATTGCGCTGTGAACGGCATCGTTGCGCACTCTATGGGGATTTAAGGGAGTTGATTAGTGCCTCGTTCGGCCGTTTAGCGCTCCATTTGCTCGTATTGATGGCCGTTTTGTTTTGATTAGTTTCCCCACTAGGCCACTAGGTCCCCCATTAAATAAAAGTCCCTCGTTCTCGCTCTCTCTCTTTCTCACTCACACATTTGCTCATTCCCCTCTCTCTTTCTCTCTCTCTTTTAAATAAATATTTACTTTAAGTGGTCATTAAATTTAAGATTTAATAGGTGTGAGTTTAATTCCAAGTTTATGGCCATGTTAATGACCACATAAAAACTACAAAGAAACCTTCATAAAAAAAGAAAAAAAAAACGGGTTCTGATTATTATATAGCCTCATAAAGTTGATGTCCTGACCTAGGCCAATATTAGCCCGGCTATGAATGGGCCAAGATGTTATCTTAACAAGTAGCGACTACCGTGTGTCATAAATCCGATTGTAATTGAGCGCTATAAAATTCACATTGATGCTTTCAAGCAATAAAACCAAATCAAGGTACAAGATGTTTACTATTCGGTTTTACGATGGCGTAAAAAAAGAGAGAGAGGGGATCTCATTCACAAACAACAACAATTTGACTTTTATCGCTCTTTAATTTTATCATTCATTCATTCATTCATTTCATTTCATTGATTTCTATCAACATATACAAATAAAAAAAATTTGCTCTGACGTTTTTATTGTTTTTTTAAATTAATATCATTTATAACTATTCATTAATGAAACTATAATAAATTTTATAATCATTATTATTCAATTATTTATTGAATAATAAATAATAAATATAGTTATAAAATTTTTTTCCCTGGTTGAATGCTTCTACTAATGAAATTTTTTATTTAAACAGGAAAATGAGGATTTTGTTTTTACTCAAGATGGAACATTTATTCATAATACTAATTAATATGAATAAATATGAGTTGTTATCCCATAATCTAAATTTATTATTGATTCTTTTACAAATTAAATTTTAAATTTTGGGCTTTTTTTTAGTCTTGACCTGAGACTTCATTTTATTTTTACCAATTGATTTAAATAAATATTCCCTTGGGATCCGAGCACACATCACATCACTTGGCTTTTAAGTTTATGAATATTGACATTTGCTACTTTCTTTAACCTCTCAACCACCAAGGGCAAATTTCAGCTTTATAGGTCAAATTTAAATTTTTTTTAACCCCTTTCGGCTAGGGGTATTTATTTATTAATATATTTTTAAAATACATAATATCGATGGTTATCGGGGGTGTTCCACACGCTGATTGCTCGGGGTCACCAATACTCGCGGCGCTTATCACCACTTAACGCAAGAATTATGGTGACTATTGCTCTTCGTTGCCAGGCCTCCCAAAAAATTTCATAATACACAATTAGTTATTATTTCTTAAATATATCATCTATTTTGGTCTAATATGGTCCTTGTTATAAAAAATTATAATAATTAGCAGAAGTCCTTATAGACTTCCTTTATTTTAATATAATAAATTATTAATGAATATAAATTATCTTTGAAAAAAATAATGTATATTTATAATTTAATTCTTTTTTAATAAGGGAAAATTATCAAGCGTATCGTGCTTATCATCTTAGAATTATCTTGAGTAGTGCAATGGGGATAGAAAGGTTAAAATTTCTCCCGAGACTTATTAATTAATTGATTGATTTTATATTTAATAAATTTACATTTATTTTATTTATTTATTTATTAAAAAATAATATTAATCATAGTCTGATTTATAGATTCAAAATTTCTTTTCTTTAAAGCATTTAAAAAAAATATCTATTTTATATTTTTTATGCTTTTGTAATCCGTTTACAGATGGCACTGGAATATATATTTATTTCTACTCGTTTATATTGATCTAATCTTTGTTGAAAAAAAAAAAAAAAAATACCTGAGGCTTGTATTTTTCCTCTTCTTATGAATCTAAATCAGGGTATCCTGAATTAGGAGAGAACGGAAGTGTATTTTGGTGAAGGGGCAAAATATATCCTTCTAATACGGATGAAAAAAAAAAATACAGTAAATAAAGTTTAATAATGCCTAAAATTTAGTGTTCTCTGTTTTTAAATCAGAGAATGAAATATAAGAACACGAAATTTGTTTTCCGGCTTTGATGATATTGATGAATTATTGTAGTAGAAAAATATATTTTTAAATAAGAAGAAGATAAATGACTTTGGTTGTTAATAAATTAAAAATAATAATCCATCCTCAGTGGCCGAGAGGTAAAGATCTCAATATTTTTAACCTCAAAAGCAGAGTGGGTTCGGTTATAAATATTTATTTAAATCAATTGGCTCACACTTTTTTCACATACACACAGTCTTAGGCAATATAAGACTATACGATACTCGTATTTTTAATTCTTTAACGCGGCCTACGTAGGGTGAATTGGGAGAAAATATAACGTAACATAAACGCGTTGCTAACAAAAATGCGTTCCCAGCGCCCGAGCGCCGACGGAGGAAGGCGAGATTAGCCGAAGTCTTGGCGAGGCCACGCCCACCTGCTTCTCCTTATTTCCTTCTCTCTAGCGCAGGAGGGGAATGGCTTAAATGGCATCAGAACCAGCGACTTTTGGTATACAAGGCCTGCACGCTAGCAACTACGCCAAGGCCCGAGGGCGAAAGACTAAATTATAAATAACAATAATAATTACACCATTTTGGATTTTTACAACAAAATTAATTTTCTTTTAAATAAAAACAGGGGCAGACTGGAATGATTGTTTGCTTGATTGGTTGCCTATCTCTCCTCGGAGTTGTTGGGATAACAATTAGTTTAAATAAGTATGTGTGGATAAGAGATTATATAACTACTAATTTTTTTGTCAATTCTCAGGTGCCATATTTAAACACTTCATACGTCCGTTGTAAAATTTAAAACTTGGTTTTAATATTTCTATTCTTTTATTTTACTATGCATCATTAGTTGCATATATTTCACTCCCAAGTAAGCGATTTTTTTTAGAAGAATCTCACTTGCCCTATCCTTCCTTCCTTTGTCAACGTCATCAGCATCTCATAAATTTTTCTATTGTTTTTACGAGAGAAAATGACCCTTTTTTTTAAAGAGTTGAATAAATTTATACGGAATGCAAAGGCCTAAGAAAATGGATCTTTAGGTAAGAAATTTTGAAAAAATATTCAAAAGTATTTATAGGTTTACCATAATTTATTTATAGGTGAATGAAATTTACGTATAATTAATATATCAAAAAATTACCGCGCTTGAAGGAGGAAAATGAAGGAGATCACAAATTAAAACAAAATAAATGAGTTATTGTAATAATTATTTGGCATTATGAATCAATGTTATTAAAATTACAGACCAAACATAAAATAAATTATCTAATTTAATCTTTACTAATTAAATATTTCTTTGTAGTGAAACTTTTAGCCATTGCTGTAATAATTAAATACATTGAATCTTCTTTTGATTTATTAAAATTATCAAATCCCTTGGATTTCTCGAAATAGCGAATAAACAAAAAATAATAGTCATTTATTGTTATTATTATTAGAGCTTTTGATTGTTGTTTTCTGGTTTATTTCTTTCCATGTTTGGCTGGCAAAAGGGCGGAAGGCGGCTAGGAAGGAGGTCCGCCCTCCCGCCCTTAAATGTTAGGGCTTAGGGCCCACAACAGGATTAATCCGGCACCGCATTTCCGTGATAATTTATTCAAGGAGGTCATTTTCTCGGTGGAAAAATCGAACAGAGAGCTATTCCATTTTAACTTTGAATCTCTTACTTTAATGTTAAATTCCTACTTGGTTTTAAACGTCATCTTTTATTTTCAAAATACGAATGGTATTAAAAGGGATTTGTTCAAAATGAAATGAGTTTTATTAATTACAAAAGTAATGTTGTGATGAAAATAGTTTAAATTTTTTTTTTTTTTTTACAATATAATATTAAGAACAACTAAAAATAAATAGAGCCGGGCTTAAGCAAAATGAGGAACAAGGGCGCATCTTGACATGGGCGTAGTCAGGCATCTTGTTGGGGTGGGGGGCCAACCACTCGTTAGGACGAGAGGGAGGTACGCAATTAATATATACATAAATTATTAATTATTTATTTAAATAAAAAAATTAAATTAATGTAGTGAATCTAAAAAAATTTCACAATGGGAAAAATATATACTCGGAGTATTTGTTTTTGTTAGACAAAAAATTTTCAAGACAAGACATTGCTCCCCCCTGACATTGTCCCCCCTGCCTCTCCCCCTTGGCTACGCCCATGCATCTTGACTTGTAAGAAAAGTGAGTTTTAGTTTGTTAAATTTTTTTCATCAACAAGACCTTTATATTTATAAATAGGCCTAAGTAAATTGTTATTTATTTTTTTTTAATTTTAGTAGTTCTGATTCTAACCTAATGATATTTCATTTAAAAAGAATATTTCAATATATTGATATAAACACAAAATTTCTCCCATAAATACTCTGTGCCCCTCTACAAAAGAAAGAAAGGCAGGCCTTCATTGTAAGAGAAAAACGAATGGTAGTAATTTATGGCTTCTATTTTTTTTTTTTAATCGATTCGATTTCGGCTCTGGTCACGCTCTTGGTTACGGTTCATAATAGTATTCGATTAAAAAGAAATTAGGCAAAAAAAAAGAACCAAAATACTTTTAATTTCAAGAGAATGAGAAATTATTAGAAAATTCCTTTGTTGGAATGAATAACTTTTGTTGATTGAATTGTTTTGTTATTATTTAACAAAAATATAATATATGCGGGAAAATAATATTTTATGTTTTAAATATGACGGGTAATTTTAATGATAAAATGTCTAAAGATATTTTTAAAATGTTTGAAATTTTATTATTCGCTTATTTAGAAAAAAAAAGTAATTGTTTTCAAGGCAATGCCCCACAACTAGCCAAATCGCTAAATAATACTTATAAGTGCGACATGATTTGCTCGGGATTTTTGGTTCCATAATCAGAGACACTTGTCTTTTAAAGTGAATATACTGCCGAAATTCCAAACCATTGTGCCCCAGTGATTGCTCTATAAAAATAAATCCCTATTATACACAATTTTTTTTTAGTTAAATAAAATTAAAAAATATTAAATTATTATTAAAAAAAATATGTAATATTTTATCATTTTGTTTTTCATATATTAAAATGAATTTTTTAGTACACACAGAGGGGCTCGGGTCACCCCCACCCCCCTCTCTTTGTGAATTATAAACTCAGGATGCCTATGACCAGATGGATGGTCTCTTTAAAGGAAAACAAAAGAGGATAAGAACTATTTATTTATTATTAAAAACCACCTTTTATCAATTAAACATATTATTTTAGCAATTCAATTAATGAAAATTTTAAATTAGCAAATTACGGGGTTGAACAGTTAAAGAGGGAGAATACTTTTGCAAGGGATAGTATATAAAAGAGGGTTGTTGTTGTGTAGTGGGGGAATGGAGGGTAAAATGCAGGGGAGGGGAGGCGGCCATCTTGGAAGGGGCTAAGAGTGGGGGGAAGGCCATTCTGGTTGCACCCCAAAGCAAAAGCAAAAGGCCTTTTCACCCTGATCATAAGAGTACAAAGCAAGCCGCTTGAGGGCGACGCAGTTGTGCGTTTGCCTCTATCGCGTCAATTCCATCTAAAATTACAACCAGCCAAAAGTATCTCGTCTCGCCTGTATATAATTTTGAGGTAATTTCCAATTAAATCTCAACGAGACGCTCATTATCTACCAATTGACAGATATATCTATATAGCGAAATGACAAGATACGAATTAATTTTTATTTATTTATTTATTTATTTTTTTTAGTCGTTGATGTTTGTTCTTTGACAAGATCAATTAAAATTACCTGAGTGATATATCACTTTTTTTTTTTGAAAGGTGTATTATTTATACCATCTTAGTGGGATAATAAATTAAATTATGGACCAATTATTTTTATTTATCCCAATTACAAATAATTATTTGAAAATGAAATGTCTCTATTTCACTAAAAGAATCAAATTTCAATATTATTTATTAACCTTTTGTTTGGTTATATTTTTACTCAATAATTTTATAAATAAATACTATATCAAAGAGTTTTTAATTAAATAAAAAAAGGGAATAATTCAAAATGTAAAATTATTTTAATTTTTGAAGAAAAAAATTGTTTTTTTTTCCTACATTAATCATAATAACCGACTAAATCTTCCTAAAAATTTTTTTTTGTAATTATATTATATTATAAGTCTATTATTTTAAGAGAAGAGATTTTGAAAAAAATAAATTTCTAATTATTGTTTTCATTTTTATTTAAAATTTTTTTTTTTTATTTTTTTTATCTAAAAAAAAAATATTTAGCCCCTCTTGCTCCCGCCTATTATAGTCTTATTGTTAATAAAATTTCACAAATAATTTGAGAATATTTTATAGTAGTGAAAAAAATTTATCATCAGCTTAAAGGTAAAGGTAGAGATCTCGTTTCATAATCTATTTCGTTTCCTGTCCGACACAAATTTATATAAATTATTTTGGGTACAATACAAATTATTTTTTCTTGAATATTCAGATAAATATTTGTCGATCGATTCTAATTTATACACTAGCAGCCCCAGCAGAGAGGGATAGCCCACCCTCTTAACGAAATTTTGAGATCACCATTCTCTTTATATCTACAGTATTTACAATTTATATAATATACAACTACAAACAAATGTATTGGGAAGGTTGGCAGCTAAAAGATTGCGCAACTTGTTTATTCTATAAGTTGTCAAATGGCGCTATTATTTTGTTAGCAATCGACTCAATACATTAGTCACTAGTGAGGGGTAAATTTGTATATACGAGAAAATTTCTCCTCTCTGAATTACAATATTAAAGAATAATTTACATACACAATATCGGTATTTTATAAATTTTATAGATTCACACTTTAAAAATAAATTATTATAAGCCTATTCCTTTATATATAAAATTATAATTAAGGGCTGTCATATTTAAAAAAATTTTTTTTTTTATTCCGACATTGGGCTAAATTTTTTTTTTAAATAAACAAATAATGAAATTTAGATTAGATTTAATAAACTTTGAAAGAAAAAAAATATCCATCTTGAATAATATTAATAATTATTATTTTTCATCAGAATACTAACAAATATTAAAAATAAAGTAATTTTTTTTCTCCTGTCCTTTCCTTAAAAAATAATAGGCCTATATGATGAAATAATTTTAAAAAATATTTTTTTAGTCTTTTTCCCATTTTTTTATTTGCCTATATAGACTTTAAATTATATTTATTTATTTACTAATCGGAAAAAAATAAAATATCGAAAAATGGCGGCGGTTTTTACTGAATTTTACTGAATTGAACTGAAATTACATACCCCCTTTTTATTCTCTGAAATCGTCGCTTATTGTTAATAAATAGCAATATAATTATAATTTATAATAATTAATTTTAAGGAAATAGAAAATATTTTAATGTATACACATATCTATTTTATGATTTTAAATGTTAGAGAAGCATAAAGGGGAATTATTTTGAATTATTAGTAAATAAATATTTAAGATGGCGGCGGCAAGCGACGGTAAAAGCCCGGGGTTGTAGGAACCAATAAGCGGCGCCGTGAGACTCTCTTCGGGCGAAACTCTCCCAAACTTTTCCCGAGCATATTACTCTATATATATAATATATCTTTCTCTCTGAAATCGGCCCTCTGACCTGTCCCATGTACATGATTAATCCCCAGGCCGTAGATTAGGAAATTAATCAAGATATTCTCCTAGACGAGATTTAAATATTCAAATGAGCCTTCAACTGCGTGGCCCATAAAATATGGATTATATAAACTTCATGTTCGGGAAATAAGATTTACAATACAAACCAACATTCTTCAATTTATTATATATATTAGCTAGTGAGCATGTTAGAAAATTTCAAGGTGTCTATAGAGAGAGAAAGATATTAATAAATAACGATTATCAAACATATATACACGCAAGAAGCTCTTCTTCTTAACATCTTAACTTGGCAACTTAATTTTGAAAATGTTTTCTTTTTTGTGGGAAAGGGGAGGGGGGGGGAGGGATTGGAGAAGAGAATTAATGTTAAAGGGAAAAATTTTATTAAATATGATTTCTCTCTATATTATAATCTTTTAATAAAATGGCCTCTAATGAACTTAGTTGGCTTAATATATATATAAAAAAAAATTATAATTTATTATAATACTTTTTTATTTTAAAATTGAAATTTTTTCATTTGATTTATCAAATTCAAATATTATTATTTGATAAATTACCCTTTTAGAGGTCAAAATTGTTAAGTATATACTGGTTAAATAAATAAGAAATATTTTTGGATTAAATAAAAAAAAGTGGAATTAATTAAATAGCCTATTTATAATTATAAAAATAAATGCATAATAACTCACTATACATGCGATATTTGAATTGTAGTTGCAAATTTTAGATTACAAAAGATTCTGAATAGAATCACTGTTTAAGTATTTTGGTACTAAAATATAAAGAAAAAAATCTCTACATCGAATTTTTGACATGATCGCAATACATTTTCTCTCTATATATTTCATATATAAGTAAAAAAATGGTTTCCATTTCTTTGTCTTCGTAAATCATCAATTAAATAAATAATTCAAAAAATAAAGTATAATTTGGAATTTCGTATTTAAAAACTAATAATAATAAATATTTTTTTTTACTTTCTCGTGAACGAAATATACATAGAGAAAGTATTTTTTATTGTTAAATTGGTGTAATTGAAGTAAAAGTTGCATGAAACCATCCCAGGTTGCTTTGATATTATGCGTGACCGGGAGAGATATATAAAATGGTGTTATTCAGTCAGTAGGATTGAAAAAGAAATAAAGGAAGGATAATCTTTCCATTTTCATTAAATTTAAATAATAAATATCGTTTTTCTTTAACTAATCAAGCCTCTTATTTCACTTTATTAAAAAATTCTATCCGCCGAATTTTCGGTTAACAAACAGGGTATGAGGAAATTTTTTTAACTTAATCGAGTCATTAGCTTTTTTTTAATTTTTCTTCTACAGTATTTTCCCATTTTTTTTAAAGTGAAACTTTTATTTTATTTTATTTATTTATTTATTTTTTTGATAATTAAGAATAGTCAAATTTAAGCTTATTTTCAATTTTGCAATATAAGCCTATATTTTTTAAATACTTATATACTCTTTATTAAATAAATATCAAAAATACTAGCGTTCAGTGGAATACTAAAAGTATATTTAATGGACAAAATTAATTAATTAACTATATTTAATACTCACAGTCAGTATAATAATTAATTAATTTATTTATTTATTAATACCAGTTAATTAATTACTACCTTAAAAAAATACATAAACTTTTATCTAAAAGTTATTCTCAAAATATGATAATCTGTAGCGTCATTTCAAAATTTTTTTAAGGGGGGGGGGGCAAACTTTTTTTCTTAAAATTTATTTATCAAAATTTTACTCTTTTATTTAAAATAATAAAAAATTTTAAAAAATCAGAGCCCTTGGGAGGGGCAAATGCCCCCCCCCCTCCGTTTCCTTCTAAATGACGCCTCTGGAGATAATTAATCAAATATTATAAACTCTAGAAAATTGTCAAATTTTGTTGTCATAATCCTTAATCATGCTTTTATTGAGGTGGTGCCTTTTTGATTCTTATCCCAAGAAAAATGGCTAATTTTTTACTAAAATTTAATTTTTTCCTAAAATTTAGAATAATATAAAATAAAAAAAAAATCAGAGCCTTTGAAGGGGGGGGGAATTTGACTCGTTCACATTAAAAAATTTCAAAAATTATTTTTATTTTTACAAATTTTATTTTGCAATGACAAAAGAGAAAGAGATTGTTTTAACCCCACGATTTTTGCCCGTTTATTATTAATTAATATCTCATGTTATGATCAGACAAAAAATACCTTGTTGATAAATTTTAACTAAAGAGGAATCGAATATATGAATATAATCTTGGACATAGACTAATCGATCGTGTTAGTTGTTAGGAGCATGGTATAAAGGCAAAGGTAAAAACTAAGACGTAGAACACGCAGGATATGGAGACACGCCCTTACCTTACCTGGGGCGTAAGAGTTCCCCCTCGAAATTTTTTTTTTTTTTTTGATAAATTTTAATTCATATTTAAGCAGTGATATTTGTTAATGTTGAATTCTCCTCGACTCAAAAAGATTTACTTAAATAGTATGACTTGAATTGATTATTTATTTTTATATGAGTAAATACACCGATATTTTTTTTCATTTGCGGGACAGCCTTAATCGCCCCCTTTAATTGCCTCGAGACACTTTTTCGTTTATACACCAATGCTATAATTATTGAAATGTAAATCAATTTTTGTTTTTAAGAAAAAATGTTAATATTTTTATTAGAAAATTTGTTACGTCAGCAATTAATGAAAAATGTGTTTCTCTAAATTAATAGTATTTTTTAAACAACTCGTCAGTTATCTAACAAATTGCTGGTTTTTGAAGTTCATGGTATCCTTAGAAGGACTCGATGTTCTTAAGTTAATCAAAATTTCTAATTTAATCCTCCTTATTCTAAAAAACAATAAAATTTGTAGTCCAAGATGATAGGTTCTGTGATTTTATAATCACATTAAAAAATATTTTTGCGTATTTCATGCACCTCATTTTCTCTATTACCCTTACGAAGTCTTATAAAAACTTCATACGCCCTTTAGTAGTTTGTAATAATAATCGAAACTCATATAAAAAACATCGATATGCCAATTCAATAACAACATAAATTAAAAAAATATAAATAGTATCAAAATATATCAATCTACGCAATTATTTAAAAAAATTCCAAATTCTAGGGAAAAAATTTACCTGGGAAAAGAAAAGAGAAAAAAAAATCAAAGAAATCATGAAAATATTCAAAACAAAATATAATTTGAATTTCTAGAAGGTCAAGTCAGTCAGCAAAATGACAGAGAAACATTTATTAAATCGGATAAAAAAAAATAAAAATACCAACCTGCGTTAGTCCTGCGAGTTTATTTTTTGTTTTTAATTAATTAAATGTTACGAAAGATGTTATCAGGAAGCTAACACCTTGAACTTTATATTTTAACATTTAAGTAGAAATTTTCATTTTTTTTTTTTATCATTTTACTTTGGATGATTAACAACTTGTCTTTTTACTAAATAAAATAGTGAAAAATTTTTGCTATTGTATAACTATAATATATCAATATGTTAAAATTTTTTTCTTTCTTATGACGTCGATTGGCTTGCATGTAGCCAAAAAATTTTATTTCCTATTATCATTGACATTTCAGGCCCTTCATCGCTCGTGGTTGACAGGTTTATTTTATAAAATCAAATTACAATATTTTATAAAAAAAAAATTATTTTCAGAAAGCTTGCTAAAAATTATAAAAAATTTTTGTTCTTTTATAACATGAGGTAATTTTTTTTTTTTAAGATAAACGTGTATATCAGGTTTTTAAGAAGGGAACTATGAACGAAATAAAGAAAAGAATATTTTATATCATCCTTGACTGCTTAAAACATACAGCTCTACAGCTTGTAGGGTAGAAGGGGTTCAATGATTGAAAGTGGATCAATCAAAATAAATAAGGCTAACCGCACTTGTGCAGTGTAAGTAAGCTATAGGCCAAATCAGAAATCATGAAATAAAAATGTAAATCTAGAAGTTTTTGGTAAACTCCATCCGTGAATAACTTTTTTAGAAATGAATTTATTAACTGGCTTATTACAACAACAACAACAACAACAATTAATTGTTTCTTCTATAAATGGATAAAAATCAAATACGGTGTGTCTTTATTGCTGGTGCAATCGCGACTATTATCCAAGAAATCCTGTCGTGCTATAGTTTCTTGCCATTCAACAAAATCTCACTCAATTTTATTTACTTTCTCTTACCTATATATGTTAATATTCAAAAAATATTGCTATCATGTCAAAAATTTGATGCCCAGATTTTAATGGAAATACGAAATGGTCTGTGTGTGAACAAAATATCTCGTTGAAATTTGATATTTAAGATACGGCACTCAACAAAAAACTTTTATAAAAATAAAATCTGCTAAAGAATACTATAGTAGTACTTTTTTTGATTTCTCAAAATTAGCTCTAACGATTAAAATTCATAAATCAAATATTTTTAAAATACTTAAAATATTTTTCACAATATTCAATAGAATTTGGTATAAGAGGTTCATTAAAGGTCAAAAGTTTTTAATAAAACTTTAATTGACCTCAGACAATGTTTCCCTGAACAATCTGTAATTGTGGAGTTAATGGATTATTGGAGAGAATCCTGTCTGTGGGACATAGAGGACACGAACTATTGCAACAGGGACCGGAGAAATCAATGAATTATTAAAAATTTATAAGTGGATGCCAGCAACCTCTATGGGAATCATAGCTACTCCTATTTTTTTGACATTTTGATAGATAAGAAAGAAGCCATTTAAAATTCTTCTTTACATATCAAGCGATTGATCAAAACTTATCTGGTGTTGCTGGTTGGTCTGTTCGGTTGGTGCTTCAATGTGTAAGCCTATACGTACTTTAATATGGAATCTAATTGTAAGATATATATGTATTTACTTCTTATTCTTATAAAACCACATGGGATTTCTGTGAAGGGGCGAAAGTTTGCATCTTGAAACGTTTTCTCGATTGAAGGAGGATCAATTAAAGAAAACTTGAGGACGATTGGCATGGGTATAGACAGAGCGTCGGGGGAGAGTTTGAGGAATCGAGGCTTGCAATGGGCCGAAGGGGGAAAAAATAAATTGGGTTTCGCAAAGCAGTAGCCTGGCGGTCACGGGGTAATGCCTTTACGAGGGCCAGGGGTGATATAAAGAAAATGAAAAACACTGTCTCCACAGACACACACCCCGACAAATACTTTTTATTCGTTCGAGCGTCGTTTCTCATCTGCTGTCTTGTTTTTTTTTTCTTCTTAGTTCTTTCTTTCTTTATTTATTTTTTTTTCTTTGTCTTATCGCTTTAATTCGACGTCCGTCTCTCGCCGATATTATTATTCAGCGTATAATGAAGCCGGGGGGTTTAAATTGCGAATGAACGCTCTCTCTGATGACAGTTGCACTCATTTACTTTGCATTTCATAAATGTCTCCGCCATTTGTCCAAGTCAACTGGAACATTCACCCGGAATATTTTTTTTTTTTTTGTTACTCTCTCTTGGGATCAACTTTGTTGTTGTTGTTGCTCCTTTTTCTTTCTCTCACTCTCAAATAAAAGCACCTGAATCTGAAATCTAGACCTCTAATGGATAAAAAAAAAAAAAAATTAGATCGACTTCTTAAAAGATAAAATAACCTAACTCTAACTCCCTTCTTCACACCTCGCTTATTTTTTAAGTTATTTCTATTGCTTTGCTTTTTTTTGAGAAATAACGCAATTCTTTTTTTTTAAAGATATTCTGTTTTAGTAAAATAAAATCTTTCTAAATCTTTCACTAGAGAAATTGTTTAGGGAAATTAAAAAAAAAAATCTACTATCAATATTAAAAAGTTTATCAACTTTGTCTTATGTTCTTGCCTCTTGTGCTAGGGGTCAGGAATTCGCTCCTGGTCTTATGAGACAAAAATGTATTTGAATTGAATTTAATTACGGTATTAAATTCATTTTATTAAAAATTATAATGTAAAAAAATACACATATTGGCTAAAACTTTCAATAATAGAATGGCAAGTGTAGATACCGAAGGAATAAATTTATTTAATACATCTTGTGAGTATAAGTATATCTTCACTGGTCAATCAACATATTGATGGGATGACCTGGAGATCTTGGGTACAGCTCCCGGGGATTCTATTAACTCTTGATACTCAAGATAACCTAATTTATATAAAAATGTTACGGAAATCCAATCCGATTCTTGTCATAAGACATTTAATTTAAGGGGGTTTATGAGTGACGTCTAAACTTACTTTAAAAAAAACTAGACTATTATAAGGAATTTTTCAATGCGGTTTTTTTAAAATGAATTAAATTCATAAGAGATTATTGGGACATCGAGCTATAATTTTTTTAATGACTTATTAAAAAATTATTGTAATTAATTTTTTTTGTTATCAAGCAAATACAAAAAAACGATCTGTACCAATAATCTTTGATTTTTTTAAAATTTAAAAGTGAATTTATTGTTATTATTAATCATTATTAATCACATATTAATTAAGAAATTTTTAAAATAAGCTTAGATGATTTATTTAAAAACCAACTGTCAAATTAGTTCAGCAATAGATGGCAGACTAGTCTAACAGACGATATAGTATTAGACTATATCTGGCCTATATTTATATATTTTTATGCTTTTATAAAACATACATAATATATAATAACATTTATAAAGTATTTATTGTAAAAAGATCAATGAAAATCAGCCAAATGCATTAAATATTATTAGCTACCATTCTGACATCTCTTGGCAAATTTTTGAATTACTTGATTTTTGGGCATACTTTTTATGACACACTACGCCATCTTATCAGGAAAAACATGCGTAACCACTTCGCTCCCGTAGCCCCTTAATGAAAAAATATTAAACTTAATTTATTTTTTAATTATAAATTTTTTACACGATTTATTTTGATAGACACTTTTTTTTGAGGTTTTAATTCTAATAAAAAGTGAAAAAGAAATAGACTTAAAATTGCCTCAATTTGTCTGCAAAGTTGCATCGATTGATTGGTAGCCCATCTGCATCGATTGAGCCATAGTGGTAGTAGTAGTATTGTAGTCACGAGAGAGAGAGAGAGAGAGAGAGGGAGAGTTTCCAACTTTTCGAGTGTCGGCCCATAAATTGGCGGGTATGGATGGCTCGGGTATCGCGCCTCGTGTTACCAGATTGGCTGCGAGTATGCTCACCCCACCACTACTTCTACTCCTAATACTCCTGCTCTTACTATTAATACTAATACTTCTACTTCTTCGTCTGGCTAAGGAAAAACTTCTAATTATAACATCAAAGTCATCTTACCAACATCCATTAAATTTAATAAGCCTCCATTTAGCTAATGAATTTATATTTTATTGATTTTTTTTTTAAATAAATTCTTTTTATTTAAGGTGTTGCGTGTATTTCCTTATTTTTTAACACCATATACATATTAATTAGGCTTAGGCTTATGATATTACATATTTTCCCATATTTTCAAACTATAATTGAAGGGGTCGGGCGAATATAGTGCCAACCCACAAATATATAGTTCTGAGATATTTCAATTTTAAACTTTGTAAACAAACAGAAACCAATAGGAATTTTGATTGTTTGCTACACTGTCAGAGCACTCTAATGGCAATACCAGGCTGAGAAACAAATTTTACAAATAGTACAGACTTTTGCACAATTGATGGTGCTGAAAAGTCGGGTTTGTCATAATTGAGGGTTAGCACTATATTCGCCCGACCCTTTCAATTTAATCAAAAATTTTCTATAATTAAATATTATTTACCTAAATATAATAAAATACCTGAATTTCACTTATCGTTATTAATATAATTGGAATACTCTAATAGCTTTATAAAAAGAATAAAATAATTCGAGAAAATTAGGAAGGTGTAAGAGAGTACATGGACTAAATTAATTGTGGAAGTTTACTCCTTATCAGAATAGCAGGTTCTTCAATGCAAAATTTTAATAAAAAATAGTATTGTGCACATCAGTCATCAAATTAATAAAAATCCTGAAAATAAAAAATATTTATTATTTTTTATTAAAATTGAGATTACTACTGCCTAAGGGCCTCCATCTTGCTTAATCCTGGCACTGGAACTTCCAACAATTAATAAAATAATTATTTAATTAATTAATTTTTATATAACAAATTTCAAAGGTTTTAATCATTTACACAACCTAAAATAGCATATCTGTTAATAAATAATATTATTGACTGAAATTTTCGATGGCCATAACAATGATTTTTTTTTCTAACTTCTATTATGAATAAATCTTAATTTAAAAATAAATTGTCCGTAGAATAATAATTAGACGCTTTTAGGAGTGGATGGACCCCGCACCCAGCCAGAGGGGCTACGCCCCCCGGACTCTCATTTATCATATATGTAAATCTCTAAAATATTAGAAGGCCTCATTATACTGAGTTTTATTAATTAGATGTATACACTTATGCAAAGGAAGGAATTCTTGAGATCTTGCATGTTCACTTGAGGATTTGCATTTATTTATTTTGTCATTTTGTATGTTTAATTACAAATTTTTATAAGTATAAATATCAGATAGCCTACAACAGTTTTTTAAGATATACAGTTTTTAATAATTTACCAAAGGGTAATTTTTTATTATATTTATAGATTCATTGCTTCCTGGAGTGAAATTAATACAAGTTAGTTCAATATTTTCGAGATTTATATATTTGAATTAGATATTAGTATTCAAAAAATTTCGATTCTTTTAGGGGCTAAGCTCAGAATTTACTATTTTTTTCCAAACCCTTGGTGGGGGGGGGGGCAATGCGTGTGGGCCCCTCTCCTCAAATGACGTCCCTGCTACAGTGAATATATTGATAATTTAAATAGCCTCTATAATAAAAAGAAATCTTGGTACGATTGTATAATTTTATTCTAATAACTGGATAATAATTTTCCTTCAAGTTTACAAAAAAATTGCTAATTAAGAAATTAAAAAAGAAAAAAATATTCAACACGTTTTTTTTTTCAAACAGCATCCGATTTTTTTTTTTTTTTGCTGAAAAAAAATAGGGAGTAGAGTTCAGTTGACAATAAGAAATGTCCTCTTCTTTTGTCTCTCCTCCACCTGACCCCCATACAAGGGTCTCTAAGTACCCATATGTTTTTTTTTTTTTTTTATAAAAAAAAAAAAACTTATAGCTTTAGTTGACAAATTCTACAAGTTTATGGGACATTTTGTATAAAATATAGCTGAAAGACAGGTTTATCAACATGTTTAAAGACAAGAGGCGATACGTGGTAACCACGTGACTTACATGATTTAAAAAAAGCACTAATTAAACGCAAATTAATTTTCTTAATTCAATTAAATTTACGTTATTATAAATTAACAAAGAGATATCTCAAATTTGATGAAAAAATCGTTATCAATAGAAAAAAACAAATGATAAACTTGGATAATTAGGAGAAACAAAAATATTAATATTTTAATGAAATTCCTTCCTTTCGATATATTAAACGTTCTCGTGACAAAGATACTATGATTGCTGAACTGATCCTTAAGACAAACGAGCCAAAATCTGTTGAGATTTCTAATATTTATAATATTTGTAAGCCTAATGATTAGATAATTTAGGCTGCCGAATAAATTGATTTTTGAAATAGGTATTAATTTTGCAATTAAAGTCTTGTTTTAAAGATTAGTAACAAAAGTTTAGAGTCATGCCTCGAACTGTTCAAGTTATAAATTTATTAGGATAACTTTGTTCTGGGAGTTGAAGCTTTCAGTTATTATTATTAAATGATTTTGGGTATACTGGATTTTATTTGTATAAAATACAACGATTCGGCCACTCAATCGGTGGCTTCTTCATTTATAACACACAACATTTTATACAAATAAAACACAATTTAACAGAAATCATGAATTTGTACCACGAGACTGAAGGTAAGTAGTGGAAACATCATTATCAGAAGTTTATTATGAAGGTCATTTTTTACTTCATTACGGTCTTCATTATAAACCTATGATAATAAAATTCTGATAACAGAAAAAAATTTTGTTTTCACTACTTACTTTCAATCTCGAGGTACGACCCAGTGGCGTAGCGAAGGGGGGGGGCAAGGGGGATCATCATGCCCCGGGCGCTACTCACAAAGGGGCGCCAAATGGTCCTCAAAACAAAAAATTGCTGGATAATTTTGACTCAAATTTAAAGCCTAGCTTGAGCCTATGGCTTTATTTATTTTACTTTATTTATTTATTAATTTACGAGTATATTTTACATATAATATTATATGGTTTTCGAATGGGGGGGGGGGGCGCTAAAAAAGTATTGTGCCCCGGGGGCGAGTTAAGCTCGCTACGCCACTGGTACGACCGAGTAAAGAAATCACAGAATTGAGCATAGAAGATCTCACCTCCGGTCCTATATCCATCACTAATATCATGAATTTGTATTTTATAACTTTTTTATTTTGATCTCGAATACAGTCTAATGAAAATTATTAATAATATATTATTAATAGAATGATAAAATTTACTAAAATCTATATAAGTAAAAGGAAATTTTTTTTTCCCCGAAAAGAAAAAAAAGATGTTCGGTCCAATTGCTGAATTGCACAATAGGAGCCGCCATTGTGCCTCCTGTGAACGCATAATTCAAAATGACAAATAATTTCTTGAAGAAAGAGAAGAGAGGCAGAAGAAGAAGAAGAAGAACATGTTGCAAGTGCTCTCAGGTATTTTCGGAGAGAGAGAGAGACATTCCCGCGCTTTTAGGTGTCCACATGAAATACGGCCCCCGGGGCCTCCAATAAATTATAGCGCCGATTTCATTAGAACAAAAAGAAAACAGATATATTCATACAAAAATAATTCCCTCCGTTCTCGTTTTCTTATTCCATTTAATTAATTAATTTAGTTAATTGAAAAAAAAAAATTCCAAATAAAATTGTTATTTATGTATTAAACTTAATTTATAACAACTAGAAATATTTGAAATATTTATTATTAATTATTCAATTAAATTTTTCTTATATGGGTGTTTTTAATATTTATTTATTGGCTTAAAGGTCAAGGGTTCGCATCCCCCCTTCCCAGGCAACTTCGATGCCTTAAAAGACCTTAAAATAAAAATATTTATTTATTTTTTTGTAAATTCCATTCTGAGGTTATACTCTAGAGCAATGGTTCCCAAGATGGTCCGGACCCCCGCAAAGTGTCACTTAGAAATTAAATTATTTTGTATTTTACTTGACTTGCAGTAGCCATTGTCCTAATCTAATTCCTGCAGTTCAGCTGATATAAATTGTAAAAGTTGATATAAATTACTTACTAATGTTGTTTGTAATATTCTAATCCAGCGTTTCCCAACCGACCTGGCACTGGGTCATAGAAAAAGTTTGCCGGGTCGCGAAAAAAAATTGTAAAAACAAAAAAAAAAATTTAGGGTCTATATATATTTTACTTATATTTTTTTTCTTATATAATTATTATGCAAATTTTGTGTATGAAATAAGGATACAAATAACTTGATTATAATTAAATAAATAATTTTTTTTTTTCATAAGGTGGCTCTCGAAAAATTTTAAAACCACGTACCAGGCCGAGTTTAGGATGGAAAAAATTTTTTTGGGAACCACTGCTTTAGACTATTCAATTATAATTATTTACTAGCCGCGCCACTAGCCATCGGGGGGCTCGAGGCGGACTCTCGCCTTTACCGAAAAGGGTTTAAAAATGTCCTTTTATTATAAGCTTATATATTTTTATATAGTCTAGGGCTATTATTTCTATAGATTTCTTGATTAATCTTTTTATCGAGTTTATGATAAAGTATGTACATTCTCTATTTACAATTAAATGAATATATTCTTTCACATCTGTTAAGAATATTGAACCATTAGTAGAAAAGAAAAAAATACTTAAAACAAAAAACTTTAATGGAATTAAAAATTTCCACTCCTGAGAATTTTTTTGAAATTCCTCATTATGTCGGTTTGAGATTAAAAAAAAAAAGAATATGAATATGAAATATTGAGTATTTTTTCCAAAATTAAAATGAACTCAATCCCTAAGATGGGAAATTTTTCTAGAGATTAAAAAAAAATTCCGTCCTAAAATATTAAATTAGAATTATGTTTTTTTTTTTTTTTTTAATTTATTATTTATTAAGTAATTTATCATCTTAATTTTTAGAATAAATCTTTTTTAATATCTTTATCTATTTAGTTTTTCAAATATCTGATGCGATTAGCCTTGGAATCAATTTTTTCACTCACTTGCCTTTATTTTTTTGTCCCCCTCTCTCTATATTATAAAGCTTGTTCGAAACAGTTTTTCAAATGAACAATTTCCGTTAAGCGTTTAATTAAGAATTTCCTTAGACGATCATAACAGGTTTTCAACTCCATTTTTCTTTTTTCTTATTCTCGATTGGTAGCAATAATATTTTTTATACATATAAAATTTATCAAACTAAAAAAATGACAATTTTATTCTTATTTTATATTATTCAAAGTGACAAAGAGGATAACTTTTCATTGCTGATGAAATTTAAGAAGTATATTGCCTAAGCCTTTAGACTTAACAAATATATTTTAGTATAGAATAATATTAATATATAGTCCTATAAATTTAATTATATTTCTGAGAGAGTAGGATCGGCAGTTATTATAAGGAATTTTTCAATGCGTTTTTAATGGATTAAATTCATAAGGGATCCCTTAAATTTAAAAATTATTATTGTTAATCACACATTAATTAAGAAAAATTTAAAGTAATTTAAGATGATTTATTTAGAAATTAACTGTCAAATAGTTCAGCACTCTTGCAAAAGATGGCAGACTAGTCTAACAGCCGGTACTATCAGATCCCATACTAGCCTATATCTTCCCTAAATTTATATATTTTTATGCTTTTATAAATGATACATAATATATAATAACATTTATAAAGTATTCATTGTTAAAAGATTAATGAAAATCAACCAAATGCATTAAATTATTATCTACCATTCTGACATCTCTTGGCAAATTTTCGTAATAGGTGTTTTTTTTTTGGCTTAATTATCTGTATATCCTGATTCAAATTAAAAAAAAAAATAAAAAAATAAATACCTTTCCATTTAACGAAAAGATGAGTTCATTTTCTACCTTATTTCGTGAGTGATAATATATATTTATAAATTTAAATTGATTATTTATTTCGTTTAGGATATTTTATACTCATAATTTTAGATGGATGTCTGATTTTTTTTGATATACTATCATATTAAAATACAATAATTTTTCTTTCAATGTCAAACACTAAAAAAAAAAAATCTAAATAAATAAATTTCTAAAGAAAGTCATAAATTTTTCGTTCGTGACTTTACATATAATTTAAAATTAAAGAAGAAGAAGAAGATGAAGCCCTGGAGATGGATTGCGTGCGATGAAAGCTCAACTCATCAATATTATAATTTTATTAAGGGGGTTCTTGTATTAATGGATTTTTGTAAACATATAGGGGGTAAAGGCAAATTGGCAAGAGAGAAAGAGAGAGGGAGAGAGATTCTCTCTTGGGTTTTGGCGATTCGATTGGCACCCCCAAAAAACTTCCTCCCCTCCCCCTCCCTCTCCGTTCTCTGACAAATGAACATGGTCAGATTTAGAACTCCAATGACCCGATTGGCCCCCAGCCAAAATTCCCCAACCCTCTTTTTTTTTCTTCAATTGCCCCCCCCCCCCCTCTCCATCCACACCCCCACTACTCTTCTCAACAACATATATGGAAGAAAGATACGAATAAATCTTAGATATATTTTTTTTATAAAAAAAAAAAATAATCAAAATGCAGAAAGAATGAAAAATAAAAATCATATATTATTTGAATATATTTTTTATTCCTTTAAAATAATTAAGGATCTATATTAAAGACACAAACAATAACATTTATTTTTATTTAATTATTTTATTAAGTACACTGTCAATTAAATCCCCCTTTTTTTCTCTTCCCCCTCACCCCCCCCCCTCATAAATCTTTTACTTTAATTAAGTTTAAAATATATTTTTTTGTTGTTTTATTTAACATTGGTTTAATGTCAATTAATAATTATTTATTAATTCTTTACTTATAGGCCTGAAAATTATTTAAAAAAAAAAAAAAAAACAGAAACTGTTAAGATTATTTGCAAAGGAAATAGATCCTCTACACTGCACTGTAAAAAAAAATATGAATTTTCAATCATTTTTCATATACTTCGGTGATTTAATATTAATATACCCAGGATATGAAATAAAATTAATATAAAATTTTATGAACAAATTACCAACTTTTAAACTTATCTTTTTCTTTGTGTGCCGCCAAATTTTGAAATCGTTAAAAGTGTACCGCGACAAGTTGAAAATCACTGGGCGACAAATCTAAATTTATTAAATTCTGGTTTGAAATTTGCGCTCTAAACTAGTTAAACATTTATGAAGTATATTAAATGAACTAATTAAATAATTTTTATAAAGTAATTCAACTAAATAGCTATAAAAATTCAAATTAAAATTAACAATTTTTATCAAAATAATTAATTTTTAAATATACAAGAAATTTGTTGGGTTGACAACAAATTGAACTTTCTCAAATACCCAAATTGAATATTCATAAACAGTTTATGTAACAGACTTCCTATACTTGTATATGAAATTTTCTTGAAAATTTTTAACAGTGTATATATTAATAATAAAAATATTAATAGCCGGGAAGAATTGGCAAATTTCAACAAAGATTTTATACTTAATTAATTATCTCACTATTTATGTGCATATAAGATTAAAAAAAAATGTTATTGATATCTATATCGCCTAATCGTTATTTACCCGCGTGATTATCCAAAATCATCTGTTTCTGTTTGAAGAACTTATTGATTGGTGTGAACCAAACTCACTAAAGGTCAGTGTTTTTTTATTACCACCCATAAACAAACACGTAGTATACTCACAGGTCACCGTCAGAAATAACATAACCATCTATAGAAAGTATAGTAAACATATTTGGGTTTGTTGTTGTTTGACAGAAGCGAAGGGCGCACGTTGCTCCTGGCAAGGATGAATGAAGTCAAGTGAGATGTTTATTGCAAGTAAACAAACACCTCATAACGTTGTCAAATTTATAATGATCAAATGGAATGGAGTGGTGGGGGTTAAATTCAGTGATACACGCTATATGAGTGCTTTAGGTGGCCATAAAAGCAACTTTATTGGCAACCTGTGGTGGCGTGGCGCGCAGGGCGTAGAGGGGCGCGCAAAGGGCGCAAGGGGCTCTAGCGCCCTGCGCAGCCGCCCATTCGGAAACGGAAATTAACCGATGATAATCCTGATATAAAACGACCTCCACCCACGCCTCTCGCAGGCCATTACTTACTCGGACATTCTCTAATTATACCCAGTTTTTTTTTCTTCCTTAATATAAATATATTCTTTTTAAAATTAGTAAAAATAAATGTAGTAATATACAGTCAAGTAAAAAATAAACTTTTTGAAGAATCAAATTTAGACTTATATTGAAAATATTTCAAAAATTTAAAAGAAAAACCGATTAAATATACAAAATTGAATTATCACTGTTGACGTTTTCACATATATAAAAATCTGGTGTGACTGGTCGCATAGCACTAAGGGTAAGAGAAAGTTGTGTACTGTGTTTGTCACACCAGATTTTTTGTGTCGAGATATATATGATGGTGCATTATAAACCGACACGGTTAAAATTCTCTTTTTTGTTGTAATTTAAATATTATTTAATACTTACTGATTTAAATTGGATGTCTATTTGGTATTAAGCATCACATTAACTAAGCTTCTAAATTATAGAGCAAAAATTCACCAGGTTGCCTATCTTTCAGTCAATTTGATTGATATATATATATATATATATTTTTTTTTTTTTTCCTAATTAAAAATATCAGGTTAGAGTAAGAGATAGTTGCGTGATGTGATTAAGGCATGCTAGAATTATATACGAGGGTTTTATTTAAGGGCGAACTGCATTAGCAAGCCAAAGCAATTTTACAAAGTTGGTGGAGGCCTAAAACGAAAAGATAACAAAACGGCACCATTTCAAATTTTTTTTTAATCCCGACAAATTAAAATCCTCTTTTTCAACTTTTTCCAAATTAATATCACAAATTAACTATGAATTATAAAATAAAAAAACAAAAATCATTGCAATTATTCTTATTAAAATAAAATTAAAAATTTTCAAAGGATATCCAAAAACTTGTAAAGGAAGTCTGTTATATACTAAAAAATGAACTTTCATAAACCAATTTATTAAAAGTTTCATAGACGGGTATAAGAAAAATTTCATACACTAGTTTAAAAAAAAATCGTCCCTCGAGAGGTTTGAACTCGAGCTCTTGGTTTCTTCCCTTCATATATGAATTTGTACGACGCCTTTACCATCTCGACTACTTTGTTAATAATACATACTTTTTTAAGCTACTTAAATTTTATTCATCTTTTTTTTACTTAGTAAACCAGTTAATGAATAAAATTGATTTCACAAACTGGATATATTAAAATTCAAGCACGAAAGTATATGAAAAACAATTGAAAATTAATATTTTTTTTTAAGGTGTAGAGTAAATTTTATTTTTAAGAGATTATTGATCGTATATTAATTTTCTCAATACGATCAATAATCTCTCGAAATTTTAATGGTTCTCAGAATCCTTTTTTTATGACCTTAATATAAATATAGGCTTGAATAGAATTATATTTATGTTGGTATATACATATCAATTTAGAAATATTCTACTCAAAAACAATGGAATTTTTCAACTAATATCAATTTTTTGTTCTAAAGAATGTTATTAATATAAAATTTTATTTAAAAAGAGATAGAGAGAGAGACAACACACGTGAAACCGTTGACTTCTTAAGAATATATCATTCCAAAGTTTTTTTTTCTCCCCAAATAGGATGATGCTACACACATTCCTTTGAGGAAGGCAAAGCAACAGACGACACTCACACGTTTCGAGGCCCATTGATGCGTTGAATTCTTTTGAATGATACATTCCAAATACAGCAGAGAGAGGAAAAAAAAATTTTTTTCTTTGGAATTATGAAAAAAGATAACAATGGCTGTGGATTTCTCGAAAGATAAAAAAAGAAGTTTAATTATTATAGTTAATCAACTTTCGGCGTGAAATTGATAACTGTATATACACTGTAAAAAAAAATATGTTTTTTCAATCATTTTTCATATACTTCGGTGATTTAATATTAATATACCCAGGATATGAAATAAAATTAATATAAAAGTATATGAACAAATTACCAACTTTTAAACTTATCTTTTTCTTTGTGTACCGCCAAATTTTGAAATCGTTAAAAGTGTACCGCGACAAGTTGAGAATCACTGGTCTAAACGTTCTCAAATAACTCGACTACCTCAAGGAATTTTTATTAATATTATTTTATAATTATTTTAAGGAAACTTGAAATTATTCTTTTAAAATTTATTTCACAAATCTAAATTTATTAAATTCTGGTTTGAAATTCGCGCTCTAAACTATATATTTAAATATTTATGAAGTATATTAAAATCATACTATTTAAAATATACAAGAAATTTGTTAGGTTGGCAACAAATTGAACTCTCTCATATATATTCATAAACAGTTTATGAAACAGAGTTCCTATACTTGTAGGAAGTTTTCTTAAAAATTTTTAACAGTGTAATAAACTACTTTTTTCTTAATTTTTATTGATATTATTTTTTCATTTCCCAATTTTTTGACTTATTTTTAAAGCAAACAAAAAGTAAAAAATATACTATATATTATTTTTAACTTTATTCCATGTGATGTTTCTTTTCTACATTTTGTTTGGAAAAAAAACAGCTGCGCTTGAAAAGTGTCTATTATAAAAAATAAGAGTTGAAAATAAAAAGAAATGAATCACTGAGAGATAAGAGAAGAAGAGGAAAGACGTAAGAGAGTTCCCCTTCTAAAAGACAACTTATAAAAAAAAAAAACAACATAAATTTTAACATTAAAGTTATCAATACTTTGGAAGGATTCTTGTGTTAAAGATTAACGTGGGATAAAAATTTGGCTAATACTAAAAAAAAAGTAAAAAAAATATTAATACTTATGTGAAAAATGAAATTTTTTCTAAAGTGACAAAGAATTTTTGTGAATTCCCCTCCCTTCAATCTGAATTTCTTTTCTCAAATAGGATATATTTCTTACTCAGGATTATTCATTAATCATTTAGTGTGAGTTTATTTATTTGTTGGAGGAGCAAACACTCTCTGGCCCCTGGTAAATCGAACCCAGGATCTCCAGCATTTCCGTGTCATCGGTAACCTGAAAATTTTGGGGTCGATTCCCTGGCGTTTGGCCCACCAACAAATAAAAATATATGACTCGTCAAGTCCAAATCGAGGTACTCATTGAATATTAATAATTTATTCAAATAATTATATAGATCTCAAAAATTATTTAATTATTTTTTTTTTTTTATTGGCATCAAAAATCTACAAATGAAGTTTCGATTAATTATTTTTTTCACAAATCCCTCTAGATTCTTTCTTAAACAAACTCATGGGTCTGTAAAATTATCATTCAGGTCGGATCGGAGAGATTTTTTCTGGCTTATTAAAATTAGTAATTTAACCCTAACGTGAAAGTTTATTTTATTTATTCATTTATTTTTTTGTTGTAAGGACCTAACTAAATATAAATTATTTTAAATAATTTTCTTTGATCTTTAATGGAAAAACAATAAAAAATCGCATTTTTAAAATATTTAACTAGACAATAACAGGTTAACAAGTTACAAGAGTTTTTTTTTTTTTTTTTAATATGTTGATTAGGAAATGAGATAGCAAGCAGCCAGAAGTGAGCAGGCTCTTTACTAATTATTTAAAAATAAAATGTTTGCTATTTGACCACCTTCAGGGCGGAAGCAAATAAATAATATTATATTAACTTTTTAAAATAATTTACAAGTTTACCTCGGTATGGGTGGGGTCTCATAAGAAAGCCCCCTATTACCTGATGATGCTCCAATAAATTTAGACCGAAAAATCGTGAGTTTTTATTAGTAAAGTACTCCTGGCCACTGCCTCCGGTCTTAATCAAAATATTTAATCGCAGTCATAACTTATATATCCACATCAAGCGGATTCAAATTTTTTTTAAATTGTCTCTTATTTATTTAGATGTATTGAATTTGTTAGAATATTTTTTTAATATAAATATTGCCAAATACTTATTCAAAATTAATTATTGATTATTTTCTCTTGACTTATATCAATAGTAAAGAGATCACTATGGGATGCAAAAAGAGTTAAAAGAAATAATAAATAAAAATCTCCTTTATAGGATATTAATGAATGAATATTTTCAAACATTTTTTTTAACAAAATTAACTGGTTCATTTCATTTGTTCACATTTTAATAATATCAATTTATCAAAATTAAGCGAGTTTTTATTTACTTGATGGATAAAAACTTAAAAAGACCCCTTCTTCTTTATTATTATTAAATCTAAAAAATAAATAAATACTTGTAAAATTATTTATTTAAGAGATCTCATTTTCACTTTCAATTTGATTTGAGTTGTTGAAGATCTCTAATCCCGTCGTAACGTTATAGCAAAGTAATTTGTATGTTTATTCGCCGGGAGTGTACGATTTATATCCGTGCGTTTTTGTTATATTTAATCCTGTTATTTCCTCCTAGGCTCGTTTTTCGCTTATAAAATGTCGCCAGTTTGTTTAACAAAAGTAAACACCGTACTTTTCGTTATAAAAACAAGCATACATATAAATTCATAAGAGGATATCGAGGAGGACACATATTATCGTTGTATGTACAGGCCCTGTGCATGTGCTTTATTCCCTTATTGCCTATGACTCCAATTAGACTCGTTTTCGTTGTGTGTTTGCCCTTTTAAGACAAGCCTCTTATCGCTTTTTATTTGAAATTTCGTTTTAGATTAAGGGAAACAAAAACCCGTGGGTGGGGGGACTGGAGAGGGTGGAGCACTGATTAAACTGCGATTATTTTCAAGCGTAATTTCGTGAGAAATTGGCTCTCTCGGGAAGAGAAGAAGATTCTTGAAGATTTTCACACCAAACCCCGGGGGCCCCGGAAATTTAGAGGGGCTTAAACTGTCTCTGTGCAGGATCTTGGAAATCCTGATGAATGGCCTAAAGCTTCATGCTAAAGCCAAAGCAAACGAACCTAGACAATTTGCCACAGCCAGGGCAATTTTTTAAATATATTTTTTTTTTTTCTTAAGCGAACTAAAAAAAAAAATCTTAATTTTAATTAAATATCTATGTGAATGGGTGGGGATTGGTCCAAGAACCCACTACCTGTGTTGCTTGTTCTCCTCCCTCCTTTGGGGATTTATGTCCTTACTTCTTCTTCTTTTCTAATGCATCCAAGTTTTTAGCCAAATGAATTGTGGCTTGGGTAATAAATATGCTATTTGTGGATTTAAGATTCTCGCTCATGGCGTGCCGAAAGATTTAATGGCCGACTTATATTTTATATTTTTAAAGCATTTTACGTGATATTCTTTTTTTCCCCCTTTGTGTGGTGATTTGAATATTTCTTATTATTTCAAATCAGGTAAATAATATTTTATTATTACGTGTAATTAATAATACTATTTAGACAAATAATATTATATTTGAATAATAATAGACTTTATAGAAGAAAAAATTTATTAAGGGGCTATGGGAACGAAGTGGTTACGCATGTTTTTCCCGCTAAGATGGCGTTGTGTGTCATTAAAAGTATGCCCAAATATCAAGTAATTCAAAAATTTGCCAAGAGATGACAAAATGGTAGCTAATAATATTTAATGCATTTGGTTGATTTTCATTGATCTTTTAACAATAATTACTTTATAAATGTTATTATATATTATGTTTCTTTTATAAAAGCATAAAAATATATAGATATAGGCCAAAAGGATCAGCTGTTAGACTAGCCTGCCATCTATTGCAAGAATGCTGAACTAATTTGACAGTTGGTTTTTAAATAAAACATCTAAGCTTATTTTAAAGATTTTTCTTAATTAATACGTGATTAATAATAACAATAAATTCATTTTTAAATTTAAAAAAATTAAAGATTATTGGAACAGATTGTTTTTTTGTATTTAATTGATAACAAAAAAATTAATTACAATTATTTTTTAATAAGTCATTAAAAAAATTATAGCTCGATGTGCCAATAATCTCTTATGAATTTAATCCATTAAAAAAAAAACCGCATTGAAAAATTCCTTATAATAGTCTAGTTTTTTTAAAGTAAGTTTAGACGTCGCTCCTGAACCCCCTTAATAGTATATTAAATGTATAAATTGAGATGAATTTAGAGAAATAATTTTATTTTTTCTTTCAACTAACCGAATGGAGAGTGAGAAGATTGCTCCCGGTTTTGCAACGTTGATAGTAAAATAAATAAATAGATAAAATAAAAGAAATAAATAAAATTTATCTTTGAACATCGATTTAATTTAATATTCAGATATAGAACTATAGGCCTATATTGTTTTCTTTAATATTTTTTTTTGTTTATACTAATTAGTAAGGGATATCTTGTTAAAAACTTGACCTCATTAATTTATTACTATAAATTAATTTTCACATACTTTTGTTATAGTTAGTATAAAACTGCGTAGTTGAAACACTTTTTCATAATTGCTTAAAAACAAGAACCGGCTGTTACTTTTTTTTTGCGCTTGCTTGCTTGCTTGCTCCGGTAACTTATTAATTTGTGACGATTTTCGGGTGAATAAGTTGTCAATTTGAGTGGAGGATAAATCAGTCCGAGACATTAATATGTCAGCAGAGCCGGTAAATAACACACCGGTCGATCGGTTGCGGTCCATATTTTTCACAGATAGAGAGAGAATGCATTTACGTGTGTGAGTGAGTGTTGGTTAGGCATGTTCCTTTTTTTTTTTTTTTTTGGCCCAGCCAGGCAAGCCTTCTCTCGGTTGCAGATGATGAATTAGTTTACCTGGCGGAGGTCGTTCGCCGACCAATCAGGTCCCGGGCCCGCCATCATGGCTGCCCGAAAATCCGGTCCCTGCCTCCGCCCCCACATGCCAAGGCACGGGACAAACAAGTTCCCTCTCTTTTTTTTTGTTTTATTTTTTTTTTTCTGTTCTATTCCGAGAGAGTTTTCTGGGTATTTTTTTCAGATGCGCAACGTTATAAGGGATAAGCCACCAGCCAGCAGCCCTTGGCTGCCCTGCACACACACACATGAATAATGGCCACTCATGAAAAACTTTGCAAAGTGCCTCCGTTTTTTTTTTTTTTTTTTTTTTTTACTCTCTTTTTTTTACATAAATTTCTCTTCGATTTAAAAGAGAAAAATTGCCAAAAGATAAAAGATTATTTAATAAAAACAAGAAAACCTGGAGATATTCAAATATATATTATTCAAAAAAAAGGAAATATAAATAATGATATGATAAATATCACACATTAAAGAATAATATTATTTTATAATAGAACAACGGTTCCCAACCTTTTTTGATGTGCGGCCCACTTTTTCCGTAAAAAAAAAAACGCTGAGGTCCAGTGTATACTAGAGTATACTGGGTATAAATGTGTGCGTGTATGTGTATGTGTAAGTAAAATCGGTTGGTACAAAATTACTTTAAAAAAAAAAATGATTTTATTTCATTTACTTTGTATTAAGAACAAAAAGCATTCTTTTTTAAGACTTTTTTCAAACCTGACCCATAGGGCTAAATAGTCGGTTAGCAAAAAAAGTCTCTAAAAAGTCGCTGTCATGTTAATAATATGAAAAATTAAAAGAAATACAGCCTGAAGCACTTTACAATTTCTTTTGACACCTTGTATATAATTTTATTTAAATAATTTTCGAGACCTATTCATTTGAATAAGATATTGATATTAATGAATACCTCAATTCGGATTTGACTAAACACTAAACTACTCACATATTTGTGAAATATAATTTTATATAATCGAACTTAAAAATACGATTGACAAATAAATATCAAATTGAAAAAGAAATAGCAGATATGAACAGATTTATGCTGAGGAACTTTGACAGATGATACAATTTAATCTATCCCTATTAGTTCTATTAATTATGTATTATTTGAGCAAATTTTAAGCAATAAAAGATTCTAAATAATAAATTTCTAGTTTTATAAAAAAAAAAAAAGCTGAGGGCCAGTGTATAGACCTATACGGTATATATATTTTTTATATATAACCACATAAAATTTTTATCTTTTCTTAGATGTCCACGGCCCAGTTCCAATCAGTCCGCGGCCCTCATGGTGGGCCGCGGCCCACGGGTTGGGAACAGCTGTAATAGAAGATTAAACCTAATGAAAAACTTAATTAATTTCGACTTTGTTATGTCATTCGACTTCTCTTTTGATTTGTAGACAATAGAATATGAAAGAGAAAAAAAAAGCCCCGAAACGTTGACAAATATCTAATAATTGAATTGAAAATTTTTATCAAGGTTTCACTTCCCGTTCGAAGCGATAAAGATTTATTTAAAATAAATTGCCTAAAGGACGGTGTATAAATGGCCTTAGATGCGGAAAAACTTTCAATATAAAAAAATTAATTATTTCTTTTCAACTTAAAGGCAAAAATTTTACACAAAGTTTCAAAGATGTCGTCTTTGCGTAATTCTATTGAAAGTGTGAGGAGAAATTTTGCACAAAAAATGGGGTATTCAATATTTTTGTGAAGCATTCAAAAGTTTTCAAAAAGTTTTGAAAATTTCTGCAGACCCTTCAATTGCGAAAAGTTTATTCAACAATGAAATGTACAATATTTTTGTGTAGTGTGAGGGATCCACGGCCATTCAATATTTTACACATTCAATATTTTTTTCGCAAAATTTTTGCAAGTGTGAGAGCTCCTTTAATAATCTTGATCGAAAGATAAATTTTTTCTAAAGAATTTCAAGTAGTATTTTACTTTTGACATAATTACAGTATCGATTATCCTTATTAAAGAATAATCTTTTATTCATTGTCTGTCTCTCCCTTTTTCCTCTTAATCAGGCACTTCCTTTCTGATAGATGGATAATCCATGTTGTTGTATTAACAATAGGGTGTTGGAGAGCAGCAAGTAAATAACTATTTGATTGAGGGTATTTCGGGGCAACCGGTGATTGAGAAATGTGGCCCCGAGATTTGTTAAGTGACCGCACCTCGGCCATAAGTCAGCCGACGTCACGGGGATTAATGGACGACGTCAGAGAAGCCGAACGATAGAGACATTGCCCCTACCTACCTCGGACAGTTGTGCCCTGGTATCTGGTACCCCCTGGTACTCTGGTTTGCTATTCAATTCATTCATTTAAGGAATTAAATCATTTCCCCCCCATCCATCCATCTCTCGCGCGCGCTACAGCAACGGCCCCCTTTGGATTTCTTCAATTAGCATCAATAAGCCTACATTTTATTGTATTTAAATCAAGTCTTGCTTTACGAGTTCACAAACACTCGCTAGAAAATAAATATAAACCCTCTCTTAATCGAGATATTACATTATTATTTAAATAATTAAAATTAAACGAAAATATTTTAGTATAAAAATTCCGCAATGTTGTTGAAACGTTCATTCGATACATGAAACTATTATTTAAACATTTATCTCTCTTTGAAAAATTTATTTAATCATTGATAAGATAATCTCATGCAAAAGAATTTATGATTTAAAATTTGGTTAGTTTACATAATAATGTATTTATTATTATTATTATAAATACACATTTGCATTTTTTTTGCTTTTTTAATAAAAAAAAAAAAATATTTGATTTTGACCTGTTTATTTTAAAACATCTGGCTTCTTCAATTATGATTATTTATATTATTTGCCTTAGAAAAGATCAGCATCCGATATACAATAATAATTTGGGATGCTGATCAGTTTTGTTCTTATTTTCAACATGACTTGAAATAAAGGAGTTAACTATGCTAAAACCAAAAGGGATAATTATATTATTTTTATTAAATTATTGTTATTAATTTAACAAACAAATATTTTACATATCTTAAAATCTGGAGCTGAATATTTTAAAGATTTTTTTTTTTTTATTTATATAATAAGCAATCTTGAATAAAAAAAAATAAAAAAATAGCATTATTATTTACAAGGAGCCTCGGGCCTTGGTGTAGGTGTGCTGGCTTTCTGTACCATGGGTCGTGAGTTCGCATCCCGTCTCAAGCGACAAAAATTTATTTCAATTTAATTGGCTACCAATATATTGAAATAAATAGAGACGGAGCCTAAATGGCCTCCGTTGACGAAAAAGACCCTAAATAAATAAATAAAAATATTTACAAGGAGAGCGAAGGTAGGGAGCCAGCAAATATAATTTTAAATATTTTCATCGACGTTTCAGGAACATTTCGCCAGTCTTCGAAATTTACTGACGATGGGAGCGAAATTTGTCAACGAAAATATTTAAACTTTATTTACTAGCTGCCTGGCCTGCCTTCTCGTCTTGTAAGCGAGGATAGTAAGGTGACGAATATTCGTCGGGTTTTGATGCAAAATTTAAATAATATAGATTTATTTTTTACTATCTAATAGAGAATATAAAAAATTTCTAATTGTAATTGTAAAGAACATTCTTAATCACTCTCTCTCTAACTGTGCTTTTATATAAATTTTTAGAGAATTTTCTCTATAGCCCTAATTCACTTATAATATTACTGTATGAATTTTGTAAATTAAATAAATAAATAAATAAAATATCCCGTTAAAAGTTGTTAACTTAAAAATTTAATTAAAAATTAAAATCTCTTCTTATTTAAAATGATTATTCGGTGATGTTCTATTTGATTTATTAATTTTTTTTTAAACATAAAATCTAATTCGAAATGAAATGAAAACAAGCTGTGCCCTTGTTGTTGTTGTTTGGTTGTGGTGGTGGTGGTGTTGGAGGTGCTGGTGGTGGTGGTGAACTTCTTTGGAGATCTCAAGCAACTTCTGGGTGGGTAATGCGAGCTCAGCTATGCAAAGCCCAAAGGGGTGCGTAGAGTTTGAGGCTTGCAGACATTAGCACAGATCTCACCCCTTTCTTCCCATCCCCCTTGACTTCCTTCCTTGATCCCAGTCTTAAAGGGGGGGGCACCGCCCCCGCAGCCCCATCCATTGTACCCCACACCAACCCACTAGCACGCTAATCTATCTTGGAAAGTTTTTTTTTTTTCTCTCTCTGAGCGTAGCTTGGCACAAAAGGATGCAAAGCTTGGGAAAGAGCGATTTTTTTTTTCTTCTTTGCGTCAACATTCCTCCTTTCTTTTGGGTGGGGAGGGAGGGGGTGAGGAGCATGCTCATAAAAACTTGTTATCTTTAGTAAATTAGTTAGTTATTATACTTCGAATCTTATGATAATAAAATTTAAATTAAAACTCAACAATTTTAATTTTAAAAGAAAAAAAAAACGTTTAGGTGAACAATGACAAGAATTTAGCTCGAGGCGATCACACCAGCATGGGCGTAGCCAGAGAGGGCCCCCCTTGTCTTGTCCTAAAAATTTTCTGTCTATTAAAAACAAATAAATATTTTTCCCACTGAGAATTTTTTTTTTTAATGAGCTAATATAAGGAAAAGAATTAATAATAATAATTATCATAATATTATTATAATCTCTATATATATTAATTGCATGCCCCCTTCCCCCTCTCGTGTCCCCCTCTAACAAGATGTATGGCTACTCCCATGCACACCCGCCTTTGATATTTTGTTTTTAAAGGTTTATTTGCAGTTCAAGGCCGCCACATTGTAGTTAATTTTCAAAAACTTAACAGTGGTTTCAAATCTTTTTAGAGTCAAATTTTATTTAAAAAATTTCCGTATACTTAATATTGTCCACTGACACACATTGATAACCTCTATATTATAGAATAAGTTTTGTTTTTGGAATAACAAAAGAATTTTTTATCCCCTGTTTAACGTCCGGCTTTAATAGAGAAAGGGTGGGGAGGAGGGGGGGTAGGTTGTTTCATTCGTTCATTTCCCCAGCTGCGATTTATGACCCACACCGTTTAATTAATGGTCAAAGGGGCAAAGAAATCACTGCACATATACATAAATACGATCGGAAATTGAACCAGATCCATTTGAATAATATTGTTCAATTTATTAAATTTTATGAATTTAAACGGGATAGCGCCTAATAAATATTTAATCATAGGATTATTATATTAACCCCCCCCCCAATTATTATTTATAAAATTTTATATAGGTACTTCTAAATATTCAAATATTTTCATTTTCGAGATTCTCTTGGACGGATATTTATTTTTCTATTCTTATTGTGTGTATGTCTAATTGAGATATCCATCGATTTAACTGAGATTATCAAGAAATACTACAAAAATTATTCATACTTTTAAATAAATCTTATCGGTTTTTTTATTAGTAGAAGAAATATTATTCATAATCTCTAAATGAGCCAAACAGCATTTTCAGGCCAAAGAAAAATTCTGCTTGAATTCAAATATATTTACTGTAGTATCAAAAACATGCAAAAAACTGAATTTACAAAAATCAAGAATCGATATAAAATATAAATTTTTATAACTGTTTATTAGATCGCTTATTTAAGAGAAAAATTGAAGTACAAATTAACTAATGAATTATTTTAAATTGTCGAAAAATAGGTCTGATTTAGATATTCATTGATCGGATTCAGCTCGATTTAACTGGTATGAGTATAGTATAAATTTATTCAGTATTTAATATATACCTATCTATATCTTTATATATATATATATATATATATCTAATATATACAGTCATAGATATGAATATACATTTAATAGTCTAACAAGGCGTTTCCTAAATTTTTCTTTCGTGATTCGCTATTTTAATATTACTCAGTCATTATAAATTTTTTTGGGTTGTTCAAAAATTATTCCAATTAAAAACTCATAATACAAAAAACAATGTAATGAAAATTTTTAAATAAAAAAAAAATTGTAATAATTTTTGCAGTTTCTTCTCGACCCGGTATTTGAGAACCACTCAGTCGTCTAATGAATTTTTTATTTTATCCTACCTTATTCTCAGGATCCGTACACAATTCGACATTTTGATCATACACTAAACAACATTCCGGCACTAAGACGATACACAAACTGACAGACAAACACCCACCTTTAAAAAAAGCATTTCATAAAGTATTAGAAAGTTGCCGTTTTTTTTTTTTTTTTTTTTTTTTTGTTAAAAAATAAAAAAAATGGTTCGCACCGAAGAGAAAGTAGAAAGAGAGAGAATATTGCGTTTTTTTTTATCTCTTTTTGGAATATTGGGAAATATAAATTAAATCATTTATTTGATATAGAAATAAAACTTGGAGAAATATGAAAACCAAGGCTTATATTAAAATAAAAGAGAGATGACTTTTCAGTCAGAAATAAAAAAAAAAAAAAAAAAAAAAAAGATGAATGATTTATGGAGCAAAGTTGGTCTAAAAGAACAGAGCAAAGCGAGAAAGAGAAATATGAAATGGAAGGAGAAGCCGAAAGGAGATAAATTAAAAGAGAGAGAGAGAGAGAATAAAAACTTGTGAGAGAACAAGATGAGTATTTTGATCAAAAAATATATTTATAAAGAAAAATAGCAAGTGACCTCTCTCCGGGCATGATTTATGAATTGTCCGGGCTTCCAATCCCTCCTTCTTCACTTGTGATTTATTATTATTTTTATAATAACAATTCTTAATATCTTTTTGTTTTTCGCTTGAGATAGGTGTTAATGATATTCCACCGATAATATTTTTTTTAAATTTTGGCTTTTTATTACGAAATTTAAGAAAACTTAACTACATACATCTAATTTCTTATAGATAGAGGCAATTTAATCGAAATAGATTGTGTGACTTTTAAGAAAATTCAAAAAAACTAAAAAATTACACCAGTAAAGTACTAGTATTCTTTGGCAGATTTTATTATAAATCCTCGTGAGGCATGCGACATCAATACATAACTTAAATATAAAATTTGAGTATCGAGAGTTTTGTAGTTTTTGAGTAATTCCCTTAAACTATATCTTTTGTTATTTCCCTTGAAATTGGTTCAATTTATGGTGAAAATGACGTCAAATTCACGCTAAATGGGAAAAGACTCTTTTAATGGCAATTTTAAGAAAAGCAATAAAACGGGTATTTAAATAAAAAAAAGCAATAAAATCTCTTTCTCAGAAATTTAGGTAAATATTTTGTTTTGATATTTTAACCGGAATAGATCTTCGGGAAATTTAAGATTTTTTCTCAATAAATTGAATTAATTTCAAGTGAAATATTAAAAGATGTGGGTTAAGGGAATAACTCAAAAACGAAAAGACTCACGATTCTCAAATTTTAAAATTAAGCTAAGTATCCCTACCGCATTCGTCTTAAGGGTTTTTAATAAATTCGGCCAAAGAGTACTAGTACTTTACTGATGTACTTTTTTAGTTTTTTTCGATTTTCTTAAAATTTACTCTAATGATTTTGATTAAAATTGATAAATCAATTATTTTTCAGATACTCTTTGAGATCTACTTAATCTTATCCGAGCCAAAGTTGTTTGAGACCCATTTGTCTCTTGTACTTCACAGAGAGATGGTTGCCTAGGTAACAAAATATAATTTTCTATTGCATCTGAGGCCATAAAAATTTAAATGAAAACTTATTTAATTTTAACTATTTAATGCTCCAGACATATGTATTTATATCATTTGATTGATTCAAATAAATTTTCATTGAACTGCATGGAATTGCAACCCACACTCACTTGGCTTATAAACATTGACATTCTCAATCTCTTTAACCTCTTGTCATAGGTAGGGGGAGATTAATTATTTAAATGACGATATCTCTATTTAACTCTATAATCCTAGTATATTATTATAAACTAAAAAAATATGGTGTGAGCTGTCACACCAGCATATTACACAACTTTCACCGAAAGTAAGGAAAAGTTATTTGATGTGCGATTAGTCACAGCATGTTTTTTTATTCAATTTTCATTTATTGTCAAATATTTACTTTGCTTATCATACAAATGTTGATCAAACTGGCAGTGAATCCCTCTTCCATAAGTACTTTTCGCAAATGACATCGCTTCTTTTTTCTTTCTTTTCTTGGCTCAATACAAAATTCATTGGAATCAATTGAGTTGTCTGGCGGGAAAGCGAAGAGAAAAAGAGAGGAGGATGCTGTTATCTCTGTAGCTATGAAATAGAGCTACAATGGAGTCTACTTTTCTCTTCATTCTCATCTTTTCCATTTATTTTCTCTTTTTTTTTCTTTCTCTCTCGTTCCCTCAATGATCTTCACAAATATGGATTCGAAACGCTCTTAGACGAAATGCATATTTACATGTCGGTGACACTTGTTTTCTTTTTTTTTTTTTTCTTCTTTTTATTTTCATATTTCTTCTTTTATTTAAAAAGAGAGAGAAGAAAAACAAGCCTTAAAGTTTCTGTTAAATTAAGTGGAAGATAAAGAAAAATTTATATTGTTTATGTTTAGCTTTTGATTTTATTTTTGTTTGCTATTTTTTTGTGAATAAATAAATTATATCGAATAAATAACAAAAAGTCATTGAAATCATATTTAATTAAATTAATGATTTCTTTTATAAATATTTCTTTAAAATAAAAGGTGTCCTCGGACCTTGGTGTAGTGGTTGGCCATTTGAACCAAGGGTCGCGGGTTCGCATCTCATGCGACAATTTATTTCAATTAGATTGGCTACCAATTCAATTGAAATAAATAGAGATGGGATCTAATTGGCCTTCGTTGCCGAAAAAGACCTTAATGAAAAATAAAAAAAATGTATATTTTTTTATACAATAAGAAACTTATGTATAAATACAATTCTCTTTAAAAGAAGGGGGTGGTTAATTTGAATATTCATTCTTATAAAAACAATACAATTCAAGCTTAAAATTATAAGATACAATATTCATGTTAAACATGAGAATTTATTAATTTTATTGTGCTGCGAAATTTTTTTTAGACCTATATACAGCAATATTAAAACAAAATAGTTTTAAATAAATTTAAAAAATATTTTATTCAATAAACAAACTATCTGGTTGTGGAAAAAATTTTTTTTGAGAAACCTCCCCTTGTTTTAGTTTAATATTTTTAAATTACATTAAATTTGCTTTGTCTGGTTACAAATTTGGGAACTCCTGCTTTAAGTATTCCATGGTCGAAATTTAATAAAACAACTCGCCAAGATTCATATAGTAATTAGTGAGTGATTATAATTTATTAAAATCCGGAATTAAGTGCATAAATAAAATTTTTCATAAATTATTTTATCTTATACGTCCATTTATTCCCAGAGTATCTAAGTTACCGTTGACCAAAGCAGATTAAAAGAAGTTAAAGTAGCCTTTTATAATATCATAATTTATAATCATAACATAATAAATAACTATTCGTGATTTTCATACAAATTGAGTTGTGTATTTATAAGAAAAAAAAATTCTATGATTAAATTGCAATTTAAAATGGCGGAACGATCGCAGTGGCATATTAACAGACGATTGTCCGTTGAGAGAGAGAGAGAGAGAGGCGCCGGGGAATATGATAAATAGCCTGGTCCCGGTTATCCGGAGCTGGATCTCTCCCGGTTGTGATTTATTTACAATCACAAGAGAGTCTTGGAGATGCCGGGCGGCGGGGCGATTCATAAATTACGGGACCCGTCCCGGGACGGGGCCCCCCGGGGGCTCCAGGAACCTCCTACTCCAGCCATACACGGGATTTTTTTTAATGCGTCATTTTGATATATATATTTGGCATTTGTTGTACAAATATTATGTCAACTCACTTTATTTATTTATTTTATTAAATTTTTCTTAAGATGAATTATTTTTATTATATATTAAAAAAAAAAGATAAGACCGTTTGTTTTTTGGTTGAGGAGGAGAAATTTCATAAATAAAAAAAAAAGTCTTATGATAAGTGCTCTATATCATTTCACTATTTTTATTTATACTAAGGGGCTGTTGGGAATAAATAGGAGAGGGGAGATTCCCTCTTTCTTCATCATCATTAATTAGACCATAATTTATTAGACACTTCAGGGGTTTTGTAATCTCCTCTTGGAGGGCCTATTATTTTATAATTGACTCTTGACTTTTTTTATGTTTAAATCAAATAAACACATTAGATCAGTGTTATTTTTCTCTTTTGAAGTTATGTATACAAAAATTAAATAAATTATTTTCTAATATTAGATGAAATAAGATTTCAAAAAAAAAAAAAATTTTTATTCAGGGTAAGGCCACACCGCCGTCCCTCACAATACATATATACATATAAAATTACAATTTATCACCAATTCATATAAAATATATATATAAAAGTGATAATACAGTAATAAAACAAAATCAAAGCAAAAACAAAACAATAATAAATACAAAATCAAAGCAATAGATAATACAATAATAAAACAAAATCAAAGCAATAATAATACAATAATAAAACAAAATCTTCAAAAAAATTTAGAAAAGAGGATGCTTTTATATATTACAATAATATTACAATATTATTGTATATTCTATGACTCTTGGCTCCAGAACAGTGGTAGAGTACTCGCTTCTAAATACCACACGTTGGCTTCCGGTCCCAAGACGCAAAAATTTATTTCAATCGAATTGAAATAGATAAATCCGGGCCGAAAAAGATCTACAAAAAAATAAAAATAAACAAGATTAGTAAATATACATGCATATAAGAGTATTAATTATATATTAATTTTTTTTTTTTTATTTTTTTTTTATAAAAAAATTTTTATTTTTTTTCAAATGAAAAAAATATAAACAAAAAAAAAATTTTTTTTTTTTTTTCCAAACCTTTTTTACACCCTAGGTTTAGCCTAAGTAAAACAAAAATATAAAATACATTTGATGATATTATTTCAAAATTTACTATTTAATCCTATGCTAATAACGTTTTTTCTATTATTAATTGCATTTTGTGGCTAAAAATAGTATTATAAATACATTAGAATACCAGTATAATCGATTATTAGTAAAGACTCCATGGAGTCAAGCCCCCCTCCCCCCATCCCTCCTGCTGAGTCGCACTGTACGCCCTGCCCTCCCTCCCTCAAGGCGGTTTTTTAGTATAGTATTATAAGAAAATACATAATAAGCCATTAATCAAAGAGTCTCAAATGATATCCCTAGTTATATTCTATTGTAATACATTTGAAATGCAAATACTATAATAATTTCCCTTTTAAATTCCGTTCGAAGCGTTTTTGATCTTATCTTAATATTTATGATCGTTGAGTGCAATCATCAAATGCTTCATTTAATTAACATCAAAACTACTCTGATTTGCTAAAATAAAAAATTAATTTATTGGTTTTATTTACGAAATAAAATAAAGCTTATTACCGTCAGTATATTTTTCTTTTACTAATTAGTACTAGGGTAGCCGGGGCCTGGTAATAGCCACTAAGATCGTTGCAATGCCAAAGTGACTGAAATTTCGAAAACAAGCTCTGGTAGTCATCAGTATCTATAATTAAAACAGAATTACATATAAAGTAAAAGCTTAAATTGCCTCAAAAGCCGAAAAAGATGAATTAAAAAAAGTTCTACAGTAATAAGAGCAAGTAGAAGTGGAGTCTAAATTTGTATCTCTAATAACAGGCATTTTAAGAAATTTTTTTTTTTTTTAATTAATTGAATTCATAAGAATATTTTTTTTAAAGATGGCATTAGGCCATTTTTGCCATCCAAATTTTCTTAATAAATTTTTTTATATGACTTATTAAAAAATTATGCTAATTAATTTTTAAAATTTTTGTAACATGAGTCTGAGTATGTTTTTTTTTTTGTTGGTGAGACCAAGCTCCTTATTGCCCCCGGGAGTCGAACCAAGGATCTCTACCACCGGACCTTCGACCTACAACAACAAAAACTCATTACCCCTTATATGCAACATATAATTTAATTTAATTTAATTAACTCTTTACTTATATTTAACTACAGTATAATTTTTTTAATTAAGAAAATTTAATGTTTTTTTTTTTATAGACATCTGAGGCTATTTAGATCTCTATATATTTCAATTAATTGATAGTCACTTCAATTGATATACATTTTTTTGCCTAGGACGGGATGCGAACCCCTTGACCTATAACAGCTTAAGCACAAGTCAAGAGCTTATTAGGAACATTTTAAATTTATTTAAAAACTAAAATGTATTAATTTTTAAATAGCCTATTGATTAAATTAAATAAGAAATGAAAATAGATTGTTTTAAAAAAAATATTGATCAAATAACACTGACTCTAATTTTTTGTGACCTGTGTGTGCAATTTTATTTTAATTTCTGTTCGAAATTTATGTGCGCGCGCACACGCGGAAACACTGACTGACAGTCCAAAACAAGCTTTTAGATTGGATAAAGCATTTAATCTTTTAATAGGTGAATTAAATTCACAAGCTTTTCTGTTTCAAAAAATATATTAATTTTATAATATATTAACACTTAATACGTATTTCGACACCATATGTGTCATCTTCACCAGTATGTAATTCGCTTCTGAAGATGACACAAATGGTGTCAAAATACGTATAAAGTGTAATATAAAATTAATATATTTTTGAAACAGAAAATCTTGTGAATTTAATTCTCCTATTAAAGCATAATGTTTCAACTAGAGCCAACGTTTACCAGTTTAAAATTATTTAATCTTTTAGTAATAATATCCGAACTTTTTTAGCTCCTAAGAGGGTTTTAAAAACTATTCATAGATGATACAACTTTTTAATATAATAACATATAAACAGCATAAAAAACATGCGCCTTCTTATGCAAGCCTGAAAAAAATAATAGAGGCCTACATTAATATTATATTTATATAACTATAAACTAAAAACATTTTTTTTTTCTGTATTAATAAATATACATATAAATAAATTTGATGAGTAAATGTTTGTTGTGTGTTTTTAGGGAAATGTCTGAGTATGCAGGGTGGCGGGGTTGGGGGGTGGCATACTATCTCTTCCTCTAAATAGCCATCCCCAGGGACATAAAAACAGTTCAAAATATTTAACCACGTAACAACAAACATACGATAAGGCCAACAACGTGGGTGTACAATAGGGGGTGCTAATTGCTCATTTTTGGATAATTCAGTCATTTCCCAACTTAATTAAACGTATCTATTTATTTATTCCCTTTTTTTTAAATTAGATAGAGAAAATAATGTTCTGTGAAGAATTGAGAGAACAATTTTTTTATTTGTAATTTTAAATAGAGGGTGGGGGGCGCACTCTATAAGCCAAGGCAATATAAAACTTTAGGTCTCCTAATACGTAATGCAACCAACCGATAAATTTATTTTAGACTCTCTCTCTCTTTTCTCTCTTCCTTTTTTTCCCTCCATCCTTCTTCTTCTTCTTCTATTTCTTCTTCTTCGTCTTCTTCTTTGAATGTGTTTCCTTCTGTTGCCCGGGGACTCCGTCGCACGATTCCCCACTCCAACTACCACCCCCGAGGCCATTTATCTTAGTCACCCCCATCCCTACGACGCCCTGGCAACGCCGGAGGAAACCCTGAAAACGAGTAATTAAAAAAAAAAAGAGTCGAGTCATACACAAGTACAAGTACATATACATACATACATTCTCTCATTTACATATAAAATGAAAATAAACAAAAAAAAAAGAAAATTTAATTGTTTAATGGTGGTAAATAGACAAAGAGAGAAAAAGGAAAAAAAAAATTAAATTAAAAACCTTTCTAAAATAAAAAATGACCGGTATAGAAATTATATTGTAATAAAACTAAAAAATATTAGTATAAATTTATACCTGGTAAAAATGGCCTGGGAGAAAGATTTCTTAACGCACTAAATTACTTCATTTAAATTTTACTGAGGGAGGGGGTAAAATTTGTTTTATGGATGATGAAATAAAAAATAATTGTTTTAAAAAGATGAGTTTTGTTTTAGTATCAAAAAAAAATATATTTAAAAAAAATTTATATTCTATTTCTCTTTTGGATTGATATATGGACCCTGTTATGCAATAGTGTGTCAAGCGCCAAAAAAATTAAAAATTTAGTCAAGTCGGGAATATTGTTTCAAATGCTATAATTAATAGTATTTTTTATTAAATATGTCCTAAAAAAAATTTATATTTAATGTTACTTGCAAAATTGACAAAAAAAATTATATATAGGCTAATCCAATGGAAACAAAAAACTTTAATGCTAATTTTCTCAAAACTCTGTAGCTGGCGCTCGACACACTAATGCGTAACAGGGTCCATATATTCCTATAGATTACATTCATGTAATGAAATTTCCAGATAAATAAAATTTTCTTTTCTCTTGACTTTTTTATGCAATCAATAGCCGGCCATACACGAACGGTTATTTTTGACGGGCCAAGCCCGCACGTCACCTGCCGGCCAAGGCCTGTCTGTCGTCCACTAACGTGCAGGTCGCGTCCGCCAACAAACCCACCCGCGGACTTCACCTGTACGTGTGTGGTGTAAACCCGCGGTTTTTCTTCCATTTCTCGCGGGTCTGAGACCTTTCATGCATGCTCGATGGCGAGAGTGACGGGCCACGGGTTTTTCAACATAACCTAACATTTAGGCGGCCATTTTTATTAGATTTTAGTTTTTATCTCTGAATCTGTCTCTGATATATCATTATAACCTATAAAATTAATGTAATTAGCTGATATATCATTATAACCTATAAAATTAATGTAAAACTAGCCGCGCCGCCCGCCTTCGGCGGGCTTCGCGTCTAGCCAGGGGGCTACGCCCCCTGGACCCCCAGCCGCTGGCTCGGGCCCGCCTGCGGCGGACCCTCGCCTTTCTTAAATATGAGAAACGGGCTGGCGTCTAGACGGGGGCTACGCCCCCTGGACCCCCAGTCGCTGGCTCGGGCCCGCCTGCGGCGGACCCTCGCCTTTCTTAAATATGAGAAACGGGCTGGCGTCTGAACAGGGGGCTACGCCCCCTGGACCCCCCAGCCGCTGGCTCGGGCCCGCCTGCGGCGGACCCTCGCCTTTCTTAAATATGAGAAACGGGCTGGCGTCTAGACAGGGGGCTACGCCCCCTGGACCCCCCAGCCGCTGGCTCGGGCCCGCCTGCGGCGGACCCTCGCCTTTCTTAAATATGAGAAACGGGCTGGCGTCTAGACGGGGGCTACGCCCCCCTGGACCCCCCAGTCGCTGGCTCGGGCCCGCCTGCGGCGGACCCTCGCCTTTCTTAAATATGAGAAACGGGCTGGCGTCTAGACAGGGGGGCTACGCCCCCCTGGACCCCCCAGCCACTGGCTCGGGCCCGCCTGCGGCGGACCCTCGCCTTTTCTTAATTATAATAAAAGAAAATTATTATTACTACGTATTCCAATCCAGTGCCTGCTTGAAGATTTGTTTACATTCAAAGAATACACAACTGCAAAGAATACTTAAATATTTCTCTATACATTTCCTATGGGAGAAATCGTAACTTTATGAATTAATAACTCAAAAAGTTATGGAAATTTCGGGACCCGAGTATTTTTCCGGGACTCTCCATAACGACCTCTATAAGACTGCAAAATTTCGTTTCAAAATTCTAATGGGAAGTTGGTCAAACAGAGCGTGACAGACGGACAGACAGACGGACAGACGGACAGACAGACGGACAGACAGACGGACACTCCGTAATTATTATATATAGATAATTAAAATAAATATTATTATTATAATAAATTAATAATTATAATTATTAAAATAAATAAATAATTATAATTATTATAATAAATTAATAATTATAATTATTATAATAAATATAATTATAATAATTATACTATATTATAATTATATTTATTATTATAATTTTAATTACGTTTATTATTATAATTATATTTATTTTTATATATAATTATAATTATTAATTTATTATAATTATCATTATTAATTTATTATAAAAATTATAATTATACATTGATTTTATAGGTTATAATAATATATCAGAGACAGATTCATATCAGAAAAATGGCCGGCTAAATATTAGGTTATGTTGAAAAATTAAATTAAAATAAACCTGTCAATTTTAACTGAGGGTTTGTCCTGCCAGCTAGATCCGCCCGTGTGTGTGCAAGCGTCAGGCCGCGATTCTGGGGCTTTGCCTGCTGTCCGATAGTCCCGCCACTAACGTACAGGCCGCGCCCGCGATTTTCCAAGAAAAAACCGTCACCTGTCAAAAATACCCGTTCGTGTATGGCCGGCTAATGGCTTCGTTTCATCATAAAAAAATTCCCTTTTTTTTGCTTTATTGTAACTAAATAGGCCTAATAATATTAATATTTCTTAATAAAAATGTAAAATTGTAACCGGCAAATTAATTATTTTAATTTAATTTTATTTCCAATTCTAATTTCCCAATATTATTTTTTATTTTTTTTTTAAATCTAATTCATTTCAAGTAGAAAATCCGTTTATTTTCTCTAAAATTTTTCTAACGTATTTTTAACGACTTTTGTATAAAATTTCCGTCGCCTCATGCGAACGACACGAGCACAATTCAATTGCTTTGTGACTCTCGCCTTGTAAAGTCGCATTGGTTATTCACAATATTTTTGCGCCCTGCAAAATTAATACGACAGCCCTTGTCAATATTATTATATTTTTTTATTACATAACCCTTATGTATTAATAATTTTTTCTGGTTAATTAATGACCCAGTTTTTTTTATCTAATTAAAATATTTTTTTACGTTTCTTCAACTTGTTACCTGTTATACATTTTTATCGTTATTCATATTATTACTGTATCATTTTAAAGAAGAATTAAACCAATTACGTGTTAATTAATAATTGTTAACCCAAAAATTTCGTGTTGTCATTTGGTGTGTGTGCGTGTGAACCCTTCCCCCACCATCAACCATCTTCAACGACAATTTGGCAACGGGAAACGAAAATTCATCATAAATAGCATCCAATCCTGGAGCTAACTGCATAATATTTATTATAAACGACACCCGATCAAGGGCCAACTTCATCCACCCGATCAAGGGCCAACTTCATAACATCTATTATAAATGGCGCCCAACGTGGGGCCAACTTTATAACATTTATTATAAAATGGCTTTTATTTATCTTAAGGAAGGTAGATCTGCAGCCAGGAGAATAAAAAACTATTTTAATTTCTTTTGCTGTATAAAATATTTGAAAAAAATTGACAAATGCATCTTTTTGTGTACGAGAAGATGCCTTTGTCAATATTGTTCAAACATTTTATACATGCCACACAACAAAATTCTTATATTTTTTTTTATATAAAAACAATACTTTCTCTCTCTATATATTTCATATATAGGGTAAGAGAAAGTAAAAAGTAGATAGTCAGGGAGCCCAGGCCCATTTTTACAAGTTATTACTATCAAGCTAATTTTGAGTAGACGACCAATTTTTCCTCTTAAAACAATTCTTGATTGTGGTAGCTAACAGGAGTAGCAGGGATATAATATTACAATTTGACGATTCTCAAAAATGTATTATTATTTATGGATTTTTTAATTAAATCTTAAGAAAATTATTAACATTATATAAAAAAAAATATTTGTCCTACAAAATATTGTATATGGTTTGATCAAACTTCCACTTAAAAAATGTGCATTTTTGACATGAATCCAATACTTTCTCTCTCTATATATATATTAACATATATAGAGGTAAGAGAAAGTAAAATTAAATAAAATAAGTCTGAAATTCAAGAGAAAAAAAAATGATAATAATAAATTAAAAAAGTTTGAAAATCCTAAAGAATCCCGAATTAAAAACACAATTTAAGGGTTTAAATTGAAGACGGGTTTAAAAAAAAAAAAACCCTAAAATTCTTTTCTTACTTGATCTAATCACTTCATTTAAAATTATCTCGATTAATCTAAATCATTGGCAAGTGGTCTTTATATTAAGTAGGCCATTACATTTCTTAAAAAAATCTCTCTTATCTCAACTATAACTAAATCACTTGGCATGGATTAAGTGTGAACTCAATAAATGGAGTCAAAGCGAGGAGGCAGAGAGCAAGAGCAAGAAGTGCCGGAACGAGAGAGAGAGAGAGAGAGAAAGCTGGCAAATTCAATTAACCCCCGGCAAAGCGCGATAAAAATAGTCGCCGTTTCGGCCTCTGGGGGGTTGCTACGCCTTTTAACCATGCTATATTATTGTTCAATACCAGCCGTTTCAAAAGATTTTCACACGATCTAAGTTGTATAGAAAACCTCGCGGTTATTTTAAAATTTAATTATTTAGAATAGAAATATATTGTGAAAAAATCAATTAGATTTTAAATGATAAAATTGTTATTTAATTTTTAAACGGACATCATTTTCAATTTGTTTTAAAGAGAAATCGTTTATAGAGTATTCTCAAATTCTCGAAAAAACTCCATTAAATGAAGTAGCTGCTGGGGCCTCAGTGGTAGAGAACTCGCCCCGTGCTCGAGATCATGGGTTCAATTTCAGAGCGATACATTCAAGCTACCATTCAAATGAAAAAAAGAATAAATAAATAAAAATAAATACAAAATATAACAAAATGAGAACTTGAATAAAAAAAAAATAAAATTAATTTAATTATTAAAATATTAAAGAATTAATTAATTATTAATTAAAATATTCATTGGACCGTAGATATTATATTTATTTAATTTTAAGGACTGCCGGCCAAAAATAAATACTTTTGCGTTTTATCCGTTTATTTGTAGATATTTCGATCCCAGTGATATGGAATCATCCTCTGCAGTGACGTCATTTGGGAGGGGGGCAGGAGGGACATTTGCTCTGATTTTAAAAATTTTCTATTATTTCAAAATATATCTACGAGTATATAAACTGTACAAAATTAAACAATTAATTAAATTAATTATATTTTGGCCAAACTAGTGTACCTATTTGTAAATAAATTTTAAGAAAAAAAAAGTTTGTCCCCTCCCCCCAAGAAAAAGTTGAAATGACCCACTGATCCTCTGTACAATCAACAGGATTATAAAAATTGCATTCATGGAATACTGTCTCTACTTTGACATATTGGATGGGTAAAATTAACGATTTGCAAACATCTGTTGATTGTACTGAGGATGATTCTATCCAAGATCGAAATATCTACAATTAAACGGATAATACGCAAAAGTATTTATTTTTGGAAAATTAAATTCATTTTCCTTACGACCATCTACAAACAAATATATTTATTTTCCTTTCTGTAATACGTTTTTGAAGTTATTTATTTTATTTTTTTAAGTTGTTTAAGGTTTTTTTGTTTTTCGGCATCTGAAGCCATTTAGACCCCGTCCCTATTTATTTCAATTGATTGGTTTCCAATTCCATTGAAATAAATTCTTCGCCTCGGATGGGATGCGAACCCTTAACCTCAGGCACTAGTTGCTAATGCTTTACCTCTAAGCCATAGGTCAAGGGCTGAAGTTAGTTTTATTCCCTCTTTCTAGATAACTAATTAATTTTTGAAATTTTTTTTTTTTTATATTTTGATTTTCACATTAATAAAGAATCGATATTACATCTCTAAGATCCACCACTGAAAATAATGTATTATATATAAAAGGGACAGAAGAAAAAATATCCCTCTGTAGATGGACCACAAAGGATAATCTCCTCGCTCATCATACGGTATATGATACTACATATATATCGAAATGTGTGATTTAGTCAACACACGTGACTCTTACACTTATATCAAGTTTTATCGTCGAAAAAATAAGAAATCTAGGATTTCCGTTTGTAAATGTTCCTTAAATGATGAATCGGTAGTTTCTCTCCATTATCAATAAGCCGACACGTGCGGTGGTGGGGGTACGAGAGGAGAGTGGCTGATAAGTTAGGTAGCACACACAGTAGAAGTGCTCGATACAAAAACCCATAAGAACATGATCGTATATCGTTTATCATAGAAAAAGATGGCTCATAAAAATGATATTTGGAACGGTTAGAAGGGGCAGTTATATCTAAGCTCGTTCTTCCCTTTATCACAAGGGTGTAAAAATCCCCCATTCTCAAATATGTAATTAATATTACGATTTTCAATTATGTATTTATTTTTTTTTTTTTAGTAAAATTAGGGTGAAGTTTGCTTACGAATCCATCCCTTCTTTTTATTCCCCCCTTTCTCTTTTCTCTCTCTATCTTTCTTTTTTTTCTCTCTCTCCCTTCTGAAAAATTGCGCACGTAAGCAAAATGGCTGCCACGTAAATCATTCGCCAAATATGACACCCCTATTTTAAATAAAAAACCCTGCGTCATCTTATCTGAATTCTTGAGTTTTTCTTGATAATTTTAATGGACTTAGAGAGCGAGAGAGAGAGAGAGAGAGAAGGCAGTTAAAATCCTAAATCAAACCAACTTTTCAAGATTTATATTCGCTTAATAATAACAATAACAATAATAATTTAAAGAGTATTTTTTCACTATTTTGCTAATATGAAAATATAGAGAAAAAAATAAGAGAATTGAACAATAGGCAGATCGATACTAACTTAAATATGAATGTCTATTAATTATTAATACTTAGTCAAAATAACCTGAGTGACTAAACTAAATAAAAAGTTAAAAAAAAAAAAAAAAAAATTGAAATACTTAATTTCAAAACTAATTTTGTTTCTTCGTCAATTATTTAATTTTTTATTTTGACAAGGAAAATAGATATAGTGACTAGCAATTAAATAAAAATGGATAATAGATATAGAAAGATAATTTTAGTTGTGTGGAGAATCTCTTTCTCACCAACATGACCGTCTTGTCAAAAGAAATCAAATCATTTTTAATAAAAAAAAAAATCTAAATGGCTTCCGATGCCAAAAAAGATCTTAAATAAATAAAAATTGGTCCTAATAACAGCCTTACGTATAATTTTTTTGAACACGCACTTTGTTCCCATACACACACACACACACTCACACATATCCACACAGTCTTTTCGGCAACTAATGACATACAGTATAAGACTTTATTGATAACTCGTATTTTGTTAATATATTTATATATTTGGGGTCCAGACATATTTATTTAAACCATTTGGCATCCAAATGGCTTAAATAAAATCATCGGACTGCCTGGGGTCCGAACCCTCGACTGACTCTTTGTATAGAATGCCAGCACGCTACCAACTACACCAAGGCCCCCGAGTTTGGCGTAGTAGGTAGAGTGCCTATCTCCTATTTGGTCGCGGGTTCGGACCCCAGGCAGTCCGATGATTTTATTTAAGCCATTTGGATACCAGATGGCTTAAATAGAAATGCCTGAACCCCCAATATATATATTACTTACAACGGTTATCGTCTAAAGTCTTAAATGGCCTGAGTTGTCGAAAAGACTGTGTGAATGTGTGTGTGAGTGTGAGTGTGAATGAGAAAAAATGTGAATGTTTTTTATAAAAAAAAAAAAAACTACACCAAGGTCCTAGGGCAACGTATAATTTCAAATAAAGAAAAAATTATAAAAATGCATTTTTTTTTTAAGTTAAAACTTCTCAAAACCTACCAAAAACAAATATTTTCCTTATTAATTAGTTGCATCATGCACAATTGGCACGCACCATAACCCAATTGCCAGTTTCAGGCTCGATAACATATTTTCAGAGTGAGAGGCCATTCACTTCACCACTCCCCTTGAAACAGACGACGGACTGACCTTCGAACTTCGATCGAATAACTATCACCCCCCATGACCTTAGGGTTGTGAAGTCGATCCCCCCATGCTTTTATACAACTATGACAGGAATGGACATATTAATATTGTATATCTTTGAATCATAAATCCAGCAAATTTTTTTTTTCTCCTAAGCATCTTCTGATTTTATTCATTTCTCCTTTTGAAACGAGAGGATAATAATAATTTTATGGAAATTATGTGATAATTCCTTATTTTTCGTTGTTATTATTTATGTATTTTGTTATTAAGAAATCTTAATTCCAGACTTAAAAGAGATTCTTGCTATGTGCGAGAGTATATATATATCTATGTGTGGGTGTTTGTGTTTGTATATTCCTCTTAAAAAGAGCCAATAGGGCGCCAGATCGCATGCAAGGTCCGGTCGGGGAATGTTTTATCAAGTAATACACCAACTGTATCAACTCCATTTTTATCTATGGAGGCAAACAAACTTGACAGGCGAGCTCTCTCTCTTTTTATTCCCTTCCCCACCATTTCATTGGTCCTATCAAAATAAATTCCGAGCTTTTGGATTGCGACTTTAAGAGAAAAACTTTTCCATTCCGTAGTATATATATATACACACAGAGCCATGTTTCTCTCTCTCTCTCCCATTGAATGGCCCCGGGAATCTATTTATCCCAAATATATCCCCCACCACCACCACACCATCACCATTCCCGATACAATCTCCCGGTAATTAACTGTCACTGTATTTTTCTGAATCAAAGGGGAATTTTCTATTAATTGAATTCGCGATTTCCTCTTCCTTTTTTTTTTTTTTGATCAAGGTTTTCAAATGAAATTGAGGGACTGGCTCCTTTGGGAACCGAAAAAAATAGGGGGAGGGTGTGTGTGTGTGTGTGTGTGTGTGTCACGCTTTCTTCACAACAATTCCCAAATATATCGTAAATATAAAACTTGTTCTTTTCCTTTTCCAAGTTTCTCGTTGATGCGATCGCCATCTTGTCTCTCATACAAATTTATCCCCGAAGTCATCGCATCCAAAGAAAAAAAAAAAAAGAGGAGAAATATTTGTTCCATTTTAATTTAATACATAAACTTTGCCTTGTATAAAAAATTATATGTATATATATAATGCAGATTTATCATTATACTGTTTTATCAGGGTAATTTTGATATGTATCCGTAATTTACGGAGTTTAATTTCGTAGCCAATCTACGCTGCGTTTTAACACATTCATTTCGACGGGAATTTATCACTCGGCGTGTTTACCCAAAATATATTAACCCCCGTGCCCGGGCAGTTTTATATATGAACTGGCCGGCACGTGCTGCAAACTGCACACAACTACAAATCAATCCGTCCGCCTGGAACAAACGCCGATTTGACCGCTGGAATTAATCAAATTTACAACTAGCAACTGCATGCAGCAGCAACAGCATCCACCCAACATGGCCTCTGCAGCTGTCCCACTCGGCGACAAATTTCGCCAAGCTCAGCATCCATTTTTCACTCCCCACCCATGCATATGCATCCTTCTTTTATTTTTTCATATTAATAACTGGTTATTGAAGATCTTAAAAGAACAGCTTTATCTCAGACGTTATATATTATCCTTTATTCTGCAAATAAACAAATTGTTTTTTTTTCTTTTAGTTAAAAAAAGTAAAGATGCCGTTAGCTAAGGATGAAAACGTTTCGATTTCCTTCTTCAGATTGAATAGCCTATTGTTAGTTTAATAATAAATTTTAACAAATTTAGACCACTTAAAACTTTCAACCAACAATTAGGATAGTTTTTTATTTGACTGCATGCGCCTATATCTTTCAAACTTCAGCTAAATAAAGCCAATATGCAATAATTTCATCAAGTAATAACACTACATTTTACTTATATAATAAAATCAAGTAAGCTATATTGATTTTCTTGATCACTTTTTTACTCATTTTACTCTATTTTAATATTCAGTATTAACAATAGAAAGATAGTCGACTAGTTGAAGGAAAGATGACGAAAGGTCAACAATTAGCAGAAATAATCCTTGACTCAGTGCTTATAAATATCACAAATGATTAAAAAAATCATCTTCATGTAAAGGAATTTTTCTTATTTTGATTGATTTCAAAGTTCATTTACTTCACTTAATTAATTCACAAATTTTTAAAATTTGCACATTCATTGCATTTTGACTATTAAATGGCAAATGAAGGAGACACTATTCGTCCTCCGGGAGTGAACAATTTGATTTAAAATAAATAAATTCAAAAGAAATTAAAGCAACCCCTATAAAAAAAACTTTATAGCAGAGGTAATGCCCCTTGAGCGATAAAATTTATTTAAATTTACCTCAATTACCGTAATTTACCAATAAATATAAACTTATAATAAGGATTTTATCGTTTTAAATATATAAATAATGGCTATATAGCCTCTGATGCCGAAAGACAAAAAATCCTATTAATAACTTTTTTGGTGAAGGACATGTTCTTATTTTCGCACTTGTAAAATTAGCTTCAATTAAACAGCAAATAATTTTACTTCTAATTTTGGCTTATGCTCTAGAATTGAGAAATATTATGGAGAAGAAAAAAAATATTCTGATTAAAAATCAATTTATTTCGATAGTTAAAAAAAAATATTTTTTAAAATATTTTAATTTAATTAAATTTATTTATTTATTGAAAAAGTTTTTTTTTGCCAATTCAAATTTGAAGAGAGCAGCAAAAAAGAGAAGAAGAAGACGAAGAAGGCGAGGGCAAATCCCATGCAGGGTGGATGCTTGATGGGCGGCCATTTCTCATCGGAGCAGCAGCATCCAGGCTCCAGAAGACGCCTATCTGGAGCTGGAGGCTCTGAATCAGCCTTCGAGAGCCACGGGGCTTTGCGAAAAAGAATTACGAGCGAATTTGCCCACATTTTGGGCTCGATATTTCTTCCCTTAGGGCCTCGGACATATTGCCAAGAGTTTGTCTTTGTCAAACCAATTTATTACGCGCTTTTCTAATCACTTTTAATCTCAATAATATATTAGAGTTATGGCTATTGAATAAATAAAAATAAAAAAAAAAAGAAAGAGAGGCGAAGTTAATTGTAAAAAAAAAAAGGGTGGGCGCAGATTTGAGAGATAAGAGATGGCGCCGGGGAAAAAAGAGAGAGAGAAAAAAAGTAGCATTGAAAGATTTCGCTAGGATAAATAAATAGATCAAGATTAGAATTTTCTGCTTGTGTAGAAGTTTTTCTCCATCTCGACGGTCCAGCGGATGTTGATTCAGGAGAAAGGAAGGAAACCCCGCGCCATTTGTTTAGATGTGAAAATTTATTTTAGGGAATTTTTTTTTTTGCTTATTTTTTTCCCCATTCAGTCTTATTCAAATTATAAATCGATTAGTAGTAAAGTAATTTATCTAGTTTTTATAAAGAATATATATATATTTTTTTTATATGATGGTAGGATGTAGCATTTTGATCAAAACTATTTATGCTAATTTAACTTCCTTAATTGAAATACTTACTGATCTTAATTAAAATCTTTGAGGTTCTTCAAAGTCTAAATTTAAACTTCGTACAATCCAATTACACGGTTTAAAGTATTTACTTTTTATAATTAATAACGTTTTTAAGTAAGTTAGAACAATGGAAAAAATCCTGTATTAAATTAAATTTTTTTTAAACATTCACACTTTTTTCTCATTCACATTGGACGAGACAGCTTTCGACAAAGTCATTAGTCCATTAGTCTGCAAGCCACGGACCCGATCCCAGCCGTTGATATTGAAAATATCTATTGGAGGTACCAGGCATTTCTAATTAAGCCTTCTGGTACTCCACAAATGGCTTAAATAAATATCATCAGACTGGCCTTGGTGTCCGAACCCGCGACGTTTGGTATACGAGGGTAGGCACGCTACCTACTACGCCAAACTCCAGTAGGGCAAAATTTGAGTTAATATATATAATACCGGCCCCCTGCCCCGTGGCCCAGAGACCTAGAGTTGTTGACAAAATGTCAATAGTGAGTGAGTCTGGAAGCCACTAGCGCGGGCTCAATCATCCCAAGGCAGTCTAAGATGAATAACAAATTAAACAATTCTGAACTTAACTTTTCTATGATACTCGAAATCGATGCCGCAATAAAAGGTAAATATCCCTGGTAAGGACCCCCACTTAAGATCTGAAAAGATTAAATAAAAAAAAAAATCAACATTTGATTTACAAATTTATACCGGCATTTAAAAAAAAATTATTTATAACGTTTTGGTCACTTATTCCACCTTCCTCAGGAAAAAATCAATAATCAAGTGAATTTCTCAAAAAGTCTACTTTTCTAAAGAGGGAGGGAATAGAATGATTTTTTAATTCACTAATTTTTTTTTCTTGGGAGAGAAAATAAATAAAATTTGGATTAAAAAAAAAAAAAACAATTAAACCAATTTTATACGATAATTATAAATTATTTTTTTCTTCATTCAATTCATTATCCTTCTCTTCTCTATTCTTTTCTTCCTGGCTTCTTGCTCTATACTATTCTTTTTCAAATTTTATTATAAAAAAAGAAAAGAAGTGATGAAAGGTGTTACAGAAAGAGGAAGAAGAAAATAATTTTTTTTTTCTTTTTTTATACTGTTTATAAGAATATTTCTAAAAAATGCTAAACAAAGATTATAATTTGATTGTAACCGAATTAATGTAGTATAATTTTACTTTCTCTTACCTATATATTTGGTATACCCTTCGGTATAGAGAGAAAGTATTTTCTTCTACTCGCCATAATACTTACAGTGCATCTCGTAACTTCCTTTTCCCACAAAATATTAAATAAATAATTACAAATTTTGACCAAAATTAGATTTTATCTTATTTTAATTGATTTATTTAATATTATAAGACAATTTAATTTAAAATTAGTAGAAAATTTGTTTAATAAACAATTTTTTTAATGCCTATTATAATAATGAGTATTGTTAATGGACAATTAATTGTGTCCAATGTTAGTTTGAAGCAATTAGTGTTTGGGATGTCCATCTAATGAATTCCAAGCAAGCAAAAACTGTAACAAGAACAACAACAAGTTCCTCAAGTTGTAACAAACATTTCAAGAGATAAGAGATGAGAGAGAGAGAGAGAGAGAAAAGAGGCCCGGGCGATAATTCCTGAAACTCGAATTGTGACAATTGAGGTGATAAATCTGCCGGGCTCCAAGGCATTCGTCTTCCCCCTGATAACTCCTAAGAGATAGGAAAAAAAAGAGAAGGAGTACCAGAGAGAGCCATGTTACCTCCCACTTCTTTTTTCTCTTCTGGCATTCCGGGAGGAAACAGAAAGAAAAGAAAAGAGGAGCCGCCGCTGATTGGACGCATCTCCCGAGGGATGGAATACCACCCCCCACCCTCTATCACATCATGCTTCTCCTTTTTTTTTTAACATCATTTATTTAACGGAAAAATAAATGTCTTAAATTAATTTCTTTCTTCTCTTTTTTACTACACCTATAGATAAAAAAAAAAAATTCAAAAATAAATAAGATGGATGATTTTAATTATCCTTAACTTTTTTTGCTCTCTCTTTCTCTCTTTTGCTAATTTTATTTTGTTTTAATGAAATTTCTCGAATTTTTTTTTCTTTTAATAGTCTTTTTAAAAGACATAAAATGGAATTTTATAAGAAAACTAATTTTCTAGTAGTATTTTTATTGAATAACTAGGTAAGGATGACAAAAAGAGAATTCTCCTGTGAGATAGGCCACCCAATCAACCTACTCATTGTCTTTTTGCTATATCCAAGTTAGAAGCTTCTTTAAAAATTTATCTTAAAAAAAAAGAAACTATTAGGAAAAAAATTGACTATTATAAAAAAAATTGTTGTTAGGATTTCAATGGAAATACACGTTTTGAGGCTAAAAAAAAAAACAGTTTTATGTGGTGTTAGTGATAATTGCATTAAAAATAGAAATTAAAGCAAGTATTTATTTATTCTTTTTTAAATTATTATACAAAATAAACCTGCCCGCAAAGGCGAGCAATTGCAAAATTTTAAAATTTTAAATTGACTCCGCCCACCTCTGACTCAGGCCAATCAGCGAGAGAGAGTGGTCAACACATTACATACACCGGAGGTGAATGGCTAGCACTTTATATATAAATTAGTAATGATATTAATAAAATTAAATAAAAAATCTTTACTATATATAAAGCGCTAACCATTCACTTCCGGTGTATGATGTATGTACAGTGAGGGACAATATTAAGTCCAACCCATGCGTTTTCTACTTGTGATTACTTCATTGTTTTTAAAAAAATATTATATATTTTTTAATGGAAACTTTCAAGGTTCAATCAAACCTAGATAATTTACATAAAGATTTTAATTTTTTTTTTTATAAAAACAATGAAATGATCACAAGTAGAAAACGCTTGGGTGGGACTTAATATTGACCCTCACTGTACGTCAGAGTTTTTTTTTCATAAAAAGGGCAATTAGGGGTCCTTAGGGGCTGAATTTCAAAAAAACTCGAAATTACTTTCTAGAGATTCATTTACGGAAGCTTTTAACAAAGAAAAAGCAAATTGATATATCATCATTGGAAATTTAAGATTTCCAAACAGTGAGCAAGAATAAATTTGATGCATTTGCCCGCCGTGGGCTGGCTTTGCCACTGGTATATTAATAAATAAATAAAATTATAAAAGAACATGCCAAAATTTTATTAAATCAGGATGTTATTTGGGTTGCCTTTTTCGAATTGTTATATACTACATAATAGTGGTGAAATTATAAATCAAAATTTATTTGCCATTTAGATTGTTATATTAATTGAATGAAATCGGCTTGTAGATAATCACCAATTAAAGAGCATTTATTTATTCAGAGTTACGTTATCAGTAGCATTCGAAATAAATTCCTTGGACGAATTGGAGAAGGGCCTTCGCTGCCAAAGGGCATGTGCGTGGGGTGACCCTTCTGGTCCGTGATTAGCCGCAATATCCGGCCTAGGCCCAATTAGGGCCGAATACAAAAAAAAAATATTCCAAAGTACTTGTTTCTAATTATCCACCTGTTGTTGTGTATTACGATGGGATGGAGAAAGGGAGAAGAAAACTTTTAAGTTTTTGACATTGTCTTTAAAACAAGTAATAAAATTTTTTTTTCTTTTTCTTGTTCCTTTTTCTTCTTCTTCTCTCTTTTAAAAAGCAAATCGTATCCATAAAATAACACCTTAGTTGACATAACAGGTTGAGCCATTAAAAAAAAAAAAACAAGTTGAAAAAACTTGAATCGACAGGCGTTCAATTCATTCATCCCCAGTGACTTAGATTAACCGAGCTTAGTTTAATTTTAATAAATACACCTTAGGAGTGGAGACAAGGCTTTCGGACGGAGTTTTAAAATTATCAATATAGAATATCAATATATATCTATTAATTAGTACTTTATCAATATCCGAGATATATTTATTTCTAATTTTATAATAATTTTTATGCCCTTGTCCCTTGAAACAGAGCCAAGATTTGTTTCATGATCCAAGAGTCATTGGATATAGTGATCAGAAGAAAAATGTGTGTCCCTGGTGCGGGCGTGTGGATCCCTCGATCATTTTTAATCATTTTACTCGGGATTTTTGACATCTGAGGCCATCTAGGCTTTTAAGCTACCATTTATTTAAGCTGTAACATTTAATTACGAAATTGGTCGAGACACATTTATTTGGACCCTGTTATGCAATAGTGTGTCAAGCCCCAAAAAATTAAAAATTGAGTTAAGCACGGAATATTGCTTAAAATGCTATAATTAATAGTATTTTTTTATGAAATGTGTCTTAATTAAATTTATATTTAATATTACTTGCAAAATTGACAAAAAAAATTATATATAATCCAATGAAAACAAAAAACTTTAATGTTAATTTTCTCAAAACTCGGTAGCTGGCGCTTGACACACTAATGCGTAACAGGGTCCATTTATACTAATTGGTATCCAATTAATTTAAAAAAATTTTCATTGAATTGCCTGGGATCCGAACCCACACTCCTTGGTTATTATTTTTAGCCTCTCGGCCACTGAGAACTTAGCCACCATATAGAAACAATTTAGTTATATTTTGATTTATTCTGTAAATATTGCAAGGATATTTATTTTTAACCAATGATATGAGATTTTATTCCTTAACTTTTAAAAATATCATTCAATAATCTCAAGACTTCTAATACTAGACGAATAAAATTTCAGATAAATATTAATTAAAAGCTTATTATTATTAGGCCTAAATATTTTTTTTGAATCATCAAAGAACAAAATTTTTGTTTCTATTCCTATTCAACGATCTTTAATTTGTTTTGTACTTTTTACTGATGCCAAAATCTTCTTATAAATTACATACTCCCCTTCACATATGAAGGTCAATTAATGATACGTTTTTTAATCTCTCTCTTCCATCTCCTAGAACTCCCAATAATAAATCATTAAACAAATTGTCTCGAGCGATTCTGTACTCTCTTCTCTCTTACTACTATTTACACCACGAGCTAAACTAATTAAAATCCACTGTAGCTTGTCGCAAGAGAGAGAGGAAGGGAGTGGGAGTATTTATGGCACGATCGAATGGCCGACTTGTATGGATCTCAAATACAGAGATATACACAGGCACTATCTTAGCCATCGCAGATAATAACATGCGGCTTGTTACACTCTCTCTCAAGATCGCTTAATTAACCGCCTGTCGATTATTTACAATCCTAGCTCACAAACACAAACTCCCCCACTCACTCACTAAATTCCCCTTTAATGTTTTTTCCCCTAATAATAAAATCATCTAAAAAAAATCACTGCATATGCGTGATATTCTCTACTATTTCATAGGAGATTAATGTTTCAATTAAATGTTTAAAATAAACATATATTTTTAAGCTTAATTTTAAAATATATTTCTTTTTGAGTATTTAAATATTTATTTAATTCACTCATTGGAAAAGAATTTTAAAATATGATATTAATTTATTCATCAAAGAGGGAATTTGTTTTGGCCACTCCAATCTAATATTTTTTTTATTTAATTTGTAGAAATCATATTTTCCTTTCGATATGAAATAGTTAAATTTATTAGTCTGTCCATCATCAGATGAAATTTATATGCTAATATAAAATACACATTAACACTTAATAATTAAACTATCACACTTAAAATCTTTAATAGTTAATGAATCATTTATAATATTCAAAAGGCAAAATCTTATTATTATTACTTGTATTAAAATCATGAAAGGAACAAATATCTAAACAAACGAAGTTCCTAAAACTTTTTACTATAAACATCTTGACAGAAGAAAAATATATTGATTTTTTTTTCTTTGTGTGTTAGTTAGATTAAGACGAATGTCATACAGATAAATTTACTTTAATAATAAGACTTTAAGATGAGCCTCTAATGAATTAATGCCTTCAAAATATTACTCAAAATTTTTTTATCTACCCAGGTAGAAATTTATCTTAGTCGGACAAGTTATTAGCTTAGAATTAGCTTTATTTAAGCTTAGAGTCTAAGATAGTTTTTTAAGCTTATTTCTAGCTTATTATTAGCTTAATATTAGCTTATTATTAGCTTATTATTAGCTTATTATTAGCTTGTTATTAGCTTATTATTAGCTTATTATTAGCTTGTTATTAGCTTGTTATTAGCTAGTTTCCTTAGGTTGCTGCTATCTTATTTCTAGCTTATTATTAGCTTGTTTTTAGCTTATTATTAGCTTATTTTTAGCTTATTATTAGCTTATTTTTAGCTTGTTTTTAGCTTATTATTAGCTTGTTTTTAGCTAGTTTTCTAAGCTAATTTCAAGGTTCGTTTTTATCTTGGATATCTAGCTTAAAGCAACCTTGCATTCCATTGATACTATAAGGTTGTATTGTATTCGAATAAGTAATTACTTTTATCTTAAGGTACTGACCAGGGCCGCAGGCAAACCCCCTCCCCCCTCCCCCTCCATAGCACCTGCTCTTCTATCAAATGTATATAAAAAAATTTTTAATTTGAGAAAAATCATTTTGAATAATTATTCTTAATAAATATAAATTTGGCAGAGTATCAGTATATTAAATAAAATTTAAATAATAAATTTTTTAATTACTTAGAATGAGTGTAAATAGTAATCTAATATTATTCTTGAATTTTAACTCTTTTATTTATAATTTAAAAAAAAGACCCCCTGCCTACCTGGAAAAACCCAAAAAGGGGAAGCATTTGTAAACAAAAGAATTTACAGTTAGAGTGGACACAGGCAGCTTTGGTCAGGTTAGTCTACTCTAAACTTTAGGCCTGATAGGATCGTGAATTTTTTTTAGAATTTAAATTTGTGTTTTAAAAATTCGAGGGTGCAAACTAATTTTTAAATATCTCTTTTGCCCCCCCCCTGAAAGACGCTATTCATCATTTATGTAAGTATATTTATTACATATAAAATAAATAAGAAATAAGGTTAAATGATTAAATATTTTTTTAGATTTTTAGGTCCAGTGCTAAGTGCTTGGTTTCATAAAGAATATAACATGGTGATTTATTAACTGCATGTTTTAAAAATAAATATATATTGATAAATTATGTGATTTCTCATTTTTTGTAAAAAGTGGACTTACACCACTTTCAAAATAAATGGTCCATATATATGTATTTTATATCTTTTGTTTGTGTTGGAAAAATATTTTAAATAAAAATTTTATTTTTTGCAAATACTTTTTTTTAACTCAAAATACCATACCTTGCCCTTAGCTAGTTTTGTTAGCTAATTCCAAGCTTATTTTAAGCTAACAAAACAACCTTATTTTTAGCTAGTTTTGTTAGCTAATTTTAAGCTTATTTTAAGCTAATTCCAAGCTTATTTTAAGCTAACAAAACAACCTTGCCCTTAGCTAGTTTTGTTAGCTAATTTTAAGCTTATTTTAAGCTAATTTCAAGCTTATTTTAAGCTAACAAAACAACCTTGCCCTTAGCTAGTTTTGTTAGCTAATTTTAAGCTTATTTTAAGCTAATTTCAAGCTTATTTTAAGCTAACAAAACAACCTTATTTTTAGCTAGTTTTTTTAGCTAATTTTAAGCTAATTCGGTAAGCTTGCTGCTAGCTTAGAAAAGCGTTACAAAATAAGCTTAAACTAAGCTAATTTTGTTAGCTAATTTTAAGCTTAAACTTAGAAAATTAGCTTAATATTAGCTAATTTTAAGGTTGAATTTCTACCTGGGTACACTGTAAAAGAAAAATATGAATTTTCAATCTTTTTTCATAAACTTTCCTGCTTGAATTTTAATATACTTAGTTTGTGAAATCAAATTCATATACTATTAAGTACTATTAAGTAAAAAAAAAATATGGATCAAATTTAAGTAGCTTAAAAAAGTATGATATTCCTAACAAAGTAAGTAGTCGAGATGGTAAAGGCGTTGTACAAATTCATGTATCAATGGAAGAAACTAAGAGTTCGAGTTCAAACCTCTCGAGGGGTAGTTTTTTTAACTAGTGTATGAAATTTTTCATTAAGCCTTTTATGAAACTTTTAATAAATTGGTTTATGAAGGTTCATTTTTTAGTATATGAATGTTTCATATACCCGAATGTAAAATCCATAAACAGTTTGTGTAATAAACTTCCTAAACTAGTTTATGAATATGCCTTGAAAATTTTTTATACTCAAAATAGCATTTAAAAAAAAGCCTCTAGAAAAAGAATTTTGGCGCTACTGTCTTTCCCTCAATTGCTCTGATCACATATCCTAAATTCTTTGGGGAATTATAAGAGATTGTATAAAACGATATTTTGAAATATTTACATTTTTCTGATACGTAAGTTGTAACCAACACCCCTAATCCAGATAAAAGATCCCTCCTCTCTTCCCAATAAGATGCAAATTTAATTCTTTTTTTTTTTTAAATAAAAAATAATTTATTATTATAACATTAAAAAAGCATGTTTTCTAAAGTTAAAGGTGAATCCCTCCGGGGCCGGGAATAATAATTCGAGTGAGGTATGCGAGAGGAGCTGCTGAGACAGATTGGCCGGTCGGCCGGGCTCCACGCAGCATCCGTTGCCATGGAGATAAATCTTGCCACTTCTAATTGGCTCTCTTTTTCACTCCCCCAACCCTCATCTATGCGTAATTTTTATCTCCTGGGTGCGTGCGTCGAATTAACCGCGAATCTAAATGCACCCCCCAGCTGGATATACACTATACGTATATATTCATCCCTCCACCACCGTCAGCTGATAAATTAGGTATTAACCGGCACATTTTTTTTTTTTTTTTTTGATAAACAAGCTTCATTCCGGTTGGCCAACCGGCGACAAAACACAAATCCGACTCGAACAACAGATAAATAACCGAGAGGCTGCTATAATTTGATATGGATTAATTGACCCTAAGCTTAATTTTAAACTAAAACCAATCCACTATTTTATACTCTTCTTTTTTTTTTATAAATAAATAAATTTTCATGAGATTTATGTTATGAATCACAATTTGTAAAAATAAAAATTTATTATATTTAAATTAATTAAAGAAATCATCAAATTGGGATTAGCAAACTCTGAATCAAATTCATTAGATACTTGGTCATTTGAGTTGCCTAACTTCCAGGAGGCAGACACAAACCAATTCCTACATTTGTAAAAAAAAATTTTTTATTACAAATCATAAAAAAAATTTTAACGAGAAAATTTAAATTAAATAATAATAAGCAACATATAACCAAATATTTATTAATTTAAATAGTAATATTTTTTTCCAATAATAAAAATGGTTGTATGTACCGGTATTTCATGATTACTTCGTAGACTAACATATAATTATTTATTTAATAATAAGCAAGTAAATTATTTTTAGTATATCAGGGGGGTAATTTCAGTCTGCTTTTCTTTAAAAAAATTTATAAAAATATATAAAATTTTAAAGCAAGGGGGATACAAGGGGGGGGTGAAGGGGGTAATTACCCCCCCTGAGATTTGAGAAAAAAATTTTTTTGAGAATAAATTGTGTTTTTAATATAAAATTTTAAAAACTAATACTTAAAAATTTTATTTGTATATATATTCTGGTAAACAACTACAGAATGCACCTTTAAATTACCGATAATAACAAGAAATTGTGTGCTGTGCGACCAGTCACACCAGATTACCCCCCCCCCGAGACTCCTCTGGATCCGCCACTGTTTTAAAGCACTTATATTATTTCCAAAACACCCCAGTAATCTTTTCAGGAACCAAATTATGTTATTCTTATATTCATATATCACTAGAATATGTCTTTAGTGGTGGGAAGAGAATATATTTGTTGTATATGTGGGTGGGTATAATAAAAAAAAAATCTTTATCCAGGCTGCTGGGTGGAGTCAGCCGGGTCATAAATTACCCATCTATCACTTAAAATTGATTTTTTTAAGTTCAAAAACAAGTTATTGTAATGTAGCTTGAGATAATCCTTCACAAATGCTCATACACCCACCTCTCCCACTCCCCCCCACTCCTCCACCTTTCCCCGCTCTCCCAAATGGGATTCTCGACCCCAGCATATAAATATATCGTCTATAAACCGATAATAAATTACGTATCGTGTTGTGTCTTAATTTTGCGAGCAACGTGTCGTTATATGGGTAGTAACCAAGCAAAGGGAACTCACTGCAAGATGCTATGGGCACTGTTGTAAATAACGACACTTTACTAGCACGCAGAGCACAAACATGATTCTCGGTTTTATTTTCATTTCATATAAAATTAAAATTAGATCACATCACTTTTTAAGTTATAATTTGTCATTGATCTAACTTAAGAAAGAATACTCTAGTAAAAAATTATACTCTTTTGTTAGAATTCCATAACTTATCCCTTAAATTGTGCGGTTTATCTCTATAAGCTTTTTTTATTATAAGAGAGATGGAAAGCCACGCCCATCTTTTAATCAGTTTTGGTTGTCTATCAACAGGGGGTCAAGTCTTGATATTAACATCTTCTTTTCGCGTCTCAATTATTTTCGCACTTTCTACCTAGAATAAATTCAGCCGGCCCATCGCTAGGCCTGATATTTCATAAGAATATAAAATTCGCAGAGATAGAGAGAAAATATTTCTAACTAGGTAATTTATGGTTCAGCTAAGAGTGTCAGGCTGTACCAGTAAACTAGATCAATGGAGCTGTTTCTGAATCGGGTATAACTGGAGTGACTTATCGACATTAGCATTGGATATTTTGGTTCTTAAGGATTCGGTAGATTTTAAAGTGCGCTATTCTGTACTTATTTTTTACTGCAATAGCCAATCAGCAATTTTGAGGTACATATATTTTATAAAAAAATTGAATCGTTAAAAAATACATATTTTCAAAATATACAGTATATAAAAAACTACTTATTAAAAATGCCTTATGTAAAGTAATATACCCCGTTATCAAACCCCCAACCTTGTATCCACCCTTGGGCTAAACCGTAAATACATCAATGAATGTCAGAATCGGGCTAAAACTTATTGTTTTATCGATATTATGACATTTGACAGAGTTTTCCAAATTTTTAGAGGGCGCCCTGGGATGACTTAAAAATTGCCTATACAAAATATTATATTAATAATATTATTATTTTGACTAACATGCTTAGCTCAACCAGCATAGTCGAGGCTACACTATATTTTATGTAAAAGCTAATCGAAATGAGAATCGTTAGTTTACATAACATTTGACATAGGGCATTCCAAAAAATTCTGATATATTAGGGCCCTAGAAACCGAACATAGTTATGCAAACCAACATACAATTTACAACAAAATATTATTACAAACGAATACCCTTAATAAGCCATAGTCATAATAAAAACAACATAATGGGCCAAATTATACATTCAAAATTCATATTATTTTACAAGTATTTTTAGTAAATCTATTTCAATTAATTGCCTTGCCCTCAGTGATATCTTCCTACAACCGTGCGGCTATATGCACTCCAACTGCTCACCCCCATATGATCCGGCCCTATTTGGAATAATAGATCTACTACCTCAAAAACAAGTAATAAATTAATAAAATAAATTTGAATTAAAAAAAAAAAAAGTTTCTTCCATTCATTTTTCATTTGTATTTAGTTTGTTCCAATTTGTATTTCTCATTTTCCTTTGTTTTGATAAGATAACATGGCGCAATGGTTTATTCCGGTCCATTGGTCTATTTCGTTATTTATTAAGACAACTTTTTATTTTATTTTAAGCATAGATAAAATTGGCCATTAATTATTTAAAAGAAACTTTTCTGAAAAGTTAAGCCTGGAATTTATTAGTCAGCTTTAATGAACTTAATTCTATTTGTTGTTACAATCAAGGTCACATGAAATTTAGAATTTAGAAGATGCCGCCTTTGATTTATGAATAAAATTAATCTCTCCTAGAACAGAAAGAGAGAGAGAGAGAGTGGAGAGGGGTATTAATTTGGAATTGGAGAAATTCTCATAAGGAAATAATCTCAGAATAATTAGTGAAGTTTCCACATTCATTTAATTAAACTGAACATTGGAAAAAAAAATTTTTTAAGGTATACAAAGAGAGGAAAATAGGAATATTTTTTTTAAGAAAGATGAATGCCCGGTAGTCCGAGTGTGGCCTGTTGTCGTAGTATTTATTTATGAATGTAATGAATGTTTTGACGATGGCTTGTTTATTTGTGAGGCTTGGAAGACCCAGAAAGGTGGCAATTAAAGCCATATAGGGGCTGATGGTCTGATGAGGCTCATTTGTGGTCCGTCAAGCGCCTCGCCTCGCTCCTTTGCAAGCACGTCGGACATTTCCATGCGGGGGACGTGGGCTAAGGCACGTCCTCTTCTCGCGTGACGACACGCGTGTCCGAGTCACTGCCACGGCCAAGTAAACTTACAACAACCACCAATGATTCAACCCCTCAATTCCTGATTAGTAAAAATTTCTAAATTTTTACTTTTTCTTACCATAAATAGAGAGTATTGGTGTGGTGTGAACAACTCGATGTCGAGATTTTGATGGAAATACATGTTTTGAGTTCCGTTGAGTCTAAAAAAGCAGGTCCCGTTCTGTTTGTGTTCAATTTAAAGCAGGAAGGACTTGAGCCAGGAGGTTGAAATTTTATATTTAAGCTAGGCACCCCCATGAGGCGTGAAAATAATCTTTTAATCAAAATCGGGCAACTACTATAACTTAGCAAGTGGCGGATCCAGAGGTGTTTCTCGGGGGGGGGGTAATCTGGTGTGACTGGTCGCACAGCACAGAAATTTTTCTTAATTTCGGTAATTTAATGGGGCATTCTGTACTTGTTTGCCAGAATATAAATATAAATCAAATTTTTAAGTATTAATATTTAAAATTTTACATTAAAAATACATTTTTTTGCGAAAAAAAGTATTTTTTTTTCAAATCTCGGGGGGGGGGTAATTACCCTTTTACCCCCCCCCCTTGTATCCGCCCATGCTTTACTGATATACTTTTTCAGTTTTTTTTTTTTATTTTTTCTCGAAACTCGCTCAAACCATTTTGATTAAAAATCAATAATTTTTTAGATTCTCTTTAAAATGTATATTCTCATTTTGCCCTTGAAATTGTTTGAAGACAACTTTACTCTTGTACTACATAGAAAAGAGGAGAAATGGTAACAAAATATAAATATTTTCCCATGTTTATAAATTTTACATGTTAAATTCCATCTAATATACACACTACTATCGGAAATTTAATATGGGTCAACACAAAAAACCCGGTGTAACGAGCACAGAACACTACTTTCAATAAACAAAGTTAAGAGAAAGTTGTGTGCTGTGCGATCAGTCACACCAGATTTTTTTTGGGCACAAAATTTTAATTCAAGCTGATCGTTATTTGAATTTAGGGCTTGCAATTTTTTTCTTATATATTAAATTTATTAATTTTTTTTTTAATTTATTTTGTTTGGATTAAATTTATTTGAGTCCAGCTGAGTTAGTTTAATTTTTTTACAGCCTGTTCAAATATAAATAGTCCTACATCTTGTATTTTTATTAATAAATTTTGCCTATTATATAAAACCTCGAATCGACTATTATAATAGGAAAATAAGCAGTTAAGGGTTTTTAATATTTATTAGTTGACTATATGCATGTCTAATTTATTTTTATGTTTATTTAATTGATTGAATTTTTTTTTTTTAGTATCTCCTGAAAGATTATTTTCATGATTTAAGAGTTACAATGAATATTTTATTCATTCATTCATTGAATTTCTTATTGAGATGTTATTCTCTATCAATAAATGAATAAATTTGCGATTATTATTATAAAATCACAAATATGATTTATGCCTCGGAAAAAAAATGTAAAAAAGGAAATAAAAAAGGGTTGAATAAATTATAAATTGAACAATAGAGTTAAATTAGTCAAAAATTCTCGAGTGTATTATTTCGATTCCCTTTTCTTAATTAACCAATGCGGTTTACGATGGAAAAGGGGAGGCCTGTCAACTATAGGGTGTTCATTAACATATAGATCCTTTTCTAATTTTAATCCTTCAATGACATAAAATTTTTATCCGCCATTTTAATTGTTTTTTTTTATATATAAGTTGTATTGGCAAAATTTACTTTTCATAGAATGATATTAAGGTTGAACTGGCTAATTTATTCATTTTTGTATTTAACTACCCTGTTAAAATTTTTCACTGGATATGAAGTCTGTTAAACAAACCGTTTATGAATTTTACATTGGGGTATATGAAAATGTTTATATATTAATATTAAAAAATGAAATTTCATAAAGCAATTTATTAAAAGTTTCATAAACCGGTTTATGAAAAATGTAATACACTAGTTACAAAACCCGCTCTGAGAGGTTTAAACTCGAGCTGTTGGTTTCTTCCCTTCATTTGTATGACGCCTATGCCAACTCGACTATTGACATTGTTAACAATATCATACTTTGTTAAGCCACTTAAATTTGATTCATATTTTTTTTACTGTTAGTAGCTAAACTAGCATATGAATTTGATTTCACAATCTGGGTATATTAAAATTCAAGCACGAAAGTACATGAAAAACGATTGAAAATTCATATTTTATATTTTTTTACTCTGATTATAAGATTCAAATAAAAAAAGTTTTTTGCGTCCGGACACTTCTGATACCAAAAAGCAACTAATAAGGTTTAATTAAATATTATTATAATAAATTAAAAAACAGTATTAAGTAATTTTAATAAGAATAATTGCTGGTTGTTACGTTATTAAAATTCCAAACTTGTTCATGTGTTTATGACCAGCCTGTATAAATGTTGACAAGCGTCAAGGGGTTGGTTGGTTTGTAACTGAGAAATTACAATATAATTTTTTTGTTCCAATTAGGCCCATCATCCTTTCTTTATGTGGTGTGAAGGACAAAGGGTGGGGGGACATCCTAAGGCGCAGCATCCCCAAAGGGTCCATAATTCGCTTGCGTTAAGGGTTGACGCCGTTGAATAAAAACCAACCGGGAGTTTACACATCCCCTCATAAGTTTCTTAATACATGCATCTTGTATTTTGCCCTCCTCTTCTCCATTTTTTTTTTAAGTGTTTGTATTAAAACCGATGCGACCGCCGGGACTTTCTCACTCTGTATTTCCTTCCTTTGCCCCTCTTACTTTTGAATAGGCTTTTAACTAAATATGAATAAAAAGGACCTTTGATTCGTCACACTTTATATTTTTTACCTGGTAAAAACTTTAAATATTTTAATATAAATTCTATTGAACAATCAACTTTAGAATCTATTTTTTAATCCCACATATATGATTTTAATTTGCTTTCGCCTTATATAAATAATATGAATATACATAATTAGGGAGTTAGGTAAGAAAATTTAATTACTTAAAAAAATATATAGTTTATCTTATTACTACATTGTGGCCAAGGGCGGATACAGGGGGGGGGTAAAGGGGTAATTCCCCCCCCGAGATTCGAAAAAAAAAATACCTTTTTTTCGCAAAAAAATTTATTTTTAATGTAAAATTTTTAGAATTAATACTTAAAAATTTGATGTGTATTTATATTCTGGCAAACAAGTACAGAATTCGCTTTTAAATTACCGAAATTAAAAAAAATAGTGTGCTGTGCGACGAGTCACACCAGATTACCCCCCCCCGAGAAACACCTCTACCCCCTTGATTGTGGCCCTCGGCACCGATGATTTTATTTAAGACATTTGGATACCAAATGGCTTAAATAAGAATGCCTGGAACCCATATCTATATATTCATAATAACTACACTGTGGATCCAGGGTCCGATGATTTTATTTAAGACATTTGGATACCAAATGGCTTAAATAAGAATGCCTGGACCCAATATATTATATTCATAATAACTACACTGTAAAAAAAATTTTGATGATTTTACAATTTTTGTGTAGGAAGCAAATTACATAAACAAAAATATACTAAATTTAGTAAGACTTTGCAAAACCCGTTTAAAAATGTATTGTAATTTTAGAAAGCCGTTTGAAAATTAGAGTGAAAATGTGTTGTAATTTTAGAAAGAGTAATGTAATTTTAGAAAGCAATTTGACACGAGAGAGAAAAAAAAGTTGTCCCTCGAGGGACTTGAACTCGAGCTCTTGGTTTCTTCCCTTCATATATGACCTTATACGACACCTTTACCATCTCGACTACTTTGTTAAGAAGAACATTCTTTTTTAAGCTACTTAAATTAACGTGGTTCTTTTAATCCCAAACTCCTTTCTAAAATTACAACACAATTTTTACTATACAATGTATGTAAAATTAGAATAAATACTCTATTTTTCAATGAAAATTGTAATTTAAAATTTTTTTTTTTGTTTTAAAATATATTTGAAGGCATAAATTTGTAAATTTAGTAGGCCTATTCCAAACATACTAAAATTAAGATTTTTTTTACAGTGTATATTAATTACTTTTGCTATTGAAATATTTCTTAGCTTCTGTATTTTGTTACCAACTTTTTAATTACACATCTTTTCTACCTTATTTCTATGCTCTGACAATTTTTTCTGGTTCTTCTTCCTTAATCAACCCTCTTTTAACTAACTATGAATAAAAAAGACCTTCGAATTCGTCACAGGGCTTGTTTTTTCCTTTTTTGCTTGCTGTTTTTTTTATCTCGCCCTATTTACCTGGCAAATGAACCTTTTTGCATAATAACAACAATAACAATAGCGTTTTAATTTTTTGTACTTTTTTTCAAGGCTAAAAAGGTGAAAAACCTTGAGGTTAAAGAATGCGGATGGCAAAAGGGAGGAATCAGTTTGAAATTTATTTTTAATCAAAATGTTATAAAATTTTTTTTTTATTTTGTGATCAATAATATTGATAATAAGAACATATTATTCATATATAAAGTTTTTTTTTTTTTTTTGGAACCATATTAATAATAACGTTTATTATTTATAATCTAATTATAGTATTTAAATTAAGGATGATTTATTTCCAAATTCCTATTGATCATTTTTTTTTCTAATTTTTTCGTCGACCATTTAATTATTCATTAAAAAAAAAAAAAAAAAAAAAATTAGAGCGATGCTTAATTGAAAATGTAGATTGGGTCAACATCAATTAAGGAGAGAGAAAAAAGGGTGAGGGAGTGTCCATTGTGTGTCCCCACAATTTGATTTTTCAATCAAGAGAGAAACAAAATTGTTTTACATCAATTGGGACAACTCTCTTGTTTTTGTTAATTCTCTCGTGGGGGGGATGAGCTGCAAAAAAAACATAGGCTTAATGCTAATAAGCTAATCAATTTCTAAATTTTTCTATTATATAAAAAATTTATTTTTATTTTTATTAAAAAAAAAGTTAATTTTTTCTAAAACTTTCCCCCCCTCTGCAACACTTGTCTAAGTGTATAAAGGAGCAGGATGAAGAAAAGAAAATCAACTAGCATTTATTTTATTTATTAAGCTAACGTTTTGGTCCCGATTTACACCTCCTAGTTTAATGTTTAGATGAAAATAATGAAAGATTCTACAAATTTGAACAGAACAAATTTAGACTCCTAACCATAATAATTAGAGTAGAACAAAAAAATATCTATCAGTTGGCAATTTTTCAAAAAAAATTGTATTATTTTCTTTAGCTATTGACAAAAACCATTTACAATTAAATAGTATTTAGCCGTAGCGCAGTGGTAGAATTCTTCACTTTTGTACTAGAGTCACATCCCATCTTTTTGCACAATAGACTAACAATAGAGTTTTAATTTTTTGTATTTTTTTTTTTTTTTTTCAAGGCTAATAGGTAAAAAAAACCTTGAGGTAGAAGAAAGCGACATATGTGACAAAAATGTGTTTCAACGGAATTGGTTACCAATCAAAGAAATAAATAGGGACGAGGCCTAAATGGACCCTGTTACGCATTAGTGTGTCAAGAGCCAGCTACCGAGTTTTGAGAAAATTAAAGTTTTTTGTTTTCATTGGATTATATATAATTTTTTTTGTCAATTGTGCAAGTAACATTAAATATAAATTTTTTTAGGATATATTTCATAAAAAAATACTATTAATTATAGCATTTGAATCAATATTCCGTGCTTAACTCAATTTTTAATTTTTTGGCGCTTGACACACTAATGCATAACAGGGTACAAATGGCCTATGATACCGAAAAAGATCATTAATAAAAATAAAAAGCGTTTAAATTCTATTCTACAACTGCATAAAAAACCCTTTTTAAGGTCAAATTTTTTTTATAGGCCTATTAAAAAAAAAAAAAAATTTTATTATATTTTATAATTAATTATTTTTAAGGAGTCAAAAAAAAAAAAAATCATTGTCTTCCTATGTCTTGGATTTTTTTTTTTGACTCCTTAATAATAATACTTCTAGCCACAAAGACATACCTCACAATTAATTATTTTGTAATAAAGGCAGTGATAGGGTAAGGGGCGGGGTAGAGAACACTATGGAAATTCACTAAATAAATATTAAATTCTTCCAATGGAAATTTAATAGCCTAAATAACTACTCTACTTAGTGAGTAATAAAATTTTTCTAATATTTTGTAGTAAAATAAATAAAGGTCAAGCAGCTATGTTTATTTCTTTATTATAGAACCCTAGCCATGAAGATGGTGGCATAGTCGACCGAAACGTCGCTGTGGGTTCTATAATAAAGAAATAAACATAGCTGCTTGGCCTTTTATTTATTCAACTACATATTGATTCAGCTATTCACCTCGCTAACATTTAATTAATTGTTAATTTATTTCAAAGAGGCCACCGAAATTTTGGTTCATTAATAAAAATTCCTCATTGCTCTTTTCTTCCTTTTATTTGAAATAAGAGGGGTGGCAACCGTAGCAACTTGTCAGGTCATAGCGTAGCAATTGGGGAAAAAAAAGGAGGACGACGATAAACGGCGGTCACCGTGGGTTGGAGGGGTGGATGGGGCTCATCTTATCACTCAACGGGCTATCCATTATAGTACCTCCATACTCTCAGGGGTTGCTTTTCTTCCTTCGCTCTATCTTTAGGGGAGAATCAAATTTTCTTGCCCCTCTTCTTTAACGGGCCGGGCACATTTCCATCCGGATACAAAGATGAGACAATATCTAATAAAAAGCACACTGTTGATCGCAGGCAGCGCCCCACCACCACCAACATGGACCACCCACCACCCAGCATCCCAAGATGAAGCAGATGCTGCAGCAGAGTCAGAGCGGCGCGCGCACCCCCTCTCTTACCACCTCCCCGAAAATATGGCGCACCAGAGTTATTACAAGTCCTCCAGGCGAATTAACGGCCGCCGTTGCCCGCAAAAATTAGTCTCCCCCCTCCCCCCATCCTCCCTTCTTCTTCTTCTCTTCTTTTCGATCCAGAAATATTCCATTCGCCACCACCACAAGATAAACTAATTAAATTTCGCCTGATGGCGAAGTTTCCACGAATTTCCCAACTTGAATGGACTTTAAAATCATCATAATAAAATGTTCACGCGGTTTTACTAACGTTCCCCCAACTCCTCCCTCTTCTCTTCTTCTTCTTTTTGTTAAATTTATAATTAAACAACCATTCAATTATATTTTATCGTACTAGTTTATTATTATAATGGAATGTCTCTTAAAAGAGGGAATTCAATTAATAATTCCCTTTTAAAGGGCTTGTTCCCGCCTCTTTTTATAGATTATTTATTTATTAGAGGCCTACACACACACAATTATTTTAAAAGTCTTACTTTTCTAGTACCATATAAAATTCATCTCTTAAACTATCAATATAAATTAAATATGTAGGCTATAATAAAACTTTAATAATTTTTTACCGTCACATATAATAATAAGGAAATAAAAAAGAATAACAGTTATCGATTATTCCACTTATTAAGGCCCACTAGACTGACATTTCGGTTTCAATTAAGTCCATCTCGATTAAGACCATCCTCGAGACCGAAACGTCAGCCTAATGGGCCTTAATGAACTAATCAATAGCTGCTATTCTTTTAATTTCCTCATCAACTATAAAATAAAAAACTATAAAATTTGCATCCTACAAATAATAATAATATAATCATTTTTTTTTTTTTAAAGAAAAATTCAGTAATTGACTTCTGCTCTTTCTGTTTAAATTTGAAATTCCAAGTAATTATAATTAGTGTTTAATGTAAATTAGGAACCGACCGAATATTCGGTTTCGGTTACGGTTTCGGCCAGTTTCGGCCAAAAATCATGGTTTCGGCCGTAGTTTCGGTTTCGGCCAAAAAGTAGCCGAACCTTTCGGCCGGCCGAAACCAGAAAACCAGAGTCTGAAAAATGGGATGAGACTCGCATGCAAAAAATTCTGGTGTGATTGCGCACAGCACACAACTTTCTTCTTACCTTCGGTAATCGAAAGTTGTGTACTGTGCTTGTCTCACCAGATTTTTTGTGTCGACATGTATTTAGTTTCCGACAGTACGGTACATTCGATTTTCAAGATGTAAAATTTATAAGTATGGCAAAATATTTATATTTTGTTACCATAGCAACCATAGGAGAAATTCCTATCTTTCCTATGAAGAACAAGAGTAAAGTGGTCTTCAGAAGATTTCAATCACAAAATGAGAATATACATTTTATAGAGAATCTAAAAAATAATTGATTTTTGAATTTTAAAAAAAATCGTTGGAGCAAATTTTGAGAAAATCGAAAAAAACTGAAAAAGTGCATCAGTAAAGTACTAGTACTCTTTGGTCGATTTTGTTCAAAAGCTTCGTGTCACGTCCCATGGGGGTGCCTAACTTAAATATAAAATTTCAACTTCCTAGCTCTTTTTGTTCTTGAGATATTTTGTTCACAGACACACACACAGACAGACACACAGACAGACAGACAGACCATGTCGCGAAAACCACTTTTTTGGATTCAGGGGACCTCAAAACGTGAAGATCCATCAAAATCTCGACATCGAATTTTTGACATGAAACCAATACTTTCTCTCTCTATATATTAACATATATATAGAGGTACGAGAAAAGTAAAAAGGTCAAATAATTTGCACTTGAGGGAGAAACAAAATTTGGTCTCCCTGAAAAAAAAGGTAAAATGATTTTCACCGAAGGGAAAAAAAAATTCAAAAAAAAAAAGATAAAATGAAAAAAAATTTTTATAGGAAATACAAGTTTCGGTTTCTCTCGGTTACGGTTTCGGCCGAAACTAAAGGTTGAGGCCGAATATTCGGTTTCGGTTTCTGGCTATGAAAATCTTGTTTCGGTCGGACCCTAATGTAAATATAAATATAATTTTTTTTTTCTAAAATCATTAAAATCTTTTTGAATGAAGATTTGGAGGGTAGTTTTAAAAATAAATAGATTGTGATACTTTTCGAGCTTATTACTCCTGCTGATGTTTCCGTGCCTAGACGCCTCCAATCCTCAGAAGTTAACGAAATTGATCTTTTAACTTTCTAATATTTCTAATTTTATGGTAGGATAATTCTATCCTTCACTTTTTACTTTCTCGTATAGAATATAAAGAGAAAAAGTATTGTAATCGTAAAAAAATTCGACTTCTCGAGATTTTTTCAATCTGATGTTATTATTCAAAAAATTTATTTTTCCAAACAAAAACAAGAAAATATGAGAGGGTGTTGTTAGATTTTCGGAATTTTTTTTTAGTAGAAAATATTTTCTGGTGAGGTGTACCACTGCAATATATATAACACTAATCTTTTTTTTCAAGAAATGTGAAACTTATATTTCCTGCGTATATACATTTCTATAATAATAAATTAAAAAAATACAATCCAAATTTATATAATAAATTCACTATTTCAAAATGGCTTTAAAATATTTCGCCTCCGTCTTGTACTTCCATTCCCTTAAAAGACATGGTATTTACACGCATCACGTTAATTAATAAGCTATTTATTCTTTTCTCGCTTTTATTTTTTCTCCGTTGCCCCTTCAATTTATGTTCCATATAATATATAGGCTTATGTATTTATATATAGGATTTAAATGGAATTGGTTAATCTAGATAAGTAATTTGCAATAAATTTCCGTAGTGTATCAGTGCAACATAATCATCTTTCTGCAATATTTAATATGTAAATGTTAATTAAAAACTCAATTAAATCTTTCGTTTGTTTTATTATTATTATCGAATAATATTTATTTGATTTCAATTATCAATTTTTAAATCTGTCATCATAAAATGAAAATGTGACTCTTGTTACTTCTCTATCCACAAGGGATAAAGAGTTCGTCATAGATACGTAGTTATACATTTTTTTACTTTCTCTTACCTATGTATATATGTAATATATATATAGAGAGAAAGTATTGGATTCAAATTAAAAATTGCGATGTCGAGATTTTGATGGATCTTCACGTTTTGAGGTACCCTGAACCAAAAAATCTGGTGTGACTGGCGCACAGCACACAACTTTCTCTTACCTTCGGTAATCGAAAGTTGTGTACTGTGCCTGTCACACCAGATTTTTTGTGTCGACATGTATTTAGTTCCCGGCAGTAGGAATATTTGAATTCAGATGTAAAATTTATAAGTATGGGAAAATATTTATATTTTGCTACCATGGCAACCATTTCTCCTATCTTTCCTATGAAGCACAAGAGTAAAGTGTGCTTCAAACAATTTTGAAGGGGCAAAACGGGAATATCTTTTGAAAAGAAGCATCTAAAAAAATAATTGATTTTTGAATTTTAATCAAAATTGTTAGAGCGAATTTGAGAAAATCGAAAAAAACTGAAAAAAAGTACATCAGTAAAGTATAGTACTCTTTGGCCGATTTTGATTAAAGCTTATTTTCCGGTCCCGGGGGTGTTTAACTTAAATATAAAATTTCAATCTCATAGCTCAATTCCTTCATGCTTAAAATTGAACACAGACACACACACACACCCACACACACCCCACCCACCCACCCACAGACAGACCATGTCGCGAAAACCACTTTTTTGGATTCAGGGGACCTCAAAACGTGAAGATCCATCAAAATCTAGACATCGAATTTTTGACATGAATCCAATACTTTCTCTCTATATATATATTACATATATACATAGGTAAGAGAAAGTAAAAAGTGGTTTTCGCGACATGGTCTGTCTGTCTGTGTGTGTGTGTGTCCTGTGTGTGTTCAATTTTAGAGCATGAAGGAATTGAGCTAGGAGGCTGAAATTTTATATTTAAGTTAAACACCTCCCGGGACCGGAAAAATAAGCTTTTAATCAAAATCGGCCAAAGAGTACTAGTACTTTACTGATGTACTTTTTCAGTTTTTTTCGATTTTCTCAAAATTCGCTCTAACGATTTTGATTAAAATTCAAAAATCAATTAATTTTTCGATGCTCTTTCAAATGTATATTCTCGTTTTGCCCTCAAAATTGTTTGAAGCACACTTTACTCTTGTGCTTCATAGGAAAGATAGGAGAAATGGTTGCCATGGTAACAAAATATAAATATTTTCCCATGTTTATAATTTTGACATCTTAAATTTCTAATATATTGGCGGAAACTAAATATATGTCGACACAAAAAATCTGGTGTGACAAGCACAGAACCCAACTTTCGATTACCGAAGGTAAGAGAAAGTTGTGTGCTGTGCGCCAGTCACACCAGATTTTTTTTAAATTAAAAATTTAATTTTTTTTTTTTAATTACAAGTTTTATATATTTAAAATATTTTTTAATTGATATGTATGAGCCTCAGTTCTTTAGAGCTAAAACTTTTTACTTCAATCTCTAAAAATGGCAAAAAAATAAAAAACTAGCAAATAAAAATCTATTTTTTTTTTTTTTTTATAATAACAAATTTTATATAAAAAAATTCACCTTTTATTTCTATTATTTTTTTACGTTTTTATTTAATTTTTAAAAAATAGTCAACTTATTAAAATAGTTCAGTTGGCAATTTAACCAGTTCTTTTCTCTGCGAAGATTAAAAAACTTAGTGCTTTTTTTATGATTAATTATTAAAAACTGATGTAGATAATAATATTTTGATTCATTTAAGCGCTTTTTAAACTCTCAGAAGGAATAATTGCAAGCGAGAGAGTGAGAGAGATTTCTTGATAATTACACATGGAAACCTGTTTAATTAGAAGAGAAGGTGCATCCGGACAGGTCAGCTCATCTAATAAGTGCTCGAAGGACCAATTAAATCGCCATGCGTCATGTTATCAACGGCAGATGGACTCTGGCTGTCTCCGGTCCCACCGGCAATCCGGCTCCGGAGGGCGACTGATAAGCTTGATAAATTCGACAAATGACTAGTTGAATGACTGATGGCACTCGTCAATATTCAACAAATAATAATAATCATTTTAGCAAAACTTATTTTTATTTGATTCACTTATTTTTGTTACTTATCTTAAATATGGGCATTTGATAATAAACTTTAAAGATTTTCTCAACAAATTAAGTCTTAAATTATAGATGTGTAGGCGTGGAGAATTTAAAATTATCATTTTTAGCAAAAAATGACAAGGGCATAGCTTTATCAGGAAAATTATCTTTCGACCAGCAATAGGCTATATGCTAATAATCTTCATGACCTTAAATAGGCCTACAATAAATTACACTAAAAACATATGATTATAAAACATTTACTTAATGAAGTAGGTATGAATTTCTCATTCGTTACAACCTTCGATGTCATTAGATAAAAAAGTAAATAAATATTATAAATATTTCAATAGGCTATATGGTAAACTTTTAAAAGACCGGGAATGGGGCAAAAACAGAAGAAGAAAATGCTCATCGATTATGGAGACGTTTCGAGATATATTTAATGTTTCATCATCAGTCCGAATCCAAATATTGTATAAAGGTGGTCATTAATAGTACAGTATATGTACAGTGAGGGACAATATTAAGTCCCACCCATGCGATTTCTACTTGTGATTATTTCATTGTTTAAAAAAAAAAATATTATATATTTTTTGATCGAAACTTTCATGGTTCAAACCTAAAAAATTTCCAATAAAGATTTTAATTTTCTTTTATAAAAACAATGAAATATTCAGAATTAGAAAAAGCATGGGCGGGACTTAATATTGACCTTCACTGTACTTATGAATTTGTTATAAATGAAATCGTCTCGAAGTGACCATAAAAGAAAAAATTCTCAATATCAATGTCTCCGGGATCAATAAGCATATATGGACCCTGTTATGCATTAGTGTGTCAAGCGCCAAAAAAATTAAAAATTGAGTTAAGCACGGAATATTGTTTCAAATGCTATAATTATAAATATTTTTTATGAAATATGTCCTAAAAAAATTTATATTTAATGTTACTTACACAATTGACAAAAAAAAAAAAATTATATATAATTCAATATAAACAAAAAACTTTAAATTAATGTTAATTTACTCAAAACTCGTTAGGTGGCGCTTGACACACCAATGCGTAACAGGGTTCATATAGGCTTTTTATTTGGCTAAACCTGCCCTCGTTCTAAACAACTATATTTACAGCCACCAAATTCCCACTCTAATAATAATATATTTTGATATATAACTTGATGAAATGTTGAAATATAATTTTTCGTTATCAATAATCAAAGTCATATCAATATATATATTTTTTATTCATTCAGATCGATTTGCTATTGTATATTAACAAACAGTTTTATTACATTTATCATAGAAGAAGAGAGATTGTAAGCGGCTGGCATTTGTACATAAATAAAGATGGATGCTATGTGGCTGAGCCCTTTGGAGGGAGAGGGAAGCTGGGCTGGATCGAGGCATGCGGGTCTGATTTATCGAGCGGATTAGCATAATCACACAATATGTGTGAGGTATGGCTCTGCAGCCAAGACAGCCACAGGGCCAAGACAGCCTCATTAGCAATCCACCCTCTCCCTAAGACGAGAGCAATTCTTATTAATATTTTACAAGGCCAGGTGGGGGAGGCATGGCTAGTAGTGATCTGTATGTTTGTAAAAAAATATCACATGGAATTATTAACTTTTATTATTTTTTTAGTTACTTATAGAAATAATATGTTTAATCTTCTCTAAACATGCGTCGTATTTTTAGTTAGATATTTATAATTTTGTTTGTTTTAGAGTATAAAATCATGTATATCCATCAAAATCTCGATATCGAATTTTTGACATGGTCGCATACCTATAGGCCTATATACTTATATAGGTAAGAGAAAGTATAAAAGTAGCTATGTAAAACCGAGACCTTATATTCCGAAAATGACCTTAAATAAATTAAAAAAAAAAAAAAAAAAAAAAAAAAACGATTATTTTTTGTGATATCTGACTTCAAATTTATGTTGTATTTTTCAAATATTTAAAAAAAAGGAATTATATTTAAAATAAATACAGTATTTTTTTCATTAAAATTTGTAGAAAATTATTTTTAGTGTCTGAAGTAAGAAAGAATTATAAGTATTGCAAAATATTTATATTTTGTTACCATGGCAACCATTTTTCCTATCTTTTCTATGGAGTACAAGAGTAAAGTGGTCTTCAGAAGATTTCAATCACAAAATGAGAATATACATTTTATTAGAGAAAATCGAAAAAAACTGAAAAAGTGCATCAGTAAAGTACTAGTACTCTTTGGTCGATTTTGTTCAAAAGCTTCGTGTCACGTCCCAGTGCCTAAATTAAATATAAAATTTCAACCTCATAGCTCTTTTCGTTCTTGAGATATTTCGTTCACAGACAGGCAGACAGACATACACACAGACAGACAGACCATGTCGCGAAAACCACTTTTTTGGATACAGGGGACCTCAAAACGTGAAGATCCATCAAAATCACGACATCGAATTTTTGACATGAATCCAATACTTTCTCTCTCTATATATTAACATATATATAGATCTAAGAGAAAGTAAAAAGCGAAAAGTCGTTTAACTTAATTTGTTAATTTTCTTTCTTTCATCCGTCCATTTGCTTAAAAAGTTTAATAAATGTTCTCGATTAGATACGCAGTTTGGCTTCCTTGTCGAAAATTTTACATGATTATTATAGGCTTGTTTAAGAGAATAATAAAGTAATTACTGCGATAGGATCAATCTAGATTTTTTTTTTTTAGTTTGCTTGCTATTTTTCCAAAAGTTCATCTTGATTCTTAACCTCAGTGAAATTCCCAACTGGAAGCCCCTCCCCCCCCTCCCTCTCTCCAAACATTAACCTCCCAGGCTTAATGACGTGGTCCATAATTCTTTTAATAAGCAGCATTCAAACTCCGTTTTACTCGCAATTAGTATCATCAATACACGCTATCATTAATGCATAATTAATTGTCCTGAATATCTCACATATTTTAAAATACTCGTCTCTAATATAATTTATCATTTTACTTTCTCGTACCCTATATATGAAATATATAGAGAGAGAAAGTATTGGTTTCATGTCAAAAATTCGATGTCGAGATTTTGATGGATCTTCACGTTTTGAGGTCCCCTGAATCCAAAAAAGTGGTTTTCGCGACATGGTCTGTCTGTCTGTCTGTCTGTCTGTCTGTCTGTGTGTGTGTGTGTGTGTGTGTGTGTGTGTGTGTGTTCAATTTTAAGCATGAAGGAATTGAGCTAGGAGGCTGAAATTTTATATTTAAGTTAAACACCCCCGGGACCGACAAAATAAGCTTTTAATCAAAATCGGCCAAAAAGTACTAGTACTTTACTGATGTACTTTTTCAGTTTTTTTCGATTTTCTCAAAATTCGCTCTAACGATTTTGATTAAAATTCAAAAATCAATTATTTTTTAGATGCTCTTTCAAATGTATATTCTCGTTTTGCCCTCAAAATTGTTTGAAGCACACTTTACTCTTGTGCTTCATAGGAAAGATAGGAGAAATAAATGGTTGCCATGGTAACCGAATTTAAATCTTTTTCTTTTCTTTTTATTAGATTAAAAATCAATTAATATTTAAACGCCCATTTTTTTTTTTTTCGGAGAAAACATTCTCTCTCTCACAAAACTATCTTCTCTCTTTCTACGCGTTTTAAATTTTTCTACCTTATCTTCGCATTTGGCCAATGTTAATTTCCTATAGGGATTTGTATGTTAATTTCGATTCAAAAGGGGGTCCCCTTTGGAACTTTTTACACATTTAAAATTTTTTTTCCAATTCTTATGAAATTTTGTATTTATTTACGAATCTATATTGTGTATAAAATGTCCAAATATGAGATTAAAATTTTGAAAAATAACCATAGTTTATTTCAAGCAATCAACATTTAAAATGCAAGTTTGAAACTAAGGTGCTATCGGAAACTAAATATATCTCGACACAAAAAATCTGGTGTGACCAGCACAGTGCACAACTTTCTCTTACCGAAGGGTAAGAGAAAGTTGTGTGCTGTGCGCCAGTCACACCAGATTTTTAATAATATAATTTTTAAAATATATAGCACGATAAGAATGTGATATTAATTAATTCAGAAAAAAGGATCAGTAAAAAAATATTATTTATAGGAGTTAATCTTTTTCTCAGGGGTCTGGAGTTCGCTTCCCGTTCTGAGTTATCTATTTATTTAAATTGAGATATTGACTACCAATTACTTTAAATAAATAAGAACTGAGTTTAATAGATCCTATGTTAAAAAAAATTTAGTTAATTAAAAGAAAAAAATAATTATAATCAGAGGCATATATAGAATATTTTCTAGGGAGAGGGGCGAATTCATATTTTTAAAGATCGCCCTCTCCCATACACAAAAGTATTTTTAAAATATCGTAGGGGCCCGGGCCCTCTCAAAGACAAATTTTCATTAAATTTTTTTTTACTCTAAATATTTCCATAGGTATTCATCCTAGCCTTAGGGATCCGGGCCCTCTCAAAGACAAAGTTTTATTAAAATAATGCTTTTGGCCTCGGGGCTTGGTGTAGGGGTTAGCGCGCTGGCCTTTTATACCAAGGATCGCGGGTTCGCATCCCATCCCAGGCGAGAAAATTTATTTAAATTGAATTTGCTACAATTTAAATAAATAGGAACGGGGTCTAAATGGCCTTCGATGCCGAAAAAGACCTTAATTAAATTTAAAATAATAATAATAATAATAATAATAATAATAATAATGCTTATATTCAATATAGGCCTATTTCTATTTTTTTTTTCCTTTTATTTAGGCGACCCACTTTCTCAAACAAAAATATAGAAATTGGCCATAAAAGTACCGTATATATTGATACATAGCCCTATATGTATAACTTATTTGAAAAATTTCGGGGAGGGATCCCACTCGCCCCCTCTCCTTATAGACATACGCCTCTGATTATAATATCGATTAAAATAATATTTGAATCTGTTCTATTTCCGATAATACGACATGAAAGGAAAATTATTACTTTTACGATTACTTTGTCTTTTTAATCTTTAACGTTTTGATATTTCCCTCTTTCCATTATTGGAGAGAAAACGCCAACAAAAATGAAGAAAAGTTTGAGAAATAAATATTTTTATTTAATGAAAAAATCCCTCAAGCCCAGGATTTGAACGCCATCACCCTAGCCCCCTGCACCAGCAAGCCCCCAGAAACATTTTTATTTTTTATATAAATCGCTTAAATAAAACAAATTTTATTAAAAACTTGGTGTTATTTAGTCTAAGATTCATTTTTTAAAATAAAATTTTTAATTTTAATGAAAATAAAATTTAGTGTGCGATATTATACTTGCTCTACTATTAAAAATAGCCAAGACAAGATTCTCTCTCGCTCTCTCTTCCTGAGGGCAGCAACCTTAAAAAAAAGGGCAAATTAAAAATTTCATTAGAGAACGGATGCTGTTCATCTTTGGGAATAATATATTATTAGAAAAGTGAAAAACTTTGGCAAAAAGAATTTTAATTGCAAATCACCCTTTTCTCTCTGCCCCCCCCCCCCACTCTCCCCCTTTGATGGTAATATTTTGGCAAAGCGTGTGCCAACATTGTTAGGCCAACAATTTATGACGGCAATTGAATATTATTTCCTCGCTATTAATATACAGTGGAGTCTGTTCTTATTTATTTATGCCTCGACTAGACTTGTGCATTACAAGTGTTTTATTTTTGAATTATACTTGTTGAAAATTATTATTAATATCGTGAATGGTCAAAGCTCTCCCAACTTTTGGTATCATTTGAATAAACGGTATTAATGATTTATTAAGAATTTTAGATCTATACTAACCGCTCCACCTGCCTTTGGCGGGCTTTGCTCTTAGCCAGGAGGGCTTTGTCCCCCTGGGCCCTCATCCAAATAGCTTTGGCTTATTACGAAATACCTCATTCTTATATGTATCTTAAAAAATTAACTATTTTTATGATTATTCATTTGAGAGATGTAAAATTGAGATTATATTATTATAATTAATTATAATTAATTTTTCATAAGGTTTTCAAGGAAAATTCTGGATTTTCAAGAATTTTTCCTTAAAAAAATTAATCACTGTAGACCGGAGTTTCGCAAACTGTGCTTCGCGGCACCCTGGGGCGCTGTGAAAATTTTCCTTTACAAAATATTATATTAATTATATTATTTGTATATATAAAATGTTACTCGGACCACCGTAAATATGACCAGCATTTTTACGTTTAAGTAAGCTGCGCTGAATTTGACATGAATAAAAACAATTAGTAACATAAAGTTTGCCCTGAGATTTGACTTGGGGCGCCCCAGAAAAATTTTGATATATTGCGGGCGCCGAGAACCGAAAAAGTTTGGGAATCCCTGCTTCAAAATTCTTTTTATTTTATGTATTTTATAAATATTGAATATCAAAAGAGGCAGACGAACATTATCAAAATAATATATATATAAGTATATAATATGAATTAGATTTTAAAAATTTTCTATTCTATATAGACTACTACTGTATATCCTCAATGAAGTAGTGACAAACACATTTTATTCAAAATTGAAAAACTCTAATGTGAGTTTAACAAAATAACAATATTATTTCTATTTTTATCTCATTTTTTCCCGTTAAGAAATTTTGTTCGATTCTTTTTTTCGCCTCATACTCGTTGCTGCCCCAAAATTTGTTGTTTTTTCCCTCGTTTTGAAAGAGATAATATTTTTTGCCATGTTAAAAACAGCGAATGTGTGAGTGGTTTTTTTGTTTGGCATCCGGTGGCAGAGAAATGCATAATGCACGTTGCAGCATTCATTGATCTGCACTCGATGGATTTATTTAATGCAATTAAAAGTGCAATAAACCTACATTGTCTGGCATGTGGACAGAATGCGGTATCAATGGACGCATCGAAAATACCACACGCAGATAATTAAATAAATAAAAAATTGGAAAAAAAAATTTAATTAAAAATCTACAGGAATTGTTTTAAATTAAACAAAATAAATGACTAATCTAAAATAATGGAATATTTTTCAACCCATTCAGATAAACTATATAATTTTCATATATAAATTTAAACTTTTCTTAAATATTATTTATATATTTTGTTAACAATTTCTTATAGTGCTTAGCTCTTAAACAGGTTTATTCTCTAAAAACAGACGTTAAAATATAACATTAACACTTGGGTGTTAAGAAGTAAAGTAATAACATCAGCGTTAAAAATGCTATTCTCTAAACCAAGTTTTAACAGCGACGTTAATATGTTGCTTTTATTTCAGAGCTATCAAAATCATAACCTTACTTTTTAGGTTAAAGACGCCATTTTGATGCATTAAATATGGAGTTAAAATATTAAAGGCACCTCCTAGGCATGGCATTAATTTTTAACACTATTGGCTAAAAGTTAACGCTTTAAAGTTTTGAGGCAAGAAAGTGTTAAAATGGATTAATGTTGCTTACAGATGTTAAAAGTTAACGTTTTTGCTTAGAGAATAGACCTGAATATCACTTAAAAATTGATAGTTTTGGAAATTGCGGTCTCAGAATTTTATTAAAGAAGGTGGGAGGCCCGAAATGTTCCGAATTCAAATTATCTTTAATTAAGAACTTTTGTATGATTAAAATCTTAATATTATTGCTAGTGCATATTTTGAAAAATTTTTTCTAAAATCTGAAAAAGCGACAATAAGATTTTAAATAAGACTGAACGTATTATTTTATTTAAGTTTTTTTTATAGATTTTTTTTTTAAATTGTCTTAAATGTTTACTATTTTGATTAAAATTCATGTATGTTAAAGGCGGTCAAAAAGCAGCCAAATTAAAATTAAAAAAAATTTGTTCTAATTATAATAGAAAATTTAAAAATTAGCTTTTTAACCCTTAATTCATTCAGCCATCAATTATTTATTTTCTTAAAATTTCTAATACCCAAAAAGTGTTCTTCTTCACCCTCCGAGAGGTTAGAGGTGTTAACAAATATCATTATCGATAACCTAATAACGGGACGTGGATTCGAATCTCAGGCAGTTCGACGAAGGTATCAAACTTGTATATCAAATGGTATAAATAAATGTTCCTGGACCACCACATGTATCTTTTTTAAATAATTAGTTTTGTTAAAGTCTATATGGCCTAAGATGCCGAAAATACTAAAAAAGAAAATACCAAAAAGTGTGAATATTTGTAAAAACAGAGACAACATTCAGCATGTGGTCCGCTCATCTTTTTGTTTTCTCTACGTTTTGTTTTGAGCGGACCACATGCTCAATGTTGTTGATGTTTTTGCAAATATCCACATATTTTTGATTATTGCCAGCCGGCTCTGAAGATGGCCTAGACCTCGGGCCGAAACGTCAGCCGTGAGGGCGAGAATTGAAATAAAAGAATATTTTTTTCCTGATTCCATCACCATTAAGCCTATAGCCACAGAACACCATCAAGGAAAATACCTAAAATTTCATGTTTCACGCAGCTGAAAAACAGATTTTTCATTTTATCATGAATATATTTTTAGTCTCTATTTTTTACTTTTTTAAACTCGCATTCATAAATTATTTTGTTTTATTTTCTAGTATTAAATATTAATATATATTTTCATAATCTGATTGAATGAACAAAAAAATTTTTTGTTGGATTTAATAAGAGATTTATTATGAAAGATTCATCAATCATTAACGCCATTGTTTTAGCACAAAAGTCACTTTTGTTTTCATTTCATTTCCCAAGCAGAGAGAGAGAGAGAGACGTTGATGAATAAATAAAAGCAGAAATGCTCAAATAAGCATTCATTTAAATATTTAACCATGTGTACTTGTCATGATAGTGTTTTTTTATTTATTTTTTTATCATCCTATGATGAATCCGCTTCAAACCTTTCCTATCGATAGTACAACCAAAACACTTCGAAATCCTATTAAATCATCTGCCACCGGGTCGTCTATTATCTTGAACAATGCACGTTGGCAAAAGTAAATATTATTCCGTTAAAAAATCGGTAGCCATGCTAAAAACGACAAATATCAAATAAATATTTTTCAAAAAACGTATAAAAATAAATCCAGTCGAGCGCCAACCGTCTGTTATTGTCAAGATAAGTCAGTTTGCATATTAATAACGCATTAAGAATCAACCTCTACCCCTCTCGCTCTTGTAAACACACTAATCAAAATCAAACACACCTTTTTCTATTTTTAATATCTAAAAAAAATAAATAAATTTAGTGTATCATCAAAACTATATTTTAAAAAGAAAGTAGACCTGTTAATCCGAATTGTCAAAATTGACTGCAGAGATGGAGGGCGATATCAACAATTCAAAAGCAAAAATTTATTTTAATTTTGTGAAGCTAGCAAATAAAAATTGAAATTAATTTAAATAAATATTATAAATTAAAATAATTAATTTTAAAAAAAATGCCATTTAACAGAGACTTCACTAACTACTCATACATGAAGCACTCGGCCCTAAGTATATTCCAAGGGCGGATGGCGTACCGAGGGGGGGGGGGGGGCGGTCCGCCCCAGGCCCCGAGCCGGCATAGGCCCCCATATATTTATTAAAAAAAAATTTAATGAAAATTTCTCTTTAAGAGGCCCCGGGGCCCTCAGGGCTCAAGTAAAAAACGAAATATTTAGTTAAAAATCAAAATTTAATGAAAATTTCTCTTTGAGAGGCCCCGGGGCCTTCAGGGCCCAAAAAAAACCGAAAAATTTAGTTAAAAATCAAAATTTAATCAAAATTTCTCTTTAAGAGGCCCCGGGGCCCTGAGGGCTCAAATAAAAACCGAAAAATTTAGTTAAAAAATCAAAATTTAATGAAAATTTCTCTTTAAGAGGCCCCGGGGGCCCTCAGGGCTCAAATAAAAACCAAAAAATTTAGTTAAAAAAATCAAAATTTAATCAAAATTTCTCTTTAAGAGGCCCCGGGGCCCTCAGGGCTCAAATAAAAAACCGAAAAATTTAGTTACAAAATCAAAATTTAATGAAAATTTCTCTTTAAGAGGCCCCGGGGCCCTCAGGCCTCAAATAAAAACCGAAAAATTTAGTTAAAAAATCAAAATTTAATGAAAATTTCCCCTTCGGGAGGTCCCGGGACCCTTGGGGTTCAGGGATATACGGTATTTTAAAAATATTTTTATTTATGGAGGAGAAGGATATTTAAAGATGAGTACCCCCCAAAAAAAAAATTCAATATAAGGCCCCCCTCTTCTAGTGCCGCCCCAGGCCCCCAACTGCCTCGGTACGCCTCTGCGCTCACTGTACCAAATCTACACTGCCCAGACAGCCTGGAATCTTGCATTAATATTGCAGGAATCTTACATTGCAATATTTAACCTTGCAGGGAATATTGCAGGAACAATACAGCAACATTGTTGCAATATTCCTATGTCCGCCTCTTTGTAACTTGCAGGAATATTGTGGCAATACTGAATGGAATATTGTTGCAATAGTACAAAAATATTGCAAGTATTGCAGCAATATTACGGGAATATTCCGGCAATGCATGGAATATTGTGGCAATATTGCATGGAATATTGTGGCAATATTGCATGGAATATTGTGGCAATATTGCAGGGTAAAAAAAAAAACTTGTTCATAGAGGGATTTGAACACGAGTTTTTTGCATTTCCAATATTTCCAATGTCTTGATTCCAATATTCGACTCCTTTACTGCCTCGGACGTTTTGCTATATGAAATTTCAACACTTTTTAAGCTACTTAATTCGTATGTAGTACTATTAAATTTTTTTTAAACAAAAAGTCACTTATAAATTGTAAAAAAATAATAATTTATAATATTTAAAATTAATTATTTTTTTTTTTTTTAATTTTTTTCTTTTTTTTTTCTTTTTTCGGCATCTAAGGCGATTTAGACCCCATCCCTATTTATTTCAAATTATTTGCAGTCAATTCAAATGAAATAAATTTTTCTCGCTTGGAACGGAAAGCGAATCCTGGACCCCAGGCTCAAGAAGCTAGTGTCTTCTCTCTGAGCCACGGGTCATCACGGGGATTAATTAATTTTTTTTTTTTTTTTTTTTTTTTTTTTTAAACATTCACACTTTTTCCCATTCACGCTCACATTCACACACACATTCACACAGTCTTCTCGGCAACTTAGGCCATATAAGACTTTTTACGATAACCGTTATTATATAAATATATTTATTGGGGTCCCAGGAATTCTTATTTAAGCCATTTGGTATCCAAATGGCTTAAATAAAATCATCGGACTGTCTGGGGTCCGAACCCGCGATGTTTGGTATACGAGGTTAGCACGCTAACCTCTACGCCAAGCCCCGAGGGCAATTAATTTAATTAATATGAATATTATAAAGTTGATATGATAATTTTAAGCCTATATTCACTATTCAATGTTGCCACTTCAATATTGCTGCAATATTCACACTTCAATATTGACCCTGCAATATTGCTGCAATATTCATACTTCAATGTTGCCATTGCAACATTGTGCTGCAATATTGCTTCAATATTCACTCTTCAATGTTGCCATTGTAATATTTCAGGAATATTGCTGCAATATTTACACTTCAATATTGCCGCTGCAATATTGTTGAAATATTCATACTTCAATGTTGCCATTGCAACATTGTGCTGCAATATTGCTTCAATATTCACCCTTCAATGTTGCCACTGTAATATTTCAGGAATATTGCTGCAATATTTACAATTCAATATTGCCACTGCAATATTGCTGAAATATTCAGTATTCAATATTGCAACAGCAATATTGATGCAATATTGCAACAATATTCACACTTCAATATTGCAACAGCAATATTGATGCAATGGCAACCAGAGAGTCGTTGACATGGATAGACGCATATTGAATCGTCTCCTCATTTTAGTGCTGTTTTCCATGGTTTTTCTGTGAAAATTGTTGACAATTTTATATCAAATTGTGTGGTTTTAATTTGTACATATCATGAACTACAACTCCGATGTGTTTTGTTGCGACTTGGAGTGATTTTTATGCATTTTGTGAGTGAGTTTTCTACTTCTTCAATGATTTTATATTTGCTTTAAATAATTCCTTAAAACTTTAATCTTTGGAAATCCCTTTTTTATTGTATTTTATTTTTATTTTTAATTTTATTTTTATTTTAATACTATCATTTGAATATATATATACCATATATAAGAGTACGAATATAAATAATCCCTTGCGGTCACTCACACCTCATCCCAACTCTGGGCCGTCCTTGCTCCTAAGACGCTCTGATAGGCCCCAGATGCGTGAAGTTCAGTCAATTAATTGATTAATTAATTAATTGACTGAGTGATTATTTACTCCTGATCAAGGGGGATTATTAATCAAATTTATTGCTAAAAAACTGGTCGTATTTCTTAAAAAAAAAAAAAAAGGGAAAATTACATGTAAGATGTGTTGCCTGTTATGTGGAAAGCCATTCTATGCATACCAGGCTATAATTATTTGTGAAGGACCTCTTTGTGATAGAAAAATTCACAAAACTTGCCTGAATAAGTTCTCTGAGGACTCAATTAAAAAGTCAAATATAATTATAAATAAGAAAAACAATGAAGATGATAATGATATGTCAATTGTTTGTAAACAATGTTATGAACTCAGTAATTCCGATTCTCTCTCTGATCTAACTAATATTATAAATAAAGAAAATAAATATCGTTTCATATATGAAACTTTTAAATTGGTCAAAGAACTGACTAATGAAGTAAAACAACTTCGTGCTGAGAATATCTCAATTAAAAATGAAATATCTCATCTAACATCTCATATGAATAAGACTGAAGTTTCGGCTCCGTCTCGAACGAAAATTTCGCGCCCTGAGTCTCGGGCTGTTAGGCGCGATTTGATTAGGCCTCCTGCCCCTGCTGACGGGTCGGTTCCTGCTGGACAGTCTTCGACTTTGTCTCCTGGTTCAGCTCTTGTGGTGAATTCGTCTCCTGGGACTTCTGGCGCCTCCTCCTTGCTACCGTCTTCTGAACCTGATGAAGGTGATGTTCGAGGGGGCGAATGGATGGAGGTTAAGAGGAGGAAGAGGAGATCTGGGCCTCCGCCTTTGCAGGGTTGCCGCCAGATATCTAGCTTGAGTGTGGCCAAGCCTAAGAAAGCCTTTTTTGTCTCGAGGCTTGATCCCGAAACAAATGAAAAAGACATTGAAGACTATATAAGAAAAGAGTTTAATATAAATTACGTTTCTTGCACTAAACTTGTTTCTAAATTTAATTATTATGCTTCATTCCATGTGTCTGTTACGAGTGATGATTTTGTTAAGCTCAATCATGAAGACGCATGGCCTAGGGGTGTACTAGCTAAACCCTTTTTTGGTAAATTGATAAATAACCCTAATTTTAATAAAAATAGTAATAAATCTGATCCCATTGTTAATACCCAATCAGGGTCAAAAAACTCTCAAACATCGTAGAAATTTATTATCAAAATGTAAGAGGTTTGCGAACCAAAGGTGAAGATTTTCTGCTTAAATGTACTGAAGAATCCCCTTATATTATAAGTTTGACCGAAACGTGGCTTAATGAAAATTTTCAAAACAGCGAATTTTTTCCACAAGAATATTCTGTCTTTAGAAAAGACCGAAATGTTCATCTTACGCAAAAAGAAAGAGGGGGAGGGGTTTTAATAGCTATAAATAAGAACAGATTGAACTATATAGGAGAACGTGTACTCACTTTAGAGTGTTCAAACTCCGTGTGGATTAAACTAAAAATTTCTAACTTTCTTCTTTATATTGCGACTGTATATTTCCAACCAAATTCTCCCGTTGAGGAATATGAAAATTTCTATGACAACTTTGAAAATTTTGATTTTGAAGAAAATTCAAAAATAATCATTCTAGGTGATTTCAATCTTCAAATATATGGAAGCAAAACAGCTTCTTTACACTCTCCTAATCACCAATGTCTTAGGTTAAAACAATTTGTTGAATTTAATGAACTTTACTCGAAAAATAATATACTAAATAAAGATGGTAAAACGTTGGATCTCGTTTTAACCAATTGTGTGGATTTGGATATAAATGACTCAATTACACACCTTACTAGAATAGATCTTTATCACCCCCCTCTAAATATAACATTAAAAGATATAAAAATTTCCACTTTTGATAAAAAAACTCAATCTAACAATGATCATAGGTTGGACTTTGGAAAAGGGGATTATACTTTACTTTATCATCTACTTTTACATAGTGATTGGTCTCTACTTTACAATGAGTCTGATGTTGATAAAGTGATTGATGTTTTTTATTCTATCCTAAACACAGCCTTAACAAGCAGTATTCCTACCAAACGTAAATTCAATTATACTTATCCTCCCTGGTTCGATCGAAAAATAATCTCTAAATTAAGGACTAAAAACAAATTTCATAAAAAATTTAAAAAGACTGGTAACCCTAATGATCGTCACAATTTTGAAAAATTAAGAAAAGAAATACACTTAGATAATAAAATTCTTTATAAAAAATATATATCCAAAATGGAACAAAACATAAATATTAATCCAAATATGTTTTGGAATTTTGTAAAAAATAAAAAAAATTGTAAACTTGAATCTGACTATTATACTATTGACGGACTTAATACTACTAATCCTAAAACTATTTGTGATGCTTTTGCCAACCATTTTTCCTCTGTTTATAATGATAAAGTTGTTACCCCTGATCCAGATTTTTCTATTGAGAATTTATGTAATGATATATTAAATATTACTGAAATAAAATTGCATGATATACAAATGGCAATAAAAAATCTTAAACCAAAAAAGTCACTTGGTCCTGATAATGTTCCATCTTTCATTGTAAAAGGTTGCTCTGAGATATTATGTAACCCCTTGCACTACATCTTAAATTTATCTCTCAAATGTAAAAAATTTCCTAATGCTTGGAAAATAACAAATGTAATTCCAATTTTTAAAAAAGGGGACAAGAGGCTAGTGACCAATTATAGGCCTATTGCTCTCTTGTCACCATTTGCTAAGATATTTGAGAGCATTATATATAAATACATGTTACATTATATCATGAAGTATATCTCTGAGCAACAACACGGCTTTATACCCAAGCGCTCTGTTCTTACAAATCTTTGTACTTATACTGAGTATATCGCCTCAATGATGGATCAGGGTCACCAGGTCGACTCCATATACTTGGATTTTTCTAAAGCATTTGACTCTGTGAACCATGATCTTTTATTGTTAAAACTTGATCAATATGGTATTTCGGATTCTTTATGTCAACTCTTAAATTCCTATTTAGTTAATAGAAAACAGATTGTTCTCTATGGGAATGAAATATCATATGAATATATTGCTAACTCTGGGGTGCCACAAGGTTCCAATCTAGGTCCATTACTATTTGTAATATTTGTAAATGACATCGTTAACGTTATAAAAGACTGTAATTATTTATTATATGCTGATGATTTAAAGATCTTTTCTGTCATAAATAACGTGAACGATTGTCATAAAATCCAGAATGCTCTGGACAATCTAAATGTGTGGTGTACCAAAAATGATATGTATCTTAACGCATCCAAATGTTCATTGATCACCTTTAGTAAAAAAAAACAAATGTGTTATTTGATTATCATATTGATAAAACTTTGTTAATTAAAGAAAACTTAATTAAAGATCTAGGGGTGATCTTTGATTCAAAGTTAAATTTCGATGCCCATGTTCGGGAAATGGTTAATAAGGCCTATAGAATGTTGGGTTTTGTAAAAAGAAACTCCAAAAATTTTGTTGAGGTCTCTACTTTGAATAGGTTATACTATTCACTAGTGAGATCTCAACTTGAATATGTAACTTTAATCTGGACCCCCACTGTCAGTCTACAAATAAACATGATAGAGGGGGTTCAGAAAAAATATTTGAGATACCTATTTTATAAAAAAATTGGTCTTCCTAGGCACAGCAGTAAGCTACTCTGAGCTTTGTAAATTATTTGATTTTAAAAGTCTTCTCGAGAGAAGGAGGGATGACATCCTCAAAAATTTAGAAAATCTTTTGGGTAATCGCTGGGATTGTAGCGAACTGTTAGCCAAAATAGGCTTCAAAGTCCCAGCGGTTGCCCTGAGGTCCGGGTCACTCTTTTATCTCGAGAGGGCTAGGACAAGATCGCTGGAAAAGTCTCCAATTTTTAAAATGTGCTCAGAGTATGCCAGGAAAGACAGCAATTGAAATGTTATTTTTGTACTATTTTTTGTTTATCTTTTTTTTTTTTTTTTGTTGTTTTGTTCTTTTTTTTTTTTTCTTGTAATTGGAAGAAATTCTGTTGAGAGATTGTTAA